>OX637646.1:8082018-8660113 GCA_951802225.1 Euspilapteryx auroguttella
TTGAATAGTGGTGAACCTCCCGCGATATTCATAAAATTAAAGCGTCCGTTTAATTTAAAATGTAGCTCATGTAAAATCGCAAGAGGGAAAAATTTACTATCTTATTACTTCCATCGACCTCAAGGAAATAAAATAATAACTTTTTCATCCCATCCACTCGAAAATAGTACTTTTTGGTTACTGTTATCTTAATCAAAAAGTGACTCTTTATGGACTTCCGGTTTATAGCAAGGCAATAATAAATTTCCATACATTCATTCTTGTTCCCTGGTCAATTATGATTCATAATTGTAGTAGAATTTGAATTCGAACGAAGCAAACAAAATTTTAGTTAAATTTAATCTGTGAAGTTGATTTAAAACGACTGATAAGGTCAACAGAATAAGGTAGGTACTTAGGTATCTGCTTTTTATGGAGAATTTTCTCGTCGGATGGAATGAAAAGTAGAATATAATACTTTGGCGTAAAGTTATTCTGCTTCGGGTTTTGTTATAACCTTATTCAAGTTTCAAGCCACTATTCCTTGAAACTCTCACAGCACTCGGGTTCGAACTGGAAACCCTTATACATTATACATTACTTTACGCCCTTGTATTATAATGTACTAAGTATTAGTAAAGATTCATCCCTTGTTTAAAATATAATGTTGAAATTAGTAATAGCTGCTAGATGATCGCGCAGAACTTTGTTATGTTTTTTTAAATAATATTATAATCTGTAACTCATTCCATTAATAAAAAATGCTATTTAATTATAATAATTATTATAATTTATTTGTAATACTTACTATACTTGTAATTTGTGACACTAATTCGTCTATCGTAAGACAGAATGGCCAACAAAGTTCTTATTAAGGCGGTAACTCACGATATGGCGCGAAATTCAAATTTTTTCACGTTTTTTAATTATTTTGGCGAAAGTATTCATTTTTAATTAAATTTAAATGAATTCGCGTACGTAAAAACCTAATTCCACATTGTGATATATCGTTTTTGAAAGACAGTGTTACCGATTTTGTGTATATTCAAGAAACTGGTTTTTTGGCCTTTTACCCCTTAGACACAAAATCTGTAGGTCTGTCTTCCAAAAACGTTGTATTGCAATGTGGGAGATGGTTTTTTACATACGCGAATTCATTTAAACTTTATTAAAAATGTATACTTTCGCTAGAATAAATAAAAAACACGAAAAAATTTGAATTTCGCGCCATAGCGAGAGTTACCACCTTAAAAGATTACTTTTTATAACGCTAGGACCAGCCAGATAAGGCTAAAATAGAGTATAGCAACGCAAAAATATTAAGAAAAACTCATGCTGTCGCCCCCTAACCGCAACCATGCGACAGGGGAAGTGCTAATTTATTTTAAAGAAAATGCCATTCCGGGGAAAACCTTTTTCACTTCCTTAATCTTAGCAAATCACAATGATTTTGATGTCCATCGCTTCAGCATTAAATAATCTAGGTTTATACGTTTTCCTTTTGTTTAAAATATGCATTAGTTTCGTATAACAAAATAACTTTATCCGACTAATTTTTTATTCCAAAATCTCTGTATTTCAGGAGCCTATAATTCTGAATATTATAGCGAATTTTGAAAAAGGAAAACGTACAAACCTATATTTTATAGTGTTAGTAACTTTTTTTCGCCATAATATACTCTATAATTTTCCGTACACTGTCAGTCCGATGAACCTTTAATAATTTTAGCATAAACATAGCAGCGAGTGTTTCTGACGAGTTGGTAATAGAATAAAGGGAATATTAAAATAAAGTAAAAAGTAAATCAAGTCACCTTACCTAACAACATTCCCAAATCTGTGAAATAAAAAGTTTCGATCAGCTGACAAGGCCGAATGATGGGGATAGCTGAATTATTCGTTTTCGTTGAACTTTTTTTAATTTTTGATAAAGTTGTATGGAAAGCTAGATTACTCCTTTATTTTTTTTGCCGTCTAGTCAGAACCGCCCTGGTCGTTATTTTATTATAAATATCTACTTACGGTACTTTCAATAAATTGTTATTCCGACCACGGGCATTGCGTTGGCCATACTCAAATGGTATTATTCATTGTGAATATATGATGACACTGTAAGTTTATTGCAATAAATAAATCAAAATAAAGATTGTTTACTGTATCTCAGTTGTCTTTTCGATAAAGTAACTAGCATAGGGAGGGGCTGACTGAGTGATACCGCATCGTATCGTATGTTAAGTTTAGTTTAAAAGTGTGCTAGATAAATAGTAATCTGATGAGTTATCTAACCTAGGTGTCTTGTTCAAGGGGCGGGGGCGGCGGCGGCGGCGGCGCCGACTTCCGCCCGGTCATACACTACCGGGACTTGGACGCCCCTCGCGAGCCCGACGAGTTCCTTTAAAGCAAGAAGCCACAAACAAAAAATATCGCCTTCATCTTGAAACCGTAATTTACCAAAAAAAAACACAAGTAAAATTTGAAACTATGAATACGTTGACGAGGCCTTTGTCGCATTAAAGTTTTAGTAGTATTGTAATTTATCACAATATTTTGTAGTTATAGAAATTAGTAAGTTTTTTTTGCATACGATAAATAAATAATATCTTTGTGTGGATATAACAATGTTTAAATGGAAAATATTAATATTTTTCACAATTTACCGTTATTTTATTACTATAATCTATATAAGTTTTAAATCCAATAATTAAACAATGTATAATTAAACAACGTGACAGTTTAAAATAAATTAAAGGCGTGATTTGCCTTGAGAGATTCTTCGAAAGCATCCTACGATGTATCGTCAATAACAACAAGGAAAAACATATAGCGACGTAGGAACAGAGGGCTCCCACGAATTACATCAATATAAAGCTTAATTTCACAATATCATCTCGGTCTCGGATCGAAAAAAAGAAGGAGAGAATGGGCAAAAAACCTTATATAATAAAAACTAATAGTTAATGTTTAAGTTTGATCGTTATAAATTTATCCAATTCCGAATAGTCGATACAAGGTCAGTGCGACATAAGTGATCGTATTAGATAGAAGGCAAATGGCGTGTGGAGTAAGGTATTCGTGGTAAGTATCTGATGCGGTACGTCACCCGGATGTGTGGAGCGGTGCACGCGTTCCGCGCTCGCACGACAAACTCGGCTGGTGCAATGCGCGGCACGCCCAGCGGATTTTTAAAAGTAAGTATTTTTTGTTTTAATACATTTGCTCAGAAGGACAAAATCTTGAACTTATGGCATACATCTATAGGATCTTGATTATAGAAATGTTTGTCCGTGTTTGTTTATTACTTGATTTAACTACAGTCCCACTGCTATCACAACACAGCCACAAAAGATGATGTGCAGCTTTTCGTAGTTTTGTTATTGTGGTAACGACAAAATAACAATTTGCGATGTGTTTGTCGGCCGCTAGTTCGCTGTGTGTCGCTGGTGGTTGCGATGTGGTCGCTAACACATCGCATCACCCCTAATTCTGAGACCCCACCCATGCCCACGAAGTCGATAATGACGGAAAAATGTGGTAGGTATGCGACCGAACCAGTGTGGTGGTAGCGTTGTTGTAGTGGTACGTGTGGGTGGTCGGGCCCTTAGAGGCCTTATCTCTATTGACTGCCAATCTTGACGAAAAAGCTCGTTCCTGTATAGTAACACAAGTACAAGAGACAAAGCTATTGCATTTGAGTAGGTACATATATCTAAAATCAGGATGATTATTATTTGCGTTGATATACCTTTATATCGCTAATATCATAAATTTTATGACTATTGTGTTTCACATATTGATTTATCTGCATTCGAGCTCCATGTATTTGTAGATTCACGTTACTTCGGTCTTCGATGCATTGATGGAAAAATGTGATGCGTGCGTGACGTAAATTGTAAATGTGCCTAGGTACTTATCGATGGATTGCTTGCAAAAATAATATTAATTAATTATTAAGAAATATTATTATTAATCATCTTCATTATGTCTTCCGGAAGACGTCTTGCTGAAAATAGGCCTCCTAAATAAATCCTATATTCTACCGTTTCTTACGCGTCTCTAAAATGCATTTCCACGAAATTGTATCATCATCATCATTTCAGCCGTAGGACGTCCACTGCTGAAACATAGACCTCCCTCAAGGCTCTCCATTTGCACCGATCGCAGGTGGCCTGCATCCAGCGTGGACCCGCAGCCTTCCAACGAAATTGTATACCTACGTAATAATAAAATTCGGATTTTTATTAAATTTTTTCAGTGCAATAAAGGATAAGTTAATTTTGGCGTAATTAATAGCACCTACACCTACTTACCTACAATATGGTTTGGTTGAATAGGTCTTTAAAAATTATTTCGATTTTAAGAACATTTTTATGTTTGGTTGGACCGAATGGACCTTTAACTACTTTTTCGGCAAGTAATTGTTTTGCTGCAATCAAAATTTACATTATAACATGATTTGTAATATCATGATTTGTATGGAGTCAGCGTTTTTTCTCCAAACGGCACCTGTGCTTCCATCGTTCATTATAACTGTTGGTTTTATTTGATTTTATTTGCAAAAATTAATCGACCGGAAGTCACATTTTAAATTGACGGTTGTTGAATAATTATTATTTGTTTTTAAATTTAAACAGTTGTGAATTTGACTCTGTCTTTAAAAGCAGTTGTCGCAGGTCTCCCGCTTCATTATTCCAGTGAACCTAGGCCCTAGCCATAGCATAGACTCTGTCCTTCCTAGTGTTTAAAATACTGAATAAAAGTTAAAGTGATTTTATAAAGTTTAAACTCTGCATTTCATTTTAAAATAAAACGGCCCACAACCTCGTTTTTCCAATAATAACAAGCGGCATGAGACGTGAGTAATAAATTTTTGGTTACATACCATACCACCCGTCAATTACCATGCGTGGCGGAGCTCGATCGGGCCGCCTCCGTCGGGAAACACTACCTACGCGATCTCAGGCTTCGCGGTAATCGCTTCGACAAGTTTTTTTTGCCTGTTTATGTATGTACATATTTCTATAGCTTTATAAGAGCGGCCGGCGTTTGGAAAATCAGCATTATTATTCCGAAGCTTCACAATGAAGCTAACGTTTGTGCTGCTAGTGACCGTCGCGAGCTTAGCGGCGGGTTCACCGCACGGCTACGGGGTGAAGGGCGGCAGCGGTGCAGGTGCGGCGGCTAGAGGTATGTCTAGTCTATGCCTGTTTTTTATTATGGTCACTTAATTTCGCTACATGTTTGTGTTTGATGAGATACAGGAAATAAAATTGCAGATAGATTTATAATCGTATTTAGCAGGTATATAGGTAGACAAGTTCAAGACTTATTGTTGATTTTTTAGATTGTGGCGTAGTTGCACACAGATTGCTTTAGAGAAGTAGTTATATAAACTGGTACTTAATGGTACGTATAGATTAGCACAAATTAGTTTTTTTTTCGTTATTTCAGCTGAAGCCACCGCAGTGGCCGGGGCTGGGGCATTCAACCTCGGAGGCGCAGCACCACTGACTGCTCCTGGCGGCGACGGCTCCTACTCTGGGAGCTTTTCCAAGTCGTCTGCCTCTAGCTTCGCAGCTTCAAGCGCTAGCGCGAGTTCCTTCTCATATAGTGGAGCCGGAGGGTTCAGTGGGGCGGATGCTCCGAACGGTGGAAGCGATGGTTCAAACTATGGCGGATCCGGAGGAAACACCGGGTACTCTGGTGCCCCAAAAAGTGATGGTGGAAACGGTTATGGAGCTTACAGTGGGGCCCAGTCTGCAGCTGCAGCTGGCGCATT
This sequence comes from Euspilapteryx auroguttella, assembly GCA_951802225.1. Classification (NCBI taxonomy): domain Eukaryota; kingdom Metazoa; phylum Arthropoda; class Insecta; order Lepidoptera; family Gracillariidae; genus Euspilapteryx; species Euspilapteryx auroguttella. The sequence continues at coordinate 8,087,774 of OX637646.1, forward strand.
TGCATTAGCTCCATCTTTTGGAAACGCAGCGCCCTGCACTGGCGACTGTGCCAGCAAAACTCCAGCCGGCTGCCAGGGTGACAGCTGCGATAGTCCCTTAAGTGGACCTAAGTGTATATCTGGACATTGTGGCACGAACTACGTTAAGCCAATTGAATATGATTCCGACGATATTCCTGTCAATTTTGCTTCAACGCCTAAGAATTCATATGATTACAACGGAATCAATTCGAAAAAATCACCAAAGACCCCTTGTTCTTCTGGAAACTGCGAAGGATCTGCAATGAATATCCCCGTACCAACTGGAAGTTACCAGCCCTCTAACACTAAGAATTATGAGGTCCCTACAAATGAAAATAGACCACCATTGACTAATGCGAAACCTACTGGTAGCAGTTACCATACGTACAATGGTCCCTGTGCTAGTGGAAACTGTGCGTCTCCAGCAATGACCAACACAAATCCTACCAGTTCTTACTCACAAAACCCAAGTAACTCGTACCAACCAAAGTGTGATTCACCGAACTGCGGAGCTTCATCTCCATCACCACCGTCGCCATCATATCCTGCAAGTAACAAACCCTATCCTGAACCAAGTAAACTCCTTACAACACCCAAAGAGGATTTACCAGAAGTCCCGAAATGTTCCACTCCAAATTGTGGTTCGGATTCTTATTCACCTAATTTGCCATCTAGCTACAATGTGCCTATTACTGGATCTTACCCTAAAAAAACTAGCACTTCATGCACTTCAGGAAACTGTCCTTATTCTCCAAGCAACGCAGCTCCTACCAAACCTCCCAACTCCTACAACCCTGGATTCCCACACAAAGATAACCAGGGTAGACCGTGTAACACCCCTGACTGTGCCGGACCATCGCCGTCACGTCCAGGTATTTCAAGCTTTCCTACGATGAGCCCCTCATATAACGCACCGGTCCTGCAAGGTCCACCAAACCCTTCATCTAATTGTGCTCATGGAAAATGTGGAAACACGCCATACGCCCCTGCTCATCAATCGGGCTCTCTACCCACTAGTCCTCCCAGTTACACTCACGGCCCATCATCACCTCAGTATCAGACAAACAATCCAGTTAGTTCACCTGGCTGTGCTTCGGGAAACTGCGGAAACAATCCTCCATTCCAACAAGGGCCCTTCAAACCGGTCCCCGGTCAAGTTGGAGCTCCTTCAAATTGTCCTGGTGGCAACTGCGGCGGATCTCCTCCACAACTTAACCCTAACGACCCCGACCCAAACTCTTTTATTGCTCTTGAACCTAATAGTGCCGCTAGTCCTACGAAGGTACCCGCCTACCACGGCAGCTTTGGAGGACCTTCAGGTATATTAAAGCCAAACGAATATTCTGTGCCAGTTAAACCGGCTAGCTCTCAGCACTCATCACCTAGACCTAATCCATCTTACGATTCGCCGGTTGCCTTGCCAAGTATTCCTATAGAACCAACAGGAGGCTACAGTCCTCAAGCCAATCCTCAGCCATCTGCATCTGTACCGCAATACAGTGGTTCTGGAAGTCAGTCGTCAGCTAATGCTGTGGCTGGAGCGAGTGCTTTCGCTTACACAGGAGGATTCGGTGGACCGCCAGGTTTCTTGAAGCCGTTTGACGGTGGCAAAGGTAGCCCATCTAGCACTGGCGGAAAGTATGGCGCATCTCCGAATTCCGTGCCCAGTGGTGTCACTCCTGGACATGGACAGTATGGAAGTGGTTCATCAGCAGGTGCTTTTGCCGGCACTGGAGCATTCGGCGGTGGCTATGGCCATCAAGGAGGACAAGAATATCATGGTCATGTTGCAAAGGATTACAATGGAGGTGGACACGGTGGTGGAGGATGCAACGGCGGCTGTGGTGGCAATGGAGGAGGTGGTCACGGGGGAGGACTAGGAATAAGTGGCAGTTTCGGTAGCGGTTTTGGATTGGGACTAGCAAAGACCGGACTCGACGCGTTAGCGGGCGGAATCAATGGTGCCGTGTCAGCAGCCAAAAGTATATCAGGAGCCGTGAGCAGCGCGGGCGCGGGTTCGGGTGCGGGATCCTTTGGATTGTCTGGAAGCTTTGCTAGCAGTGCTGCCACGTCTGGTGCCGCGACCAAAGGAGGTAAATAACAAATCAAATTATATACTTAAATAAATACTGTTACTAAACTCTTTTTCCGAGAGACGTCCCTACAGTGCATCTCCCTTGGGGCAAACTTTGGGATTGTTAAAACTTTTATAGGTACCTAATAGCATTACTTTGTTTGTGGTTTATACTATACATTTAAACAAATTATGTTCTGTTGCTCTTGGTGTCAAATTATTAATTTTTTTGGTAAGTCGGGTAATACCATAGCCATAGACCTACGATAACGCTATGGGTAATACCATGTTATAATATGATTTGTGCATGAAATAAGTAGATTTCTGTTTGTTTCAGGTTACGGACGATGATTTCAGTTACCGGAAGTGATTAATTAAGCCAAAAAAAAAATTTAAGTAGATTTTATAAGGTGTTACAAAAGTGTTAAGTTCTTTTCTTACGAATACTTTTGAGACACCCACTTGTAAAAGTTATAATTGCATTGAATTTAACTGCCGCACAGGCCCTAAATATTATAAAGAATTATTTTAATGACAAATTGTGATAAAAATTATATTCTATATTTTTGCCATTAGGTAGGTACATCTAAGATTTTAAAATATGTAGGTAGGAGGTAGGTACGTGAATACCAATTAAAATAAAATAAATATATTTATAAAAACACATCATACATTGTTTATTACCTGTAAAGGAAATTAACAGGAACTTAATAAGTAATATGAGCAAAATATATCTCTGGCAGGTATAATTAAAATCAAATAAAAAAATCGGCATAAATTATCAGACGTAGGCACTATTACAAACTTCTACCAAAAGCAATCATAATAAACATCCGGTAAAGACTGCTAGGAAATTCCATACATGTCATTCCGTTCACGGCTACTTACCTTTTGCATAATTTCAACCTCGTTACTTCGCACACGAATACAGATCTCATAGAAACAAGCATGCTTCTAAAATTGTAGTATTAAGATTTTAAAATGATTATTATGTTTACATGTAAATAAAACTAAGAACAGAGTTAATCTCTACAAATAAGTAGGTACTCATCCAATTGCATAAACACTGTCATTGATGCCTAGAATGCCTTCAGGACGAACATTATTCTAATAATTTGAGTTTTTTTTTAATTGAGTCCTTCGGGGTAAAGGGGTAAGGGGCAACACTTTGATGGTTGGGCAGATAGTAATATAAGTATTTTATGTATATGGCCGCTGGGGCCGAAAAGTTCTCGAGTGGAGACCACGGATCGGCAAGCGCAGCGTAGGACGTCCACCGACCAGATGGACGGATGATCTGCGCAAGGCTGCGGGTCCACGCTGGATGCAGGCCACCTGCGATCGGTACAGATGGAGAGCCTTGAGGGAGGCCTATGTCCAGCAGTGGACGTCCTACGGCTGAAATGATGATGATGATGATGTATTTACATTATTCTTACATCAGCTTTTTTTGGGATGTCCGCATTAGATATAACTATAACCTGTTATTATACCAAATGGCATTGTGTTACCTCGGAGTAACTTACCAATTAACATCCGCAGTTTTTATGCGTACTTATTAAAACAAAAAAGTAAATGAATCACAGACTTTATTATAAAACGATACACTGCTACGCACTTAGCTGTAGCTATACCAACATTCATAATGAAAAACAACTTTTTATTTGTAAATGCACGTAGAGTGACTCTCTTTACTTACCAGTACAGATCCTTTCTTACGTTTATAATTTTTATAAAGACTTGAGAACTTTTATCGTTGACATAATACCTACTTAAACCATTTAACTACACAGTACACATGGTAATTAACAGAGACAGCCTATTTACGCGAGTTAGCATCCGTAAATAATATTATTACCAGATAAACGATATGATGTGGGATTCCAACATTTTATGTAGGTAGTTAATATCGGCATTCAACTTTATAAACTGCATTGTTGCAGCAATTATTATGATTACTGTCATTATACTTAGTCTGAGGACGGCCGGCGGCGTGCCCGTAAATCAGCAGACTAGTCTCATAAATTCTCCGATACAGTCATTCTCAGTGCGTCCACTAGGTCGGCTATTGTTTGGAATATCCACTCTAATGCAACAAAAAATATCAATTATGTATGCAGAACCCATATGTGATGGCCTTCGAATGACGGCATGCCTGAAAAACTCGTCTATAATTTCACGCAGTTTATGACTACGCGGTAGGGAATAAAAAAATATTGGCTCTGGTAAAAAATCTGGTTAGACAACTTTGATGCAAATTATTAGAACATATACGCTGATGAAATTACCTCCTTTGATAGATGTAATTAAATTTCATATCATCTTCGTAAGGATTACACGTGAATATTATAGAGGAAAAAACATCTCACGAGTATTTACTGGGCTATACAGAAAAGTACCTATCCTACTTGAATATGCTTAAGACGATATACGACAAATAAATGGAACGAGCAAATGAACAGAGTCTATCTCTTTGGTATAGCATACTGAGGGCAAGGGACAGTCACATATCAGTCGCCCACATCGGTTACTACATTTCATTGGAAAAAGTAGTAAATATTGAATATCTTTTTAATTATTACTTTTAAATCAAATCTGAATCACCAGAATTTAATTTTGTTTATTATCATTATTCCTAGGTAGTTTTAACAAAAACTAGTAAGTCATTTCGAAGAACTAGCTATTCCCGTTTTTTGGAAAGGTTATCTTTGACGAAATAATGTATCGAGGTTTTTTGATTCTACTAGTGTCTCAATTATAAAAAACTTTGTTATATCCTCAAAAAGGTTATATTGAAATTCCAGATCTTTACCTCCTATAGATTAAGAGAATTACTTGATTTAAAAAACCTTCAAAACTCATATAGCGTCTTAAAGTGTGCGTGCTAAAAAATATCGAAATTATTGCATAGGAAAGTATTTCTATTTATTCTTCTTTGTATCCTGTCATCCATAACACACAGAACAATGAAGACTCTACTCTCAATCTCATCCTAAGCATCCTTTCATTCTCTATGATTGTTCCTCCACATCAGGAGCTTTTGGAACAACCGATGTTATCTCCAATCTCCTCCCAGCCCTACAAACCCCTGTTACTGCTTCTTGTTCTTGCAACCAGAAATGGCGCAAAGTGTTATTTCCTTACACAGGTCGTTCTTTTGCATCTTTTCCTGAAGAACTATTTTTTTCTAGCTCTGATTTACTTTACAAAATTGGTTTAAGATTTGTCAAGCGCCCGTCTCAGTGTTGGTTATAGTTCGGGTCCAGAATATCTTAAATATCCTACTTAAGTATTTTTTGCTATTACATAACAACGTAATAGGAAACTGCAAAGTGTGATATTGCGACTAACCTACAACTACTTATTAAAAATAAAATTGAGTAGCGTAATTTGGATCGGTTATTGCTCTAAGTTCAGCGCAGGCATTTCTTAAAAGTAAAACATTAGGTAAGTATTCTGTTGTAAAACTTACAACAATTAATAAATACTGTCTTTAAATCTGATTTTAATAAATAAGACGGTGGACTCTTCACCACTTGAATAAAGAAGGAATATACTTTAATCTAAGCGTCACCCGTACTGCTACCAGGACCCGGCAACACATATGTATTATCTGTTATTGCTGAAAATTATGATATCAACATCCAAAAACGGGTTGTGGAAAAGGTAAAACAATGTTCCTATTTAATTAATAAGTCAATTACGGTTAAGTTTTTTTTGTTAATAAATTTTTTCAAAGCTGATTTAAAATAAATTTAATAGCAATATTCAGTTTTATTCGGTTTAACTTATACTTACTTATTTTTTGTGTATAAATAATGGAAACCTTATAAAAATATAGTCGTTTACGATCGATTCATAATAATAATATAGATGTATACGTAAATCTTAAAATGTAAACATAATAAAAACAGCTTAAAACAGCTTAAAACGCTATATGAGTTTTGAAGGTTTTTTAAATCAAGTAATTCTCTTACCGTCTTATTCATAAAGATAAAGTAGATTTTAAGTAGCGTTACTGGAGGTCTACTTCTCTGGTTTGTTGTATTGTAAATACGTGACATCCAGTCTAAATTGACATACGTCAAATAACTAAAATGCTCTTTAACTTTTAATGAATAAGAGGGTAAATCTATAGGAGGTAAGGATCTGGAATTTCAATATAACCTTTTTGAGGATATAACAAAGTTTTTTATAATTGAGAAACACTAGTGGAATCAAAAAACCTTCATACATTACTTCGTCAAAAAACGGGAATAGCTAGTTCTTCGAAATTACTTACTAGTTTTTGTTAAAACTACCTAGGAATAATGATAATAAACAAAATTAAATTCTGGTAATTCAGATTTGATTTAAAAGTAATAATTAAAAAGATATTCAATATTTATTACTTTTTCCAATAAAATGTAGTGCCGATGTGGGCGACTGACATATGACTGTCCCTTTCCCTCAGTATGCTATATCAAAGAGATAGACTCTGTTCATTCGGTCGTTTGATTTATTTGTCGTATATCGTCTTAATTGTACATTTGTCAAGCGTCAAGGAGATGACTTCACCTTCGTGTATCTTGAGACGTAACTTTAATTCGTAATATAATAAGTAATCATAATCCATACCTACTAATAAATGCCAATGTTACTCTGTCTCCCTGTGGGTTACGCAATCACGCCTAAAGTACTGAAACGATTTAAATTAATAAAATATAATATAATAAAAATAATCTCGGACAGAGGTAGTAGTAGAGCCTGAGACATATATAGGTAAACTAGAGAGGCTGCCCCGCGGTTTTTCCCGCGCATATTTCTCATATACACTAAAATCCAGTTTTTCCCGTTCCCGTGGCAATTTCGGGAAATCCCTTCTTAGTGCTCACCTACACTCCCCAAGGCACCCACGTGCCAACGTTTTTTTTTATAGATAGAGTGATTCAAGAGGAAGGTTTATAAGTATAATACATGCATAAGATAGTAATAGGTTAGGCGGTACGTAGTTCACCCATGACTATCAGACGAGATTCAAAACTTGGGTTTGTTTTGCTATTTAATAGGTATAAGTAGGTACATTAGGTTATGTATGACCTCATCTAAAAACCTATAAGTTCCTACCCAAGAACTCTTCAGGAACTTTTTAGACATGTTTTTTATACCGAATAAGTTAATACCTTCACAAATACTTACATCATACGACGAAATAACACATTGAAAATATTTTTAATAAAAATAATGAAAGTGACCAGTGCAGCAGCATTAATCATCATGGACCGCAATTTATAAGTGCTAAAGATCCAGGAGATAAAACCGTAACCTAACTAATTTACCCGTTATATAAAGACGGAACAAAAATAATGGGTAAATTGAAGTAATGTTAATCCTACTAAAAAAAATTAAAAGGTAACATAATAATAATAGTAACACATCACACTGAGATCCCCAAACTAGGAAGAACCTATCTAGGGTGCCCGAAACATATACAAAAACGAATATATACTAAACTAAAACTTTAAATATTGTGGTTGAAGAGAAATAAACAAACATGCAATGTGATCCCATAACCGACGACGGGTCACTTTCTCCGCTAAGCCACTGGTCACATCTTTTTGCCGATGTTGAACTTTATGATTTTCTGATTTAAAGATTAAAATGTAGACTTACTATGTCTTAGAAGTGACGTTATATAGTAAATTGTGAATTCTGGTACAGTGATATTTTATCTAACATTTCGACCTAATCTTGTGTGTTCCTCCAAAAATACCTTGTTGTACATTCCTGTAAGTGGATCAAGGCGATCGGAAATACATAAAGTATGTGCGAAATGAACACATTTCGAATTTATCTATGGTGACTAAGTTTGTCAACGTTCTTATCTATACTGTTTCAAATCGCAGTGTGTGTGGGAATTTCACACAGTCCGCTGAAGTGACCGTGGGTCTGTGAACACCTTATGACTGATTGCTATAGTGATGGTTTTCGGATAGAAAAATTAAGTCCTATGGTAAATGCGAAGCTCAAATTGCGTAAATGTTTCGCAAGGCGCTTCTGCGGACAATGTCGAACGGCGTGACAACTGGCGAAGACAAATACTCGTATCTTATGAATAATGCCGATTATGTTGTGTAAACACGCACGAGTTTTGTGCATTTTTCACCTGGTAGTAATGCTATACAGGGTGTCCGTTTTTGTCGAGTTAAGTTTATTGCATTTATCTCAAAATTTTCGTAATTTGTTTACGTTTTTAATATTTGTTAGTATTCTTCGGACAACAAGAAAAATTTAGTGCAAACATTTCAGAATGACGAAATATAGTAATATTAATAAGGTCCCGGGACGAGTACCTACCCATAACCTTAAAAAATGCTGAAATAACCTACTTGCCTACCTAAGTATTTGTCCGTTATTTTTCGTCTCATCAATTATTTCGAACTCGTAACAATTATTAACAACGTCAAATTGAAGTGGACCCAGTTTCGAGAAAAATAAGGTTCATCAGAAACATTTATATATACTTAGTAAAATACAGGGTAACGTCGTAACGAGTGAAGCTGTGACAGGCCGCTTTTTTTTACCTGCACCGTGATTTTCGTCTAAGTACCTATTTAGCTACCTAAATGGATTTACTTATATACTTATTTATCTTTCCTCCTCACACACCCCAAATTTTATATTTCTTTTAGAGCCCTACTATGACTTTTAAATTTGAGATGCAAAGTATAAAAGTCATCAACATTTTAATAACACGTCTGCAAGAGCCGCAGCATCGTTAAAATCAATCTTCTCCAACTTTTGTGCCACGAAACTGCCTCGAAGTGTGCCATTCATCATGCGTGTTTTGATGAGTTTGAGTTTCCACCGCCTGTGAGAGCTACGGCGGCGGCGGCGGCGGCGGCGGCGGCAGCGGCGCGTCCTCGCACGAGTCACCTAGTTGTCGCACCTATTGTCCGCGGCCGAGCCCGCCCCGAGGACCATTACCTCACACTATCAATATTGGGTTACGAGAATTTTACTCCAAGGCCCTCTTTTCAGAACAAATAGACACAGTATAAATGCAAAGACGAACAACAATGGCCCGCAGTCGACGTCCAGTGACTCGAGAGGGAAAATGAAAGCCTCCATCTCATTTGTGTTGTTCTGCCTTGTGGGTAGGTTGTGTTCAGTGTGCTGTTATCGAATACTTTCATTGAGTGGATTTTGTATGGTGTGAATTCGTTTTCAGGTAGCACCCTGGGGTACTACGTCCAGAGGGAGCAACCATACAATGTCGGACCAAACGATCCATATGCTGTGGATCCCAGCTTATTCCAGGAACCTTCGCAGCGTCTATTCTGGGGAAACCAGGGAACAAACCAGGTCGGAGGCACAGGTTGGTGGGCGACGCTCACTAACAAATTCCCATTCCTAGGAAACGTGTTTGGTAGGATGGAACTGCCTAACGAGTATGGCGCTCCACAATTTTACCAGCAGCCGCCGTACACGCAGCAGTTTTATCAGCAACAATACCCCCAATACTCCCAACAGTACTTCCCGCAGCAGTACCCTGGACAGAACTTCGTGCCTATCGGAGGGCGGGACGTAGGTTTCACGGATGACGCCGTGATCATCACGCCGCCGCAGGTGCCCATCGCGCCGCCGGCGCCGCAGCCCGCGCCGCAGCCCGCGCCGGAGCCCGCGCCAGGCTACCACTACAACAAGCCGCAGTACAGGCTCGAGCTGCCCCACAAATGAGACACTACTCATTTCTGTAGTCATTAATATTTATTTATGTTTTATTAATTGTATAACTGTTATAAATGCAAAATGTCAATTGCTTTTGAATCAGTCTTGTTTTATGTAGCTTGTAGGTACTTCGTAGATTTTGTTTTAAAACCCTTATTTAATGCCTAAATATGAACTGAATCCCACAGAGAGGCTCTCTTTCGTTGTATCCTTAACTTACTAATTTTATTAATAATAATTGTGTGCTTAGTATTATATTTCACTTGTATTGAGCGTTTCAGACATAACAAGTCTGTTTTATTTCACCAATTCTTTTTGTCCAGGTATTTTGGATAAGTTGTTGGATAATAAGTCAAATTACGTTCATATTAGAAACAAATGTATATTATAATTTAATAAATATAATGAATACTTACCTTTATTTATTTTTCTTATTACTTACAAGTTTTTTTAACCTTACTTTACCAATCAAAATTTTCCTTTGTTTCAAATAAGTACAAGCTATAGAGCGATATATATTCCAATCCATAGCTTTACTAGGACTTTACAAATTATGAAATAAAGCGCAATAATATTTTTACCTAATAATACATTTCATACACTTTAGTAGAGACTACTTGGGCATTTCTACAGACGGGCAAAATTCAGTGGCAATTTGAAAATAAAATATATCCCAGTGAAGTAGGCTGCTCAAATTATTTCAGCCACAACTATGTATGGGTACGCAGTTGGAGAGCATAGAAACGTTTTTGAAAATATATTATAAATACCAGAAAAAAAATCGAAAGTCATAAAACCTGACATCGGTGGGGTGTCCTGTTGCCAGAATTCATGAAAGAGTCACTTGTTACAAAGTAATGAAGTAATATTTGATTAATTTATATATATTCACGCCTTAGTGATGAGTATATTCAGGCTGTAGTTACTATGTCAAACCAAAAACTTCTATATTTTTTATAATACACCACTCTGAATGAGCGTCCTGAAATTCTCCCTGATTTCGATGGTGTTTACAAATCATTACCCACAACCATAGTGATTAACTTTTCGCACTACCTGAAGTACTCTGCAGCTTGATATAGTCATGGCCTACACGCCACGAGCCAGAAACATGTGCCCAGCCTACATTTCAGTATTTTTTTTCAGGATAATTGTGACACTCGGTGGTTTTGGGTACCCCTCAGTCCTGAATTCGGTGTAGGTAATTTTTTTTCTAACCGTAAGAAATATTTAACTTTTAACTAGTGTCATGCACTCGTCATCGGGTTGGTATTATTTGACGTACAGATGATTGTTGTGCTGTTTTTGAATTTCGAGTTAAATTTTGATTTGTACTCTTTTGTGATTTCGCTGCTTCTGATTTCGGTGGTTTTCGGTGGTTTTTTATACACCGAAGTCAAAAAAACATCCACCAAAATCAGATTTTTACTTTGACCGAGTGCTAAAATAGCTCGTATTTCACATTTTTGTGATAATATTACTTATTTGTGGTATATAATTAGTGATGGTAAACAAAGTGCATTTAAATTCGTGCCATTTTTGTTTTTTAATCCTCTGACTCAACTTTTTCGGAGGGTAGTATGAAAACTAATATTGAAAGAAAGAAAGACAGAAAGAAAAATACATTTATTTACCAGTTTATTACCAATATTGAACAACAGTACAGTGCTGTGCCGAGTTGAGTCAGGTGGGTTTATATACTAGTGTTCCCGGCGAACTTTGTACCGCCTAATATAATACTATTTTGTGCATGTACAGTCAAGGATTAGGAGGCCGTAACAGATTTGTCTATGGTTTCGTCAGCCCTAGACTGTATAACCAAAGAACAAGAGCTATTTTGCATTACAGAAAAACTGGAAGTGTTACGCCGATCGTGTCCGCCACTGTACCTTCCATAAATCTTCCTCATAAATCATTTTTTCTATAAAAAAACCGCATCAAATCATACATACACAGAAGCTTCTCGCTGAAGCGACTTTGTGTTATAAATGTACTGATATTATGAACAACCAAACTTTGCATTTGAATCAAAAAAATTATGTAAATTATCGTTTTTGTTATTATACTTTTAAAATGCATAAAAATGTTTATAATGCTTAAACGCCTTATTATTTTGACTATTAAAATAAATTGAACATTAATTTTATACGAGAGTGTCCTTATTTATTATTGAATATTTCATTATAGTAAAGTATAAATTTAAAATTGATGTAAATATTTTCAGATATACTTTAAATCATTATTAAATATTTTTAATTCTTAAAGCTCTTATTGAAAAGATACAGAGTTCAAAGAAAATATATAGTCCGAAAATACTGTTACCAAATCAAACAAAAAATATAAAGCACGCAAATGTTTTTCAATGAGCGCTGCTTACTACTACAACTACTCCTACTACTACTATGTTAATGAAAATTTGTTCAAAAAATTATTGATAAATTGTATGGGATTGTGCTTTCGGTGGATAGATTTCTGATTTCAGTGGTAAAATTGTGATTCGGTGGGTAATTTTTCTGATTTCGATGGAGACAAAATATTTGAGGTCAGTTTTTTCTGAAACTGTTTTCTTTTGAAGTGGACCAAAACAATATTTGAATACAGAATTATCTCTTTTGTATGGGTTTTAATTATGAAGTCTCTAGGTCAAAATAAAAAAAATGGCACCGAAGTCAGAAAAATCTGTTCACTTTGTAGAAATGCTCACTTATAGATACTTAATAATAATGCATTAATAAACTTTATAACCATAGGTAACACTAAAAATTGTCTGCTATTATAGGTACCCACTTCCACTGATGGTTTAGTGGTATTAAAACAATTGGTTTCGTTTATCTAACTAAAGTAACTAACTGGTTATCTTCTCAAGACAAGAAGTAATTGATCGAGGTCCGTGTGCAAGCAGTTTTCGTTACGTATTAATTTTATTTAAACAAAAGACTCATAGATAACTATCTATGAGTCTTTTGTTTAAATAAAATTTTCTAATGTAAATTGACTTTGATGGATGCTATCAAGATTATTCAAGAGATCCAAAGTTACAAATTGATAAACAAGAACCTAAGACAAGAACAAATAGATGGGTGGACGGAAATTGACCAGCGTTGTATGTAACTAATTTTTTTCCTAACAAAAGATAAGATAGTAGGTATGTAAGTACATATATAGTTGGGAAAGTTAGTTAGATTTTGGCATTGATAAAGTTTTTTTAGTTTTAAAAAACGATGACTGATAGCAAATCATTTAAGTACTTACCCACATAGCTCATTAGGATTTTATACCATCTCAGTCACCTATACATTATGTTCTATACACAACGTGTACTTATTACACGTCGTGTATAGTACACAAGGTGTACTTATTAGTTAGCTTTCATATGTGTATCCACATGGTTACTTGATCTTCAGACTCAAAACGAACTTAGGCTGACATTCACAGAATCCCAGCTCGAACTCGCGACCCACTCACCCTCCAAGGGTCCGTAACTTTTTGTTGAAATGCGGTTGACGGAGTATGAGACGACTCGAGCCAGGATAATCAGTACTCGGAAACGACTTGTCCGAGTATCATACACGACCGAGTAGCCATCAAACACAGACTGTGAATGTCAACCTTAGTGTAGGTATTATTGTTGCAAGTTAGCTTCCAACGGAGGTCTGCTGGTCATAGTAGCCCTGGCCCGAGGAGTCCAGGCCAACGTAGCTGGAAGCCGATACCGAGCGAGGCTGTGCGGCGCCCAGCGCTATCGGGCCTGCTTGCCGTACTGTGCCATACCTGGAAGCGATTTTAAAGCAAACCATTCTCAATACTCTAGTTTTACAAAAAAATTGATCATACTTAGTGTTTCTGAATCTGAAAAGGTGGTTATAAATTAAGGCAGTTGTTTTACTCACCATACCTAACAACTATATTTATTAAGAAAAAAAAGGATCGGTTGCATTTGTTAGATCAGTTGACGGGTTGAGCTTCCATATCACAATAGACACTATTCTGACTAATATAGAGCTACGTTCTACGTTTATAAATACATAAACTGTAACGTGTATTTTTAACTAAATTAATTTTATAAATCTAAACCATAGAAATACTAATTCCTCACAATCAGAAATTCAAGATCACCGTTTTGAAATAAAGGTATGTATAATATTATTTCTCAGTAATCTTCATAGTTTTTTTCCACCTCCGTGGTTCAGTTGGCAAATGTTCACTGCGGTTTCGGATTCAGAGGTCCGGGCTGTTTCCGGCGGGGCCGTAAGGCGGTAACTCTCGGTATGGCGCGAAATTCAAATTTTTTCACGTTTTTTAATTATTTTGGCGAAAGTATTCATCTCTAATAAAGTTTAAATGAATTCGCGTACGTAAAAACCAATCTCCCACATTGTGATTTATCGTTTTTGAAAGACAGAGTTACCGATTTTGTGTATATTCAAGGAACTAGATTTTTGGCCTTTTACCCCTTAGACACAAAATCTGTAGGTCTGTTTTCCAAAAACGTTGTTTTACAATGTGGAAGAAGGTTTTTTACATACGCGAATTCATTAAAATTTTATAAAAAATGGATACTTTCGCCAGAATAAATAAAAAACGCGAAAAAATTTGAATTTCGCGCCATACCGAGAGGGACCACCTTAATGTTGATTTCCAGGGTCTGGTTATGATTGTATACCTTTGTATGTGTTTCAGGTACCCTAGATACAAGTTTTTTCTGTTTATACAGTCTATTTATACTTACCATGTACTTACCTAATTTTTTTTACGAAATTGTAATCAACATTTCTAACTAAAACTGTAATCCAAGTCAAAACAATGTCATTTATTGCCATCCATCCGTTTCAGAACTCATTCTTAACTATAAGAAAGTTTAACCTATCATATTTATTTCTATTTTTATAAGTATTGTATGGTACTTACTTACTTCTTAATTTTTTTTATTTAGAAACACAAGTCAAAGATGGCTTTGACGGAAAGCTCATAACCTAAATAATTTAGTTTGAAATCGCAGACAGTCACTAAAGAAGTTCGTTTAGTTGAGTGTGCGCAATAAATGCTGTGAATAAACTAAACTACATAATCTCACGCCTTTTATTCCCCGGAGGGTTAGGCAGAGGTACCAGCTCAAGAGCCGGACCCACATTTAGCCGAGTTTATGCTTTTATTACCAACGTGACAAGGGGCCAGCTTGTCGCCGCGGTTATAACGACCACTACTGCGGCCGGGGAATCATCTTACTTTTCGGACAATCTGGTGATTCAAGCCTGCAATGTCCTATCCAACCGAAAACAACCACAACGTGATTTTTGTGAGAAATCAATATGTGGTGTTTTCTGCGGGGATCGAACCCACAACCTTCCGTGCCCTAAATCAAATAAAAATATATTAAAAAATTTAGTAAAAGGCGCGACGCGCTACGCCACTGAGCTACGGAGGCGGTCAACTAAACTACCTAGGTAAAATAAAGATAATACAAATATTTCATCAATATATATAAAACTCTTCCGTTACTGACTGACTAACTGAGTGACTGACAACGCAGAGCCCAAACTACTGGGCGTAGCGGGCTGAAATTTTGCAAGTGGGTTCCTTGGGAATTTAGGGGAGCACTAAGAACGGATTTCCCGAAATTCCCATGGGAACAGGAAAACGGGATTTTTGTGTTTATGAGAAATCTGCGCGAGTGAAACCGCAGGGCAGTCTCTAGTTAGTTATTAATTTTTAACCCCTTTCACAATTTATTAGTCAAATGAAAAACAACAAATTAACAGATAAACGTTTTAATTTCCATTGTAAACTAATTAAATTAATATTAAACATAATAGCAGACAATTGTCTTCCGTCAGTTATACCGCGCGGTCCCGCCTGCGGCCGCGTGCGACGGGGCGCAGGGCGGCGGCGGGGGGATGCGGGTCGCGGGGGTGCGGGCGGTGAAAGTGATGGAAAAGCACTGGTGATTCGACACCGGTTTCTTAGTTAGTTAGTCTAGGTTAGCTGCTCACTCCGCAAGCCTGCTTACTTCCTATGGAAGACAAAAAATTAAAAGTTAGTTTTGTTTTACTTTTCTTTGATGCAGATACAACTGTTTTATACAAAACAATAAAATCATTTTATATTTATTATTACACTGTTTGTGTTAATGTTAATAATGATTGTTAGTGATAATTTAAAAAGCATTCCCCCCTGCAGCACGACGGACCATTTGTCGAATCTAACTGTCACTTTAAATCACTTTTGACATTTTAATGCTGGAAAATGTATGGAGATGATCGACAAAAGTGACAGATAGATACGACAAATTCGACAAATTGTCCGTCATGTTACCGCCGCAGGAAAATTTTAAAATCAAGCCCAACGAGCGCGTTGATGTCTTTTGTATGAAAACCTGTGATCAATTCGAAACAATTCTGCTCCCTTAACCAAATTGACGTTATAATGATATCATTGTGCAACCTTTAACTAAATAAAAATCCCGACAGTAATAGGTAATACGAATAGGGACTTACTCTTGAGCCGTGGGCCTAGAAGAGCCGTAGACGCCGAGGGTGGGCGGGGCCAGGCCGGGGTAGGGCTGGTAGCCGCCGCCGGCGCGCGCGTTGGCTACAGCGTTAGCGTTCGCAGTCGCATCGCCTCCTGAAATTTTTAAAGGAAAAATTAAATTATGTACAATGTTCAATTGTTCATAAAGGTACCTACTTACATGTTTATATTATCCTAGAGTAAGTTTTTTTTAACAAAAATTAGTTAACACTTTGTTCAGAATCACGAGTCGAATTCGAATTGAGATAAAAGGGTTATTTTTCATTTATTTATGAAAAAGACAACATTATTACGAAACTTAAAGCTTCGAAATGACATCAGTGTAACTTGTTTCTTCCTCAAATATAAATTTATGCTTCTTGAGTTAATGCTGCTGAAAATTTAAACTTAAATAATTATTTTATGACAATCAATGGAATATCATCTAGAATATTGATTTTTAAGGTTCCTCGGCTGCTACTTATAGGTATTTTTTTTGTTTATTTATAAACAAAAAAAAATATATAGGTATATTTATATTTTGATATAAATCGATTCGATAGAAGAAAAAAACAAGACCGCAAATAGAATTAGAAAGTTTGATCTGAAATTGAATTTATTATCTTAATAAGCCAACGCCTATCAATCAATAATTTAAAAGTAGGGTAAGTAAGTAGGTGAAATTTAGTGGTCGTGCAATTTTTTTCTGCCGTAAGAACTTGTATCTTTATCGAAATATCCAGCGGCCACAACTCATCAACCGTTATGTAGAGACGACAAGTACATGTTCTACATACGATAGTATGAAGAAGCGGTGCCGCATACTGATTAATGCAAAATAACTGTTGAGTCTGAGACAATGATATTACTCTAGCTGATAATATGTCTTGCCTTTTACATAATTAAGTGATTTCATTTTTGTGTTCGTGTTCGTGACTGAGCGACTACGTAGGTCATACTAAGAAAAATAATATTATAAATCATAGTAGTATTATACAAGTTGTAACTTAATCGCTTTTAAAAGTTGGTAAGTAGACAAAACAGTAAGTACTTGAATATGATGATGACATACAGTCAACTAGTAAGCAAAGCACTTGCAGCTGCTCCGTTGCAGATACGACGAAAAATTTAACTCAAATGCTTTTTATTATTCTCTGACCATATTGCAGCTTACTTATTTTAATGAACTGCTAAGATATAATATATTTATTGCGCTAAGCATCCTTAAATAACTAACAGAAAACACAAAGCTGCGTCTGGGTTAACTTTCGCTGCATTTTATGTTTTAAACAAAAAGCTTTATACCCCATGAGTTGGCTTCAGCGTTGGCATTAGCATTGGCGCTGGCGCCGCCGTCTCCGGGGTAGTAGTTGGGCCGGATGCTCCGCCTCAGCCGGCGCAGCGGCACGGGCAGCGACTCGTGGCCCTCGGCGTCGATCGTGTAGTAGGCACGAGGCACGTAGAATTGACCTTCTGGAATTTTTCGATTACGATATTTGACTATTAAAAATTTGTAAGTAAGAAAAAGTTATGAGTAACGTTATCCACGTATGTAAGTACCTAAAATCACTTTACATCGAATACTCATGTAACTACCTGCTTAGCGTTAAAATAATTAAATCAATATGAACAATGTCAGGAAATTAATAAAGTTTTTGCCAACCCTTCTCTGTATAGCGATGAGCCTGGCTGTAGTAACGGGGAATGCAGTCCCATGCATTCTAGTTTCTATCTTACACCTCTATTTATAGTTTTATTTATATATATATATATATATATATACTAATTAACACGGTGAAGATATTATTTAGTTGAACTATTCAATAATGACGTAATATGAGTGTAAAATCAGCTTCTTTGTAAGTAATTGGTGTTTGATAAGCTTTTTTTATTTACAAGCCTGAGATCACTTGACCTTATGAAATCGTGACGGAAGATGCGTCGTTGATTTCATTCAACCTGTAGTGATGATCTCAGGTAGATTCCACTTATTGGATTCTGAGAAGACACGCGAAACTATTTTTTTTTAACCGACGAAAAAAAAGAGGAGGTTCTCAATTCGACGCGTATATTTTTTTATTTGTTAATGTTGTACATAACATGCTTACCCTAAAATATCAGACTAGTCTTGAGCTAAGCAATTTTACTGTGCCTCTTTAATTTCGCAGCTTATCCTGCACTTTATTTGCCTATTCAAGCTTCAACATAGGAACTTTTACAATGAATATTTACTTATATAAAATTAATAAAATGGGATATTTGGGTCTTAAATCCAATTTTGCCTCTGCCGTTTTTTTTCTCTTTTATTATTTAATGTTACTTTAAACGGTAAAACTACTTTAACGGATTTGAATTGTGTTTAAAATGTGATGAGTTCCTGTCTTAACTTTATGAAAATGACAAACGATACCTTTAAAAGAAGTTCTAATGCCTCATTTCACGATGTTTTTGTAATTCTTCTTCAATGTACTGGAGTATCTCTGTTAGAGCATTATAATAGTAACTATAATAGATTAATATAGCACAGCTAAAGCAGCGCCACCCGAGAAAGAAAAAAATATCTTTTAAACTGAGACAGATATAAAAAATGTGAAACAGTATTCTACTAGATAATGCTGCCTAGTATTTTAAGGGCACTGTTGTTAAGTTAAAGACCAAAGGAAGCTACTGATTGTTGCCAGAAGTAGCCGTTTTAGCTACACTTTGTAGCTTTCTTTGGTCTCTAACCTAAAAGCTATACAACAGTGCTCTAAAAATACTAGGCTGCATTATCTAGTGGAATAAATTCTGATAATTGCCTTAGTTTAAAAGTTTTTTTTTTCGCGGGTGGCGCTACTTCATCTGTGCTATGGCTCTTAACAAGAATTCCCCGCTCACTGGGCAGCTTGACTCGCTCCAAAAGGAAAAACAAAACAAGATCTCTGCCGCCGGCAGAAAGGAGGGCACTAACCTGCCAGCACCACGGCTAGGAGCCCAACGAGAACGAAAAGAGTTGTTGACCTCATGATGGACGGACGTGCGACCGCGACGGTGGCTGTTGCAAAACTAGCTGGACCTCGCCGCCCGCAGAACTTAAATACTTACCAACTTACAGCAGTGAGAGCTGACGCGAGCGCATCTCTTGGCCCTAACGGTCTCTCGCAAAGGCAAACGTAACTCTCGCTTTGTAAACGCGCAAGTAAAAAGCGTTCATCACGTCGTCGGTCCTCGGTGGCGCCTAAAAAGAACAAGAAAATATAGCTCGAATAGCTAATAAAATAAGATACTTATTTTTTAACAAACCGGTAAATTAGATTGCAATTTTTTTTCAGGTGTTGCTTTTATAGCGTCAGATATAAACTTCAAACGGCTACGTGCGGCAACTAAAGCCTTTGCTAAGAATGTTTTTGAATTTTTTTGCGGGAAATTATTCTGTATTGTTAACTAATTTCGCGCAAAATTGATCGCGATGAGATTTACGGTAGCTGTAACTTTACACCAGAGATTGAATGGGGCGCCTGCTGTTGAGTCATTCCAACTGAAATCTCAATTTTTCGTTTTCTTGGGAATTTCGGGATAAAAAGTATCCTGTATCATTTCTAAGACTATCTCTGTACAATTTTCTTTGAAATCGGTTCATTCGTTTGGGCGTGATTGCGTAACACACACACAAACAGAAAGTTATTTTCGCATTTCTAATATTTAAAGCCAAACGTATCTACAGAATGTGCTCATTCATATGTATACCGGTATACCTACCTGGGTTCAGTTAAAAAGTAAGTTTTTTTTTTATATTTTTTGGTAAGTAGTAAGTATACTTAAGTACTTGATTATTAATACACAATCTTTATTTGATATATGTTATAGTCCTACATCAAAATAAAACCAACAAGATTATAAAATTAGTATTCTGTATTGAAATAAAATTAACATAGAAGCTTTAATTGACAATCCTCAATAATAATCAATCACACCAGCCGGGAAGATATTGATTTCGGAATACGTCTAGCTAGATCACGTCGATAAAAACGATAATCTCAATTTTTTTAATCACCTATTAAATTAACTGGTCGAGACCAAATCTTTACATTTATTAAAACAACATTAACATTTTGAAACTGAATTAGTGTCGATGATCAAGTTATAAAATCAATAAGCACCAAACTCCTAAACTAACCTCTTCATAATAACTTAAGACAATTTTATCAAAATAAGTCAAAAACTATTTTATTTAATAACTTATACAAAAATAATAAAGGCAAATTAGTAAAATGGAATAACAGTTTAAAGTGTTTTAACACACAGACTGAAGTTTTATTCTTATAATTAAATACATATACATAGTTCATTTACAGTAAGATGCTTTCCATTTATAGTTTAGGATATATTTAACAACCCTGTACTCCACTCTGCTAAAAAGACAGTACTTAATGTTGATAAAATGCAAAGATCGCGAACGAACTTATTAGTAAAATAAAGTGAATATTCAGACATCAGACTGAAACGCATTTTGTAAACTAAACGCTAAAACATCTGACAGGCACGTCTGATCGTTCTACAAACAGCGTTAAGGCTACTTATGAAATTAAAAACAAGAAAGTATCTTAATTTTTAAATGTATCTTTACAACACTGAAGAATTACTATTAAAACAGCACAATATTAAAGAATAAGACACCCTAAAAAAAGTTTTTGCGCAGATATTACTTTATTTCATTTTAACGAAAAAAAAATATGTGGAAGGCCTAGAATAAGGAAATTTGGGCTAAGATGAGTAGAGACTGCCCTAAAATTAAAACCTGGATCAATCACTGTCTACGCATCCTAGCCTTGATTGGTCATGGAAGTCAAGTGTACGGAGACCAGCTTTACTTGGCCTTCGCGGCAGGAGCCGGGCGCTGCCGCAGAGTCTTGTTGGTGTTCTGGTCGACCTCGGGCAGGTCGGAGTCATCAACTACTGGCTTTTTCGCTGTTGGAAAATAATTTTAATTAATGTTTATAACAAAACCGAACTATTTAATACGCCTCACAAAAAAGTTGACTTTAGGACGCATATTTTATAGTTTGTGGTTAGATTAAAAAAACTTATGCAATTGCAATAAGATAACTAACCCAAACTATTATATATCTCGTTTCTGTATTTTTTTTAAAAGACGTTAGAATCGCTATAAGGACTTCATTAGGACATCCTGATCTTTTTACTAAAAGCAGAGTGCCAGAAAATATTAAACAGGGCCGAACAAGAAGCCGGTCTAAATCGTTGTACTGAGTTGAATAAATTGGAAGATACCTTTGAAATTTAAATTCTTTGATTTTGCAATGTAAGTCCTTCGATTTTGCAATGCACTTTATGTAAAGGTAATTATGTCGAATATAAAAGTAAACTACTGACCCTTCTCTTTCTTGGGCTTGTCCTTCTTGTCGCGCTTGGGCCGCGCGAGCGCGAGCGCGCGCGCCTCCTGCCGCTGCTTGATCACGTCCGAGATGAAGTTGTACACCAGCCACACCTAACCAACATTTGCAAAACAGATTTTTATTATAATAAACTAATCCAGACTTAATATTATAAATGCGAAAGAAACTCTGTCTGTCTACGTTTAAAGTTTTCACGCCTTAACTATTGAGTATTGATTCGCCCATATGGCCGAGGCATAAAGAATACTTTTTATGCCGAAAATCCAACAGAACAGGGAAATTGCGGTTTGAAGCGGGGCGCACGCTATTTATAAATTATATACGTCTACGAGTTGGAATCTTTCACTCTCAAGCGAAGCCCTCTCAAAGAAACGGGCTCCACTCCATCCCTTGATTGCCAAAACGTTGGTAAACATAATTATAGTTTTTCATGAAGGAAAAATACACTTACTTATTAAAATTAAAAACACGAGGCTTTATTTTTGCTTACATTTACACGAGTTTACAAGTGTATCTGAAAAAGGCTCGTAGCCTGTTATACAGTCAGGCAATATCTCTTAGATAAGTTACTAATAAACTGACTGTCAATCTGCAACCATCATCCGAGCATATACGAAATAAGATAATATCCTTGAATATTTAGCTAAAGATCTGAAATAAAAGTTAAAAAAAACATGTATAAGATCTAAAATAGTATTAAGTATGCGAAACAATCTTTACTTCATTAAAAAACAAACACCCAACCCATCATACTAAATTGAACATTGTTACAGGATAATTATCTCATAAGTTTTAACCCTGACTAATAAAGAATAATAATTTATTGAAGGTTTTTCTAAAGAGTTCGTTTAAATGTTGGCATAACTTGTGTTGCATGACATGGAAGATAATTAATTTCATTCATTTATTGCAGTTGGAGTTTTACTGAATGCACATTATGTTAGAACATAATGCTTGCAATTCTGACACTAGTGTGTCAGAGCATTCCGAGAAGTTGCTCATAATGCTGTAAAAATTACAACATTTTGTTTGTGCTGATTATATTTTAACAGGCTTAAGTAAGTTAATTTGTCAGTAAACCAATATTTTAATACTCAAGTAAAACAACAGTATTATTTACGTCTAAAGTACCCTGTACAATGCTGTGTGTGCAGCTGTGCACCCTGCGGCTTCGCCAACGCTATTCTCTTCAATCTACAAAAAACCCAAATTACCTTGTGGGAATTTTCAGGATGAAAGTAGCAATTCTCAAGCTTTTAAGACTATCAGAGTTCCAAATATCATTTAAATCGATTCATTAGTTTTGGCGTGAAAGCGAGCAAGACAGATAATACAGAGTTACTTCTGCATTTATTATATTAGTGTATGGATTACAGTTGAACAGTATACTGGGAATTAGGATGGATTAGCGACGACTATCAAGATAAAACCTAAGGATCTAACATGATACGATGATGTAGCAGGAGCAGGAGCAGGAGCGGGAGCAGGAGCAGGAGCAGGAGCAGGAGCAGGAGCAGGAGCAGGAGCAGGAGCGGGTAACGAACCTGCGAGGAGACGAGCAGGGCGAGCGCGGCGCCCCGCACGAGCAGGGGCGCCAGGCCGCCGAGCCCGAAGTAGAAGGTGAGCACGCCCAGCACCAGCGACACCAGCCGCACGCCCACGAACACCGCGCCGCGCGCCGCGCCCAGCACTGCCACACAACATGCTGTACTCAGATTGCTATCTAGTGGGCAGACTCTTGTGAAGGAAACTGCTTTTGTGCTGTGCAGAGAAGCTCAATCACTTACGACGTCCCCTCTTACACAGGTCGCCATATGGAACAGTCTTGAATGACCTTAATCCTCAAACATTACCAGATCATCTAACCACCTTTTCAAATGATCGAACTCACCGGAAGACGTATTAGAGTAGGCAGAACTCCCCCCCTGTCGACTTGTTGTCTTCCGATGCGCGGTTACCACTCGAGAAATTTTCGGCCTGAGTGATTATTTGTTCTTCGAGCTATAATAATATGTGCCCTGCGCATTGCCACATAAGGTTTGCAATCATTTTACTAATTATAACAAACTAGTCGACCCGGCGAACTTCGTACCGCCTAACCTATTAATGTTTTGTGCATGTATTATACTTATAAACCTTCCTATTGAATCACTCTATCTATTAAAAAAAACCGCATCAAAATCCGTTGGATATTTTTAAAGATATAAGTAGGGACAGACGCGGGAAACGACTTCATTTTATACTATGTATTGATAATGAATCAAGTAAAGTAATGTAATGTTTAAAGTAATGTCACACGTCGGACTGTACTTAGAAAAAAAAAACGTGATGTTTCGCGCACAACCGAAACTCGTGTACTGTACGTGCACGCGTATCATGCTTGTGAGTGAGAGAAGACGTGCTACTTGTGAGCGCGGACGGGGCGCACTTGCTGCGGGAGGCAGGGTGGTAATGTAGTGTAACATACAATAGTGTAGGAAGTCCTCCTTGTCGCCGCGCAGCGTGGCGGCCAGGCGCGCGGCGTGCGCGGCCGTCTCCGCCGCCGCGTGCAGCGCGCCCAGGCACACGCCCACGCGGTGGAACCTGCACCAAACACGTCATCTACATAACATGTTTCACCCTTTTAAACAGTACATTATAGGCTGTATTTCATGGTTCTTGTAAATATTTTTATTTACTTATTTTAGTTTGTCTGTTGCTTGAAGTATGGTTTGGTAACTCAAGATAAATAAATAAAATCGTATGGAAATATACTACAAAATCATGTGCTTCTGAGCACAAGGCACTTAAATATTATTATCATCAACTAAAACAATAAATCAAGTTAAACTGCTCTGAGCTAGAGGTCAAGTTTATTGACTAAACTCAATCAACTTGTAATTGTATTGTTAGCAACTTTGTTAACCATTGCTGTTTTCTTTGAAGGTGTAATCAAAATAGCCTTTGGTAAAGCGGCAATTGCAATGGAGTTGCTAACAATACAATTACAAGTCAATCGAATTTAGTTAAGAGTATTTGATTCATGTTTGTGTTGCAAAGTATTATACACGGTCATTTTTTTATCGTGGCGGAAACTTTCAGGACTGAGTCTTTGCATAATATATGACTCAAATAAATTATAAAAAAAAAATTTTTTTTTTTACTTTACTTTACGAATAGGCTCCGAAAATACTGAACCGATTTAAAAATTCTTTCACTGGTAGGAAGCTACACTATCCCCGAGTGACATAGGCTATATTAGATTTAAAAAAAAATAGGAATCCTTACTTAAACTCAAATAATGTAACCCAAGGTGCAATATTTTTTTCCGTTGTTTACATATTTTGACAGGTGGTTTGTTGTACGCCCTGCAGTACCGGGCCGAAGAATAGGACTGAGGTATCCCCTGCCTGTCGTAAGAGGCGACTAAGAGGGAACCCCGGGGTCGTTGGGTGCACGAGGCGGGGGCCTCGTGTAGTCATATAACGGCCCCGAGAAGGACGGCGGAACGCGGTGTCCCGATTCCGTCGTCGAGTGTAGGAAGAGCCTTCCGCGCTCAGGGGGGACTACCATCACTTGTCCCCCCGTGAAGAGGCTAAACAGCCAGTGCTGGAGGGGGTCGCGGAGTTGAACATAACGATCGAAAGATCACCCGTGACCCCCTTGCCAACAGCCGAGATGGACACCGGCGGGGTTTTAGTGGGTGCGAACCCCACATAACCCTGCGACTCCCCCCGGGGTCGCAGGGTACTCGTTAGGAGTTTCCCCGCCTAAAAAAAAAAAAAAAAAAAAAAAGGTGGTTTGTTGTTGTTGTTTGTTTTTTTATTCGCCCATTCTGGGCAGTCAAAAGAACAAAGTCTATAGAGCCAATTCTTTAGTAGTATCTTATATTCTATGGCGTAACGAAGTAAGCCAGGACCGCTCGTGTAACATACAGAGCACGGTAATTCTTTGGCCATTAGCGTTTAATCTCATTTACCTATAATGCAGGACCTTCTCTGAATTACTCTTCAGACTCAAAGACCAATTTCAGTTTTTAAAACGATAGCCTTGTCTCATCCCATCTCAGTAATCTTGTAAATAATAAAACTTATTTAAGGCTGATGGCCTTCTTGTTCACCCCACCGCGAATTGCCCTTTCTCCACCCCCTGACTCGTCTGGCACCAGCTAAGCCACCGTAGGTCATTGCTCTGATGCTACACAACGTTTTTGTTTTTTATTTACAAAAACTTTCTAACTACCTCAAGTGAGCATGGTTCATTATTTTTCAATTATGTTTTCAGGAATCAGTCCTGTATAACTATGCCTACCGTGTGTTAAATTTTCCTCCACAATAAAAAAGTAACCATTTATTTTTTAACGCAAAGGTACTTTCTTATATTTTTCAAGTGTTTCTTACCCAAATGAATAAGCCAAGACAGTAAAAGTGAAGGCAATCATAGCACTTCGGATGCGGGAGGCCCACTCATCCTTCTTCACTTTTTGGAAGTAAAGCTCTGGAATTGTGTGAATCCAGTAGGATGCCTGCACCACCCACCACAACTTCAGCAGGAAGCTCATGGGGTGAGATGGGTAACCTGAAATGTAAATGTGCAGTAATCAAATATTATTGTGAAATTAATAAACAATTTATTTAATTTATCGAGAATTTATTAATTTAATAATAATAATAACACATCACACTCAGAGCCCCTAACTAGGACGAACCTTTATCTAGGGTACCCGAACATCACACCCAGACTGGAAACAAACATCAATATTCATCATATCAATATTTGCCCCGCCCGGGAATCGAACCCGGGTGCACACGCTTACTCAGTCCACATCACTGCCAAGTGAGCCACGGAGCAGTCAAAAAAAATTATTGCAATAGGTAAAAGTTCAGCCTTTGGAAGAAACATAGGTCATCAAATAAACACAAATTGTCCCTTTAGATTCAAAAACTTCTTACCCTCCCATAATGAAGCAATATTCCAAATGAACCCTTCTCGCAGGATAGCGTCAGCTCCCCAGACCAACGTGACCAAGTAGAACACCACCAGCTGGCCAGACTCATTCAGTGCACTCAGGCGGGATTTGGATAGATGAAACTTTTTGGATATTTTCTGTCAAATATTAATTATAAATTGAAACAATAGGATTATATTTCAAAGATATAAGATATTTATTGGTCAGTTTTCAAATCCAAATTTAAATCTTAATGTTAAATTTTACTTACATCTAAGAAGTATTCCTGGATTATACCATGCATAACAATGCACACTAGAGAGTAGAAAAACACACCGCAAGCATCTTTCCAGCCAGCTTCATACAGGAATGGCTCTCCCTTGATGTTATCTTGAGTGGGCTCAACACCACTAACATTGTGGTGAAGACCAATAAATAAACTAGCTATTGGGCTGGTAGACTGTAAAAACAATAAAACTTCAGTTGGAAACCAGTTTAAGGACAAAACTTAAGGTGAAAACGGTAAAAAATGCAACATACGTGGCACCATACTAGACCTTACCTGAACCATTAGTCCCACTAGAAACACCATAACTACACAGGATACAATGTCTGCATGGTTCTGGATAACAAATTCATGACTGAATATAGGAGGGTTCTTGTTAGGTTTTCTTCCAATTGCTGGTTTTATGCCCATCTTCCCGGTGTTAACCTGACCTAGAATTGTTTTGTATTTTATTAAATTTTTAGGGGAAATAACGTTGATTTATTGAAACAAAGGCAATCGCACTTATAAATAGATATAGTTTTAAGTTAACACTATTTACCGGCAGCCACGAGATACTTTTTATCCTCGAAAAACAATATTTATTGACAGAAAGTTTAGATACGTGACACTTTCACTTGCTACGCGATGAAACGTCAACGACGCTGATTGTTGTGTTGGCACTGGAATGACTCAAGCCAGCCACTAATTAACCTTATCCCCAATTATTAAATTGTTAATAAATATAATTAGCTACCTATTTAAAAACATTTTTTTTAATTATTAATTTTTAATATTTTTGACTTAATTCAATAAATTAATTTTGAATATAAATTTTAAACTGTAAGTCATTTACACAATATTGCATTTCCTGTTTCGTTTGTGAGGTTTGAAAACGTTCCGTTCTAGTTGTAACGGACGGGCGCTATGATTTTATGAGTGACGAGCTTTCCCGGCTAACTTCGTTACGCCATTGATTAAAAATACTACTACAGACTTGGCTCTATAGACTTTGCAATATAATAAAATCCGCGCCGCGGAATCTATTCTTAAGGAACATATTGACATCGCCCCGCTTCCACTCACGTTTCGCCATGTTGGACCGCAATCTTACCGCAATGCATTATTAAGATATTTAAGGAACTCAATTTAAAAAAGACAGAAGACTTATGGGGGATATCAATTAAAGTACTTCAACCTATTATAACGCTAATAGCGCCTCATCTAGCATTAATTTTTAACTCTTGTATCGAAAAAGGCATTTTTCCAAATTTATTGAAGTATAGCAAAATCATTCCTATTTTTTAATCTGGGAATAAGTACCGAAAACCCCCCTGATTATAGACCAATCGCGATTCTTCCAGCCTTAAGTAAAATATTTGAAAAACTTAATTTTTGCACAACTAGCGTCTCACTTTTTTCCTCATGTTAATAACTTCCTACACAAAAATCAATTTGGTTTTAGGAAAGGGCGGTCTACCTCAGACGCAGGTCACAAACTCATCAGCAATGTTTATGGAGCCTGGGAGAATTCTCACGAAGCTATTGGGGTTTTCTATGACCTCTCGAACGCTTTTGACTACGTTGATCATGAGACTTTGCTACATAAATTACAGCACTATGGCCTAATTGATAAATCACTTTATCTACTTGCCTCTTATCTTACTGATCGCGACCAACGAGTGGACGTGGGTGGTGCGGTGTCTGCAGGTTGTCTTATCAAGATTGGTGTACCTCAGGGATCGATATTAGGGCCTTTCCTGTTCCTAGTCTACATAAATGATCTCCCTTACATGTAAGATAAACTTACTGATATTTATTGTGAAACTAAGATGTTAGTACAATATTATTACAACAAACATAGGAACATGATTTGTAACTTATTTTGTTTTTAAGTAATAATTATTTTAATTTAATTACTTTTGTATTCTAGCCGTAAGTTTTTTGGTTGAATAAATAACATTTTCATTTCATTTTTCATTTTCATTTTCACTGATGTTGTCCTCTTTGCGGACGACACCTCTATAACATTTAAAGTTAAAAGAGGTGATTCCCTCAATTTAGATATAAACAAAACATTAGTGGAGATATCTCAATGGTTTACTTCTAATAATTTACTTTTGAACGCAAAATAAACTAATTGCATTAAGGTTTACTTGCCTAATGTGACTGCTTATGATACAGACATACATTTGGACAATAACAAGCTTAATCTGGTAAATCAAACTGTATTCCTTGGTATCACATAAAGATTCGAAACTTCAGTGGGGCCCCCATATCTCAAATCTTGCGGCAAGGCTAAGTTCAGCTGCGTACGCAATCTGGAAAATCAGAAAATTAACTGATTTGTCTACCGCGAGACTTGTGTATTTCAGTTACTTTCATAGTTTAATGACCTAGGGCTATGGGGAAGAGCTGCAGATATTAACGTCATTTTTATACTTCAAAAACGCGCAATTAGAAACATTAGTCCCTCAGACAAAAATTCAAAGAAATTAATATTTTAACGTTTCCGTCCCAGCGTCTTTAAAATTATTATGTACTAGAGGCTGTCCCGCGGTTTCACTCGCGCAGATTTCTTATAAACACAAAAATCCAGTTTTTTCCCGTTCCCATGGGAATTTTGGGAAATCCTTTCTTAGTGCTCACCTACACTCCCCAAGGAACCCATGTGCCAATTTTCATCTTTCAACGCCCAGTAGTTTCGGCTCTGCGTTGTCTGTCAGTCAGTCAGTCAGTAACGGAAGAGTTTTATATATATTGATGTATATGTATAAGTACTTACTCGTAAAAACTTACATATGTTTGATAAAAAATGTGATAAAATTAAAGACCATAGAACGCGTAGCAAAAACAGGCAATTAATCAATATCATCAATACATAGTATAAAATGAAGTCGCTTTCCGCGTCTGTCCCTATGTATGCTTAAATCTTCAAAATTATGCAACGGATTTTGATGCGGTCTTTTTTAGTAGATATAGTGATTCAAGAGGAAGGTTTATAAGTATAATACATGCACAGGAAAGTAATAGTTTAGGCGGTACGAAGTTCGCCGGGTCGACTAGTATGCATATATATAGACTTGGCAATGACTTTTCTCTATAGGCAATGAATAAATAAACAACAACAACAACAAACAACCTGTCAAAATATGTAAACAACGGAAAAAAATTGCACCTTGGGTTACATTATTTCAGTTTAGGTAAGGATCACAATTTTTTTTGAAAATCTAATATATCACTCGGTAACCTATGTCACTCGGGGATAGTGTAGCTTCCTACCAGTGAAAAAATTTTTCAAATCGGTTCAGTATTTATTTCCGGAGCCTATTCGTTACAAACAAACAAACAAATCTTTCCTCTTTATAATATTGGTATAGATTTACATTCTCTCTGGTCTGGATCCGAAGTACAGTGGCGGACACGGTCGGCGTAACACTTCCGGTTTTTCTGTATTGCAAAATAGCTCTTGTTCTTTGGTAATACAGTCTAGGGCTGACAAAACCATAGACAAATCTGTTACAGTCTCCTAGTCCGCCAGTGTACACTAGCTACCCATGAAACTACTCAGAGATGTACAAGATACCTTGAATAAAGTATCTAAATACAAGATATAAATACCTTTTTAAATAAGTATTTCAGATACCAGATGCAAATACCTTTCTAAAATAGTATCTGAAATACAAGATACAAAATACGTATCTTGAAGATACTTTTTTATAGATAAAATACTTTTTACATAACTTTTTTTTATGTTTTTTTTTATAGAGTAAATCGCGTTCATTTCGTATATTGGACAAACAACATTATACAGTGTGTCCGGGAAAGTTATAACATAATTTTAATGGTGTATTTAATCTATGATCAATTTTATCGACGAAAACACCCCAAATGTGGGGTCGCAGCCTCACCCCCCCCCCCCCCCCCTCCGTATGATGTTTTTTTTTTTTGCAAAAGTCCTCTCTTACTTTTAAATTCACAGTTAAAGATCTTAGGATCACAGAAGCTTCATTAAGTACTCGATCGAAGGCTAAGTAGTTAGGCTACCTAAGGTTTATCAAAGTTACCACAAAAAAATGCAAATACATTTTTTTTTGTGTTAGAGTTAGAGTGGCGCCACTGTTCGCGTAAAAGGACTCTTAATTTAGGTCTTGATCGAATGCTAAGTAGGTAGGCTACCTAAATAACTAACAAATTAATAAAATATTGACTGTATTTTTTAATAAAAATGGGTTAAACTGAAATCTTAAATTAAAAAGTGAAAGCGAAGGGTCTTTTTGGTAGTTGATAATTTCTGAAGTAATAGTAATAGACGTAAAGAAATAAATCTAGTACCATTTTGGAGAACAACTCAAAAGCTAACAATAAAACACAAAAAAGAAAAAAAGCATCTGCATATTTTTGTGGTAACTTTGAAAACCCGTAAAAAAGTGCACATTTTTTTTTTGTTTATGCCACTTTAAAAAAAAAGTAAAGGCAATACTTGGTTATTTTGTTAGTAACTTAGGTAGCCTAACTACTTGGCCTTCGATCATGACCTTAATGAAGCTTCCGTAAGCCTCTGATCTTTAACTGTGAATTTTAAAGTAGGCGGGGTTGACTTTTGCCAAAAAACTTTAAAAAAATCATACTGAGGGGGGGGGGGGGGGTGTGAGGCTGCGACCCCTCCTATGGGGTGTTTTTGTAGATGAAATTTATCATAGAATACACCCTTAAAATTATGTTATTACTTCCCCGGACACCCTGTATAAAACAAGCTAGCACGCCGAACTTTGTACCGCCCTACAATGTAAGTTTACACAATGTTTGTGTTCGTTTGCATCGAATAGGCTCATAACTACCGGACCGTTTTATTTTTTCATCTTATGAATCCTACATTATCCCTGATGAACATAATAATAGTATAGAATATTCGCAAAAATTCAAAATAGCACAGCAATAGTATCAAATATTACATAAAGAAATAAATAAATATTAACATTTACATAATCAAAGCCTATCCGCTATTTTGAATTCTTGGCAATATCTTTTATCTAAAGTCTATTGAATAGACTCTATTCTATAGGCTTTGTTAATTAATCTATCACCTTCTACTAATATATCTATGAAAAAATATCGTGGTTCGTTAGTATCGCTAAAACTCGAGAACGGCCGGGACGATTTATTGATTTTGGTGTTGAAATGTTCGTTCTAGTCCAGGGAAGGTTTAAAAGGTGACAAAATATGGAAAACGGAGGGGAAGTTAGTTAAAACGACATTTAATTTTTTCCATATAAAATTGTGTGTGAGGCACGATACGAGGTTCGCCGGGAAAACTAGTCAGGAATAATTCAGGATTCTAATGTTTTTTTTTTTTAAATATCGGTCTAGTTAGTTATGGACAGAGTTTATTCGATACAAAGAAACAATATTTTTTAATCCTCTGAACAAGAAAAAATTAAAACGCCATGTACAAACACACCCTCATAATCCAATCTAAAAGTATTTTGCAAACAAAGTATCTTCAAGATACTAAGATACCTAACAAAAGTATTTAAATACCAGATACAAAATGCATTTTAAAAAAAGTATCTAGATACAAGATTGAAGATACGTATTTTGTATCTTGTATCTGTATTTAAGATACTTTTATCTTAGATAAGTCACATCTCTGCCTATGCTGCTATATACTGCTCATTGAGCTATTATAGTAGGAGTAGGCAACGCTTCTTGAAGTACCTACCCTCCCTTCATTCTTCCTACCAACCTACCAACACAGAACAAATAAAAATCACTCCCTGGAATCAGCCACCCATTTGAAGGGACCAGTTGCAGAAGTCCCTAAGTCCACTTAGGGACTTTTTGTTCCGATATTACCAGCGCGTAGAGGAGGTTATCATTGTCTATGGAAAGTTTTGAGATATTTCTTTAAGGTGGTAACTCTCGCTATGGCGCGAAATTCAAATTTTTTCGTGTTTTTTATTTATTCTGGCGAAAGTATACATATTTTTAAAAGTTTAAATGAATTCGCGTATGTAAAAAACCATTTCCCACATTGTAATACAACGATTTTAGAAGACAGACCTACTGATTTTGTGCCTAAGGACATAAAGGCCAAAAATCAAGTTAGGTCCTTAGACACAAAATTAGTAGGTCTGTCTTCGAAAAACGTTGTATTACAATGTGGGAAATGGTTTTTTACATACGCGAATTCATTAAAACTTTATTAAAAATGAATACTTTCGCCAGAATAATTAAAAAACGCGAAAAAATTTGAATTTCGCGCCATACCGTGACTTACCGCCTTAAAGTATCGGATTTATGGACTTACGTCACTTTTTACAATTATTATAAACTTAGGTAATTACTATAGAGATTTCACTATTCTTTAGGGACTATTCAAATTCTAATTAAAGGACTTAAGGATTTTTATTCATTGAAAATTGGCCAAAATTAAAAAAATGTCTGGACTTAGGGATTTTTACTAACAAAAAATGGGATTATAGAAACTTTTTGCTAACTTAGGGACTTTAAGTACCTAAAACTTATTTTTTTTTTCGGGACTCAGGAACTTTAAAGAAAATATTTCAAAACTTTCCATAGACAATGAGAAACCTCCTCTACACGCTGGTAATATCGGAACAAAAAGTCCCTAAGTGTTCTTAGGGACTTCTGCAACTGTTCCCTTCAATTTTCTTTAAAGTTCCGAGTCCCGAAAAAAAAGGAAATACTTAAATAAAAAATTAAAGTTTTAGGTACTTAATAAAAGTCCCAAAGTTGGCAAAAAGTTCCTATAATCCCATTTTTTGGTAGTAAAAATCCCTAAGTCCAGACATTATTTTTTTAATTTTGGCATTAGAATTTTAGAAATCCCTAAAGAATAATGAAATGTCTAAATTATTTAATAATTGTAAAAAGTGACGTAACACCATAAATCCGAACCTAAGATCAGAATATACCTATTTAATTTAATAGAAGATTTCTAATTTTTATTACTTGTTTGGTACAAAATACAGGTGATTTATTTTCTATAGACTGGTGTTTTTTTTTTTTTTGATTTGTTTACTACGTTTATTTCAAGAAAATTTTGGAATGGTTTTTATGCTCTGGTGAATAGTTGGCTTTTGGGACTTAGGGACTTCTGCAACTGGGTCCTTCATTTGGTTTTAATGGTTGGTGAACACAGTATACAAGGAAGACTACTCTCTCTAACTGGTGAAGTACTTAGGTACGTTACGCAAATACGCAGTCTATTTGGTGTGGCACGCACTGCACTTTTATAACATGAAGTGCGGAGAGAGCCAGGCAGGCACGCCTGATACTTCCTGATACCTACCATTTTTTCTTTCTGAAAATCCATTTTGGCCTACTCCAATAAGCCACCTCGTCAGCCCGTTTTAGTACGCACGCGCACGCCTATAGTCCAGGCAAAATAAGGTGTGAGATCGCATTAATTCGTATCTTTTTGATTTTTACAGTAAACTTAAGTACCTAGGTATTTTTTGTCTGGAATATACACCTATAACTGTATTACGTATCTAGTAGGTACCATGGTAAAATATGTACGCCAGGTAGCGTTTCCCATCTCTCTGACGCCAGGTGCCAGATACTATTCCGACCAAATGACTGACACAAGCCTACGTCATCATGCTGAAATGAGCGACAACAACAAGGAAATAGGTACCAAGACAAGTAGGCGACAAGTATGTTTGAATGTTTGTGACGTAGGCTTGTGCCACTCTGGGAAGTAAGGACCTTGTTTTTTAAGACTTTATAAGTCCCTTTCTTGGCTACTGTATTTTATTGGCATGTCTCCCTCAAGGTGTGCCCCAGCCCCCAATCAAGTATAGTAAAATAAAGTTTAGCTAAAGTACCTATTATATGTATTTCCTATATTATTGCAATGTCTGTTGTTAAGAGGACCGTATACCCCGAACGCGTCCATACAAAAAGAGAAAACGTTCATCTACTATTATTATTACAATTATTTTCCAATCGCCATGAAGTTTTAGTATGTTACCTAACCTAACACTATAAAAATCTAGGTTTGTACGTTTTCCTTTTTACAAAATTCACTATAGATTAACCGTCTTATTCATAAAGATACAGTAGATTTTAAGTAGCGTTACTGGAGGTCTACTTATCTGGTTTGTTGTATGGTAAATACGTGGCATCATGTCTAAATTGACATACTTACGTCAAATAACTAAAATGCTCTTTAACTTTTTATGAATAAGAGGGTTACACTATAGGCGCCTGAATTACAGAGATTTTGTGATAAAAAATAGGTCGGTTAAAATTGTTTGTTTTACGAAACTTATGCATGTTAAAAAATTAAGGAAAACGTATTTACCTTGATTAGAACATCAAAATCATTGTAATTTGCTAAGAATTTAGGTAGTAAAAAGCGTTTTCCCCCAAAACGCAAAATATACCAAAAAATTATCTTCCTCTCTGTCGCATGGTTGCGGTTAGGGAGCGACAGCATGAGTTGTTCTTATTATTCTTGCGATGCTGTCCTCTTAACGTCATAAATACACTTTGGTAAAACACAAGAATATAGCCTTTACATGTTTTTATAAATATTGTTACAATCCGTGATGCATGAGTAATTAACACATTTTTTTAATGGAAATAAATTATGTGTATTGAAACTAAACGAAAAGCTTAGCGAATTGGCGATCCTAATTCCCAATTATTTCCTTGCGGACGTTATTATAATATTTTTTTAAAACAAACTGTCATTACAATAGTTTACTTACGCATGTTAAGGTTACTTTTCCTGTTATGCGTGTTTTCGCCCGAGCGCGGATAGGTCCGCATGCGGCCGATTGCACGCTTCTTTCAGCGAGCGTGTTGCCTGATGATAGTACAAATACAAAACATTGTATGAAATTATAGAAGGAGGCGGGCAGCCTGCACGCAGAACAGATCGCGGGTGAAAACGCATGACAGGAAAAGGAGCCTTAGTGCGCCACTGATAAACATGGTGACTTATTGAAGTGCACAATAATGCAAGCCGAGATAACCTTTCATATTTAAATTTTGTATTTTTAGTAACACTGAATTAAGAGTCTAATGAAAAACTTGCCTGTCTTTTTGTATTGTGCACTTAAATTGATCCAGCTGTACATCTTATTGTTTTGTGAGTAAAAAATTGCAAAACCTAAACAATATACCGTCGGTGCGCCGACCAAATCCGCATTGAGATTTTTAAGTTTTTACAGCTCGGTTGGCAGAAACCTACTGCCGCTGCTATCCGTATGCCCAGGCTAACCACTGGACGCGAATCCTTTGATCCGGCAATCACCAGTATCGCCAGATTATATCGCCAGCTAAAATATCTTAATCTGCAAGATTATGCCATGTGGTTTGTTACCCCCAATAGGGGAGATGAACTGCACAATTGGAAGAGATCAGTCTACGCGCTATCGTTAGAAAGATGCGCGAGGGACACAATTATCCATACTTCCTATATCGTCACTCTCGACCATACTGCAACCGCACATACGAGAGAGGGTAAGAATCTACTCTCACTGTGTCTACAAACTTTGATCTGACCCAATCCCAGTCATAGACCGTGGGCGGAAATTTCATATATTCTTTTGAATGAATTTCATGGCCTGCACCTCACGTATAAAGCAGTAGTCCCAGACTTGCAAGTTCGACTACACGTGATGAACGATTTTGTAGCCATATGCGACTTACTTATTGAATCTTTACGTGCCATCAATTCCGTAAGAGATAATATACGATGTGCCGAATTTACCAGTTACCGATCTTTAGCACTAGAGCTTCTCGCAAGAGAATGGCACTCCGATTTTCCATTCTCTCGCGTCCTTACGCCAATTGGCGAATATACAATATCTCGTGCCTCGCGGCTGCAGAATCGATAGAGTTCTGTTGGACGAGGCGACTTCGACAACGACAACCCTCCTGCTATCAGCCGAGAAGGACACCGGCGGGGTTTTAGTGTCCATCTCGGCTGTTAGCAAGGGGGTCACGGGAGATTTTTCGATCTTTATGTTTAACTCCGCGACCCCCTCCAACATTGGCCTTTCGGCCACTTCTCGGGAGGGGGGGGGGGGGCATATTGATCGTTCCCCCGGAGCGTGGATCTATTTCCCAACGCTCGACGACGGAATAGGGACCCCGCGATATGTCGTCCTTCTCGGGGCTTTATATGACTACACCCCGGCCCCGGGGTCCCCTCTTGCGACAGGCAGGGAAAACCTCAGTCCTATTCTTCGGCCCGGTACTGCAAGGCTTGCAGCCTGGCACTCTTACAATGTGTCTTTAATGGCGCAAGCTCATCATAGTAAGCCATACATTCTTCATAATAATCTATCACATACTTAATTTGGAAGTCTCAAACCAATACCGATATGTGCATGAAAAGCGGGAAAAAAATATTGAGCCTAAAACTAGCACGAACACGAGCTCTTTCATTAAATCTATCAAACTTTAGATTTTTTGTACAACTTTTCTCATTCATAGAGTTTTCTTAAGTTAGAGTAATCATGTTTAAAGAAAAAGGTACACATATCGCTTTCGGTCGGCGCACTGACGATACATTGTTTTTATGAGGCAATTATACAGTGCAAATACCTACTTAAATATAGTATAAATTCAATGTTAATTAACTTTGCTGCTCGAGGCGCTAATGTTAAATTCTAGAAAATCCTTTAGTAGCGTGGTGCGTCTCTTTTCAGCAATGTCCATTTGATTCTCTAGGTCTCCGCGGTCTGTGGTCTCCGCCCGCTCAACTTTCCATGACAGGTTCTCTATTTCTGCTTCCAGTTGAGCCTAGACAAAAAAGAATATGTATGTAACGTTAGGCTTCTAAAGTGTTACGTTTATTTGCCAGATTTCATGTGCCTTTTAGCCTAGTGCGGATCTGGTCCTGATGATGGCACGCTCCTTTCTTCGTGCTGCCCGCATGACAGGATAACTCAAATTTAAAAAATTAAAAAACCCCTGACCCAGTCAGACCCCTCATCAACTTAACTAGAACTAGAGCTAATCATCTTAAAAAGATCATGGTTGCCTTAGGCCTTACCATATACTTTCAATATCATTTAAGCAACACGGAACCAAATTTCAAATTGATAGGACATGTGAAAGGTAGTTAGATCCCCCCATCCACTATTTAAACGCTGATCATCTTCAAACGGCAGATCAGGTCATGGTTACCTTACTATATACTTTTAATATCATTGAAGAAACACGGTACCAAATTTCAACTCGATCGGACATAAGGAAGCTAGTTAGATCCTCTCATCCATTATTCAAGAGCTGATCATCTTCAAACCGCTGATCAGATCTTCATCAGACATGGCTAAGAACACTCGGCCTGAAATTATCTATGATACAAAAAAAAAAAAAACGAAAATCGGTTCAGCCGTTTGGGTTCTACGATGCCACAGACAGATACACAGACAGACAGACGGACAGAATGACAGACAGACAGATACACACGTTACAAATATAACACCCCTCTCTGAATTTTCGTTCGGGGGTTAAAAAATATGTATGAAATAAAAGGATGCGGCGAGCAGCTGCGTAAACACGCATGACATGAAAGGGGTCTTAAAGTGTTAAGCAATTGGTTTTGGTCACCTGCTGGTACTCAAAGAGCTCCTTGCGCGGGCCGTGGTCCATGTAGTAGGCGAAGGGGTAGGTGTACTGCAGCGTGTAGCGGCAGCGCTGCAGCAGCCGCGCCGCCTCCCACAGGTGCTGCCAGTCGATCCACGTGCCCTCGCCCGCCATCACCTGCGTGCCCCGGGAGCCAAAACATACAAACTTAGTTATTCAAATTCGGTGGACAAAATTGGAGACTACGGCCTTGTCTCAATACCAAAGGTTTGTGAAGAATTGTCTCTTGTTTGGTAGTTGTAAGAGCAGGGAGACTGCTTGTAGGTTTATATCTTCACTGCGGTGCACACTGCACACACTGCACAGTTCGAATTCAAACATCGTTTTTACTCGTATTTAAACTGGGTGATTCTGACAAGTCAGTAATATATTAAAAAGGCCATCCAACTCTCCATACTTAATATTTTCTCTAAGACACTTTGAATATATATATTTTTTTATTTTAGTTCCATTACAAACCTTTTCATTGATACGGCCCTTGAGACATGACAGAGTATGCTCCTCGAGCTTGAGGGAGCGCGCGTGATTCTCCCATCTCTCGTAGTAATGCAGATACTTCTTCAATGCCTCCCTAGCCTATAATAAAACGTATTTTGAAGCGGGTTGTTTTCATAGATACAGTGATTCAAGAGGAAGGTTTATACGTATAATGCATGCACAACATAGCATTATGTTAGGCGGAACGAAGTTCGTCTGGTTGACAAGTTTATAATATTTAGTAAAGTTATCTAACAATCTTGCAGAGAGGAACAAAATTTGCCGGTTTGTAATTAAAGTATGGTTTCAGTTATTCTAGTAAAAAAAAAGTAAAACTGCGAGCGTGTTCTCATTCTCACCTGAGCATGTTGGCTGTCATTAGCCAGATTAGGATCCTCCTTGTAGCGGCTGCACTCGTAGTACTCGGAGCCGTGGCTCTTCCAGTCCCCGAGGCAGACCCAGCAGAAGTCGTACCGGCACGCGCCGCACTGCATGTGGTTGCAGCCGCCGTTTTTCTCTATGCATATCTGGCATTTTGGACAGTCCTATCCGTGCAACAAAAGTTAGTTGTATTAGCGAAATAGATCTTGTCCTTTAAATCCTATAATACCCAGCTGGGATGTAGGACTGGAATAGAGTCTTTGGCAGCCTTTCAATAGGATCCTGTTTTTAACTTTGTGTACGCAATTTTTTTTTGTGTAATTATTACCATCTTACTAGAAAATCTAAATCTTAGTCTTTATTATCAATATATATAAAACTCTTCCGTTACTGACTGACTGACTGACTGACTGACAGACAACGCAGAGCCGAAACTACTGGGCGTAGCGGGCTGAAATTTTGCATGTAGGTTCCTTAGGGAGTGTAGGTGAGCACTAAGAAGGGATTTCCCGAAATTCCCACGGGAACGGGAAAAAACGGGAATTTTGTGTTTATGAGAAATCTGCGCGGGAAAAACCGCGGGGCAGCCTCTAGTTAGTCTTCTAAATTTAAAATGTAATAAATTGAAATCAATTAAAACACCTTTGTGTGAGCACTAATGTAGTTGGCAGTCTCCGAGTCGTCAGCGCACTTGGTGAGCCAGCGGCGGATGGTGGCGCAGTCGGTGGGCGCGTGGTGCGGCGCGCCGCACGAGAAGCACGTCAGCGCCTCGCAGCCCGTGCACTCCACGCGCCGCGCGCCCTCGCGCGACCATGCTCGGAATACCCACTGTATGGGGAAAAAAAATATTTACAACACTATGTATTAGTTTTACATTTAATATGAAAGTACAAACCTAATTTCATTTCATCTAATTATCAATATATATAAAACTCTTCCGTTACTGACTGACTGATTGACTGACTGACTGACTGTCAGATAACGCAGAGCCGAAACTACTGGGCGTACTAAGCTGAAAATTGGCACGTGGGTTCCTTGGGGAGTGTAGGTGAGCACTAAGAAGGGATTTCCCGAAATTCCCACGGAAACAGAAAAGAATGGGATTTTTGTGTTTATGAGAAATCTGCGCGGGAAATACCGCGGGGCAGCCTCTAGTTTAAGCTATATTTCAATACAAAAAAACCGGAAGTGTTAAGTCGTCCTAGACCGCCACTGTATAACGTCACATAGTTTTTCTTTAGTCTATGGTATGACATTAAAAGTTCAAACCAAATAATTGCCAAAGTTTTATGATCTGTTAAATTTTCCAAAAATAGAATCAATTATGGAAGGATTTATGTTACAATAAATACTACAGAGATCAAATCAAACTGAATGAGAAAAGATTATTATACCTGGCAATTAGGGCTGGGACAGAATCTTAGTTGAGGGTGCGTTTTAACATGGTCTTTGAACATGAACTGTTGATAGCGTTCTCTCAGCTTTGGGTTTGCAACGTGTGAGAGAACAAAGTCTTCTGGCACAATTACTTCACAGTCCTGGGCCATGCACTGTATGCAGTTAGATACACCTAAAACAAAAAAAAAATACAAACAATGTATTTGCTATCTTATTATAACACCCATCTTACATACTTACAATTATATTTCGTGGTTTCATTTTCGATATAAATCATTTCACTAGGTAGTCCTTTCACCTACAAGGCAACATTCGCACGTTCTTACAAATAACTATTAGTCGATCGATTTAATCGATATCGATTACTCGATTAATTTGAAATTTACCCATGCTCCCATCCCTACCACTCTACGCGCCCATCACTAGCAGCGTCCGCCAAGCCTGTCATTCTTTTTCCGTGCGAGGCAACGAAAGCACGCGTTCGGATCTTGTTCGCAAAAAAAAAAAAAAAAAAATTTTTCAAGATACCGAAAAGATCCTACGAATATTTAACAAAAAATTAAGTGAGTTACTTAAACTTTGATGGATTTCATTATCCTTATACTATAAATCGAGAGACAATGTCTAATGTTACGGTAAGTTCATCTGCTTACCTACCTTCAAAAAAAAAAAAAAAATATTTAGACAGAAATTTCGAATTGAAATTCTGCATAAACTTACATTTAAAAAGTGTAAAAGAAATATTTTTGCAAAGCCATAGATTCGAACAAGAACCAGGCTGCCATACTGCCATAGATTCCAATAGGAACGCGGCAAAATTTAAAACTGTACATCAGTTTTTATCATTAAAATATTTTTTTTTGCAAAGCCATAGATTCAAATATGAACCAGGCTACCATACTGCCATAGATTCCAATAGGAACGCGGCAAAATGCAAAAATAATCATAATTTTTTATGTATAAAAATATAAAAAGCATAATTTTCTTTTTTCTTCTTATTCCAGTAGGCGAAACGCCTTTATAATTTAAGGAATGTGCCCAGAGCAAATATCATTCGAATATGAGGATATATTTCTAGCCGAAACTATTCCCTACAACCCATGATCAGGTCTAAATGAGACTGAATCACCAAAAATCATGATGGCGACATACCAAGTGCCAATTGCCACCACTGCCCCAACAGTGATCACTTTCAATACCAGGTCCAGGTTCAATACCAAACAGGTCCAAGCACCAGCAATAACTTCCTTATTGGAACTAGTAGCGGTTACACCAACCAATTGAACTCGGACCCTGAGGCAAAGTTTAAATTTCCGGAACTGGACCCATAAATTTTATTAACCCTGGGCGAAGCCCTGGATGATGAACTAAAGTTGTGTGATTGAATCTACGATAATCTCTCTCAAATGGCTAGAGAAATCAAGGAAAAAATCCTTCAGCAATATACTATACCTAGCAACTACATATTGGTTCAAGCTTCAAAGCTAAATACTAAAATACTCTCATCTCAACTTGGACTGACTTCACATCACATCGGGGAGTAGGGCCATGGCCATTCTCCTAACTCAAGATATAAAATAGAGGCAATCAAGATTCTAAGCGAGGGCTCCCGTAGTTCATGCAACCTTTATAGCTCGGAGACACAAGCTCGCATTTAAAAGACCGGACCAGGTCTACCAAGACGTTTTTGAATATCTTTCAGTACAGAAAACGAGATAAAGCACTGTTCGGTGCCAAATTTTAGAGAAAATTAAATTAAGCTTCAAAATTGAATAGCAATGCCTTCAAATCAGGAAGACAGTAGTCTTCCCAGAAATACTGTTGCTTACACAACACAGCCGCCTCTACGAGCTCCACGGGCACAGCTTGGCCGCAGTTTCAGGAAAACTCAGGCCCTCCTCGCTTTGCGAAAAACAAGGGGGGGGGCGTGCCAGGGCCAGAGTACGAAGATACCACTCGTCAAGTTCCAAATTACAACGACCCAATACCGACGCAGTCGCACGTTTAGAGAACGACCCATCAGGCCACGTGCTCAACCACCATTCTGGCAGAATTCAGTACAATATTTTTAAAATGTGTTGGTTGTATTGTATATCACAAACAATAAAGGTATCCTTAATTGGATTTGTAACAGAATAATTAAATCTTTTTCTAATTTTCCACTTGAGCAATAATATGTTCCTGTTGTAACATGGTTAGCACAGTAACAACAAGAAATGTCAATCGCAACTAATAATTTGCTAGAAATCGTATCTAAAACCTTTTTGACACCAATTCAATTGGAGGTAAGAGATTTCATTTTAACCTAAAACTGTAATAAATTTGTAAGTAACTAAACTTCATTTCGAAATGGCAGAACAGCATGCAAGCTATTATTACATGGCATCTATTGACCTAAAATGTCTCGTAACTTTTTATTTCTGTCGCTTAAAACTATCGTAAGTACTTACCCACGTTTCCTGTTTAAGGATGTGAACACACAGAATCTTGTTATCCACCTATGATTTCAACCCAATGCCTTATCTTATTGGCTCACGATAGCGCCTAGAACTTTTACTAAGATTAAAGAAGGGGTCGTAGGTCACTTGCGTTCATTTGGTCAAAAATTGGTAAATTTTTGTATGTGACGATATCCTTTACATAGACCGTAGTTACATGGAATATTTAAATAAAGTTAGGTTTACACTCTAATCACTCGAGTGCTTGGGCTTTATTAAAAACTATGAAAATAGTAGCTTATAGCCACAAAATAATTACAAATTTTCAGGATTTAAGTAAGTAGATGACTTAAATATGACTTTATCACTTACAAGCCATAAACGTAATAAAATAATAGAATTGGTTCTGAAGTGTTCTCAACTACCACCTGTTACAATCAGATAATTTTCACAAATGATTGGCATCCTAATGTCCGCTAGCGCAGCATTTTACAAAAGGCTGGTTGAAACCAAAAATACTTGAAAGGCAAAGGTACAGGTACCTTCTACCTACCTTCTATTCAGAGAATACTATGATAATTATTTTACAGGACCTGAATTGATGAGATAATAATATTAAAAGCTTTTAAAATTTCATTTAAACA
Organism: Euspilapteryx auroguttella; assembly: GCA_951802225.1. Classification (NCBI taxonomy): domain Eukaryota; kingdom Metazoa; phylum Arthropoda; class Insecta; order Lepidoptera; family Gracillariidae; genus Euspilapteryx; species Euspilapteryx auroguttella. The sequence continues at coordinate 8,131,643 of OX637646.1, forward strand.
CAAAAATATGATTCATAAGTTAACACGGACTCGAGTCGTAAAGTCGTAACTCAAACTTACTATAGTAATTATATGTCGTATTATTAGCAATATACTAAACCTTAGATGCCCCGAAACTTAAACAATTTGTTAATTTTTATTATGGGTAGATAACATATTAGCATTAGCTATCAGCTACATTACGACACGAAGTTGCATACAATTTCCTAATTTCAATTAACTTACCAGATATATTTGGCCTTGGTTCGAGAAGCGAAAAATCTAGCTATTAGCATCCTATATTACACGAAATATAATTTAGAGGCAGATCGAAGATTTAATTTAAAGATGCTTTTCAAACATTCTAGCGCAAAACTTAAGAAATACTTTTCTTTGAAACAAGACCCAGATGCTACAAAGGGGCAGATGCATATTTTTTCTATGCCGATCCTTCATTTTTAGTTTTTCTTAACGGCCTTCAAAAAATTACTGAGGACAAAACGACCAGTATTCTAGTATTCCCTTCTAGTACTTCTAGACCTGCCTGTTATCCTCCATTGATTGATATAGTTATTTCGTAATAATCACTTGAGGGCGTGACGAAAACCTATGTTGTCTACTAACAGGGACCGTCACCCTCTCCTACTCACGCTTACCCTGAGTGCCGCAGTATGCTCGAGCAGGCAATGCCAGGTCTCATTATCCCCTCAACAGCATCTCATCTTCAGCAGATTCTTTCGAATGTTCTGTTTTTAGTGTAATTACTTTTCCCTCCGACGTCTTCGAAAAAGACGCATAACAGGATTCACAGGGCATCATCATAAGAGCCACCGCTTTATCTCTGCTTTTAGGCAGAAATATTTCTTCGGATGATTGCATCAGCGCCTTCCTTAAAGATGTTATAAACTAACACCCAATCCACCAAAGTACACAGGTACTAAGTATCCACAATTGGTTCTCAAAAATCTCTAAAAATGTATACCAAACAAGAATGAACTTATCCTAGACAAAAGTAGCTTTATACTAACATTATCTACAGCCTACAGCACACATGGTTGAAAGTCTTTCTCTAAATAACAGATTATTATAAATAAAAATAGCAATGGCATTAGAATCATAAAGTAAATGAAAATTTTATCAAAACTATAGGCGCTAAATGCAATCAAAAGCTATCAACCATTGTTAGTTTTACTTTATCTTACGGTGAATCCGTCTATATATAAGACGGTTATATAACCTTAACTAAATAAATCAGAACTAAATAAGCCAATCACCTCTTAATAACTGTGAAGCTTAACGTCCTTACAGGAACACAACAGCATAGTCAATAAGCATGTGGATCAGGCAGATCCTTGCGGTGTACGGCACACACAGCAGCACGCGACACGCCGCCGCCACATCGGCTGCTCATGCTACCGGCGTCAATCTTGATCAGATCAAAAGACGGCCGCCTGGACCTCTACCTCTAACAAGTTTGCTAAACTTATCAATGTCCTATGATGATTGATTATCAATTTTTTATCAAATCTCTGACCAAATTAGTTCATTAAAAAATATACATTAAATATAAGTATGTTATAAATAATGTAGCTGAGTACATACCTACCAAGTACTTACCTAATTAACTACGCAATGTTAAACTTTGAAGTACTCTATAAACTAACTATAATGATTACTTTTATATGTTAAAATATAGTGTTTTTAACTAATAAGATGAGTAATATTATTTAATAATTGTAGGTACCTATACTGAGAGTTCAAATAAAACTAGCCAAAATTACATCTTTTAAATTAATATTGTTTCATTATCATGAAAAAATATAGACAAAACAATGTCTCTAAACATCTACCTAGTGAAATGATTTATATCGAAAATGAAACCACGAAATATAATATATGATCAAACGAACTTCTCAAGTGAAGTTCGATCAATATTATATGAGTGGTTTCATTTGAAGATATAAATCACCCTCCCTACCCAAATCCCGAGTTTTGTCAAAAAAGTCAATAAACGACGTAATTTATGCCAGAAAACTATCTCTAAAAAGAATGACAGGCTTGGCGGACGCTGCTAGTGATGGGCGCGTAGAGTGGTAGGGATGGGAGCATGGGTAAATTTCAAATTAATCGAGTAATCGATATCGATTAAATCGATCGACTAATAGTTATTTGTAAGAACGTGCGAATGTTGCCTTGTAGGTGAAAGGACTACCTAGTGAAATGATTTATATCTTCAAATGAAACCACTCATATAATATTGATCGAACTTCACTTGAGAAGTTCGTTTGATCATATATAAATATTGCTCATTTTAAATAACATAAGAAAAATAAATTAACACCTAACCATTTTGATTACTTATATTTTTTAAATAATTTTTGATGCCTCTTTTGTATACTACTTTATTAATAGAATTACTAATTGATACCTTGCTTAATTTGTACTTCAAAGTGCATTCCCCAACACTCATTGCAAAAGGAATGGCCACAAGCCAAAGCACTGAACTGGCAGCTAGGCGGAGAATCAGCGCAGACTGCACAAACGGCACGGCTTGGACCAGCCAACGCTGCAACCACACGGGGCTTCACACGACTGAATGTTAGCACATCATTAGCATTTTCCTTGTATTTGTTTATAATCTCTTGAGCATTCCATTCATATGCATGAAGCATAACCTAGAACAAATGAAATTTATCATAATCAGACCTTATCCACATAGTTGCAACACTTGTAATTTAGCTCCCTAGCTTGCTACATGCTGCTGGACAAAACTAGATTGTAAATACTTACCTTAGCCAGAGAAGGCGTAATTTGTAAACTGTTGCTAAGCAGTTCAATAGATTCATTTAGCAACTTCTCGACATCCTCAAGCTTGAGACAAGAAAATAAAAAGTACTCCGGATCCGACTTGGTCTTATCGACTGTTTCCATGTCACAGTCATCCTGTCCTCCATAGTAATCGTAGTCATCTCCATCATTATCGGAATATTCCATATCGGAATTCTCAGACATTGTGGATGGTAGATTCTTTCGTGATCAGATCACATCAAAACCAAATTTACAGTATTGCACTCAAACGAATAGCATAGTGACAACGATAATTAAATAAAACTCCCCTAAGTTAGTAGATCAAATCAAATTATACTCTTAAATCCTTGCTAGATCCTACGAAGAAAACATCGTAAAATTAAAATTGTAATAAAACAAAACAACAATCTTCCATTGTTTTTATTTTTAAAATTTCGCCCATTCTGGGCAGGCAAATAAACTTAGTCCATACAGCCAAGTATTCAATAAAAACAATGGAAGATTGTTGTTTTGTTTTATTATAATTTTACGATATTTTCTTCGTAGAATCTAGCAAGGATTTAAGAGTATAAGGTCTAGGTTTTATATTATTTTTATTTTTCAGACAACCGGATTTTTTTACTGTAAATAGTAATGTATTGTAAATATTTTTTGTTCCTATTAATAAAGTATAACCTCCGTTAGTCCACATAAAAAGTCCCCATTATTTTCTAGATAACTGTGCCAAGCTACAAATTTGTATCTGAGTTATACGGTATGATCCTTCTAAGAGCTTAGAACAGTATGACAAAATAATGGGCTGTATGATGTGCGTTCCGTTGCCTGCCTGAAATTACCACAAAAAAGATCATCAATCGGAGAGCCAGGTTAGTTGAGGTTAGTTATTGTCAATCATGTCATGTCAGTGATGTCAATTGAAGGTCACCTTCGTGCACAGCAGTTTTCAGTTTTCGGGTTTTCTTTCGTCTGTTATTTTCTTCTCCAATTTTCTAAATAAAACTGATATAACTTATTTCAGTTAATGTGGAGTTATTGTTGTAGATGTATCTAATCGTGAAAACTTTGATATACGTTGCGTAATAAACCCATTTTACAAGTTATAATATCATTTGAAGGTTCTGGTCTTCTGGGGACCTTTGATCGTCTTCCACGATGGATACTAGCACTCAGAGATTTATAGAGCGTGGTGCCCACAAGGGCAAGGGTCTCGCTGTATTCACTAGTGGTGGCGACTCCCAGGGAATGAATGCCGCGGTGCGCTCGGTGGTGCGGATGGGAATTTATTTAGGTTGCAAAGTCTACTTCATCCGCGAAGGATATCAAGGCATGGTGGATGGAGGCGATAACATTGAAGAGGCTAATTGGTCCTCCGTGAGTTCCATTATCCATAAAGGTGGTACCATAATTGGTTCAGCTCGTTGCATGGATTTTATGTAAGTTTATTCTAATAAAAACATAAGATAAATTTTTCTCTAGATCTAAATACTGATGTAGTTTACTATCACTTCTAATAACCAAATTATTTTATTATAATTATCTACATTTTTACTTACATTTTGCAATTTTTCTATTAAATTTTTGCAGTACTTTTTCACAAAATTTTTCACCTTATTTGTATTGTTGCAGCAAAAGGGAGGGTCGCTTGAAGGCTGCCTATAACCTAGTTACCAGAGGCATTACTAACTTGGTAGTGATTGGAGGTGATGGTTCCCTGACTGGTGCTGATCTGTTCCGGCAGGAGTGGTCCAGCTTGCTTGATGAGTTGTTGGCTAACAACAAAATTACTCAGGACCAGAGGGAGAAGTACAAGCATCTGCATATTGCTGGAATGGTTTGATATTTCTATTAATGGAGTGTGTTTTCAGATTTTTAAACTGTAGTCATAGTCATGATGCCTATCAATGCTCAGCAGTGCTGCAAAATTGAGTACATGTTAACATACCTACTTTAATGCATACTTCATTTTTAGACTTCAGAGACTACCACACCAATGTTTAACTAGATTACCATGAATTTTTTTTTGACCCACTTGAAATTTATGTTCAATGTTGCTCTTTTCAGGTGGGATCCATCGACAATGATTTTTGTGGTACGGACATGACAATTGGTACTGACTCTGCACTGCACCGTATCATTGAAGCCATTGACGCCATTGTTAGCACGGCCTATTCACACCAGAGGACCTTTATAATGGAAGTCATGGGTCGCCACTGCGGGTAATATGTTAAAATTTTTGTTTTATGTTCATATAAATAAAATAAATAAAAAAAAAGAAATATCAAGGTTTCATATAATACCAATGCGGATTATATGTGACATATTGTTCTTCTTAATTTTTCCAATATTTTGGAATGATTAAGCCAACTATTAAGATGTTGGCTTTATTTTAAATGTAAAATGGTCTGTGATAAAATACATTGTCTTGCCAAGGTCTTGGCAAATGTCACGCAATTTATCCATTGAGGAATATTGAATGATACAGAATAATGATATTTTTCCGATTTGGTCAGATATCTAGCAGTGGTGACGGCATTGTCGTCCGAAGCCGATTACGTTTTTATACCCGAGTCGCCGCCCAACGTTGACTGGAGAGATAAGCTTTGCAATAAGTTAGAGCAGGCAAGCTAATCAGAGTACTAAGCACTTTTTTTTATCCCATTTCCCTTTTGTGTTTTATTTAATACTTTAGTTTTCATATTAGTGTTTAACACTTACTGTGCCGAGTATTCACCTAGTTCGTGACTACTTCTCTTTAGACGATAATTTTTAGTCAATAAAATAGTGCTGGGCACTCCTCTGAGTAACAATAAAAGGGCTCACAAGCCGTACCTTTTGAGATAATTGAAAAGCGACTCACTCACTCCCCTGTTCGTCGCAGCCGCGCTCACCCTATTTTGATAGGTACCTTACCATATTATACTAATTTAATAATTATTTAAAGTCAAGCTACCTAACAGGGGGGCTCAGCACGAAGCTTAGATATAGATAGAACTATACGAAAAACCGAATTAAAAAATCGCTTATTTTTGCACGTGCTACCAAAGAAAAATGAGCGGTTGGGTGTGCAGTGCAAAATGATGTCCATACTACATGGTCCTATACATTTAAGGTAGAAGTCGGCTATGAAAGTGTTAAAACGCGTTTTTAGTTTTCTTGCAGTGTACACCGCCCTGTGTACGGACTCCACTTATAGCTTTATTTGCGAGGACCCAGCGCCCCTCAATTGGGAATCAAAGATGTGTCATAAGATAGCAGAGGCAAGGAATTGATTATTACTTTTAAGTGGGAACAGGATCATTAGTATCATTACCCATTGGTTACTTCATTTATCAATCACCTCGGATTGGCGGTCATCGATTTACTTCTTTGTATGCATAACGGTTTCGGCAGCCCGTCTTATATGAAAACTATTGATGTTGTAAAGGAAAATTAAAATTATAAACCTTTACCTATATAAATAAATAAAAAGGCATTTCCAGTTACATTGAACTAAGCTTGGAATGTTATTTATAAACGTATTGTTATCTTATTGTCTGCAGCAATTTAGAAACGGGTGGATTTATTCTTACCATAATTATTATCATCAACATCATCTCAGCCTAAAGACGTCCGCTGCTGGATATGGGCTTTCCTACCAATCTCTATTCACCGACCGGTCTTCCAATATGCATACGAGGAAATATTATCTCATTTGTTTCTTTCATAACTTGAATTTAGGAGTCACGGAGAAGGTTTTCGTGTGCATGCTCCGTCATGTGGCTATTGGATTCTGACTTTGTACCGTCTTACAATAAAAATTACACAATATCATTAAATATTACGATTACAGCCCTTGTGCTATTCTGATGTATGAGTGTGTGAGTATGTACTGATTATAATTTTCAACAAATTATAATCAGTACACATACTTTCTTCCGGAAAGTGAAACAAACCTCTTAGACATCGTCATAAACTTTCGTATTACTTATATTAGATAGGATTATTATAGGTTTATTTCTCTCATCGTTCGAGATGCCGTTACGTTGGAAGATTCTAGCATGAATTGAAAATTATGACGAAACTTTTGTTTTTGTAAAAAAAATGTTTAAAAAGCGAGAGACAAAATGACGTCACCCACCTCACCATCCACACACCATTTGACCATTGAAATGACGTCAAAGCATGCAAGAATCATTCCCATGGGTAGTATTTCTCAAGGTTCGACATTTTACGTTTGGTAGATTCCCCGCCATATCTTGAACTGACGCAAAAAAAAAGCGGCGTGTCAACCGGCGCTAAATTCGTATCTGCGAGAATTGCCCCCCTGCTTGTTGCAGTTATCTGGCCCTAGTGGCGGCCCTAGCCAGCGAGGCCGACCAAGTTTTCATACCAGAGGACCCTGTTCCCAATAATTGGGTTGAAAAGCTTTGCAAACGATTGCACCAGGTACGCAAGCTTAACTGAGTGGCACTATATAAATAACACACAATATGGTGTAAATGCCTCTTGCCTTGCCAATAAAGCCCTATTTATCATGATTTTCAATGAAAATCTATTCAGCACCTTAGCCACCTTAAACAAGCGGGGCCGAACGTGGTCTGTGGCGTTTGTTTAATTTTAACAAAGCGTATGGATGCTGCGCAATTTATCACCTGCACTATATCTAATTAGTTTACTGAAATGTATATTGTAGGACCGTTCAATTTCGTTTTGCGGCAGTAATAATAAATGTCTGTAAAATTAATGATTTCACGTAGCTCACGTAGGTATCCTGTTACGAATTTGTGGTGATGTCTTAACAGAGTATCATTTTCAATCTGCCCCCTATGTTGAATCGTCTAGTCGACACTTATAGCTTATTGTGTGTTGTTTGTTGAATATAATTTGAGGAGGGCTAACAGACGAGTGGAATTTATGATTTGAGTTATAAATAAGTAACTACCTACTGATTAGAAGAACAATTCGTAAAATACCTTGGAATCTAGCGTATGATCATTCTGCTCGTCTGTTACGGGTCTAACTATGCACTGCTTATTTTTATTTATTTCCCGTTACGTCCGTTTTTAGTTATCTAGCTGAAAAAAAACTTGCTTGAGAACCTTATTTGGCGTTGGCATGCTTAACCATTTTAGCATGTTGTATTAGAAATTATCCTGTACTAGACAGCAACTCTATAATAAGTATAACCTGTAAAAGGAAACTAGAACTGATCCTTATGCACTCAACCCTGATTACCATATTTACACATCACAAGAAACTATTACAAGATAATACTCAACACTCATCAAATACTGAAATGGATAAGCAATATTTTAAGAAGAGAAATTAAAAACTCTTAAAATATTAAAGAACAATTTAGCTTGAACCGTTTTGATTGGCAAAGAGTTGACCAATCTAAGGATTCCATCACAGGGTTAAACCACGCAATAATTAGAAAATAGTTTATTGCCAGATTCCAAACCTAGCTACCCGCTTTGAAACATCATTCAACTAAGACGACAAATAAACGATCTAACGATTCGTTTTATCTGTAGGAGCGTAAATCGGGTCAGCGTCTCAACATCATTATAGTGGCCGAAGGTGCCATCGATCGGGAAGGCAAGCCGATCACAGCCGAGCTGGTGAAGAAAGTCGTGGTGGACAACCTTCAGCAGGACACGAGGATCACGGTGTTGGGCCACGTCCAGCGAGGAGGCTCGCCTTCTGCCTTTGATAGAATCCTTGTAAGTTTGTAATCTTTTAAACAAATAAAATTTCCATTTAAAACTCCATTTCAGTTCCGTAGTTTTTGCGTGAAAATTGAACAATATTTTTTTACTATCTTAAAATACTTTTGAGTTTTTTAAAAGGTAGTATCAGGAAGTAGGATGGTACCGAATAGTGATGAAATTAAATAGGTCAAAATGTTGTTTAAAATCAATTTGATGATTTTCGAAAGCATTGCCGTTTTGACAGAGAAAAATCCACTTTAATTATAGTAAAATGATTTTGTAAATATTTTTTTATTTAAAGTTCTAAGCCGCTCTTAGTAATTTACGGCTTAGAAAACCATTTTTTTAAATAATTTATAGATACATACTTACATTTCGTTTAGTGATTTTACAAAGCTCGCTTCCCCAGGGCTGCCGCATGGGCGCGGAAGCAGTGATGGCGCTGATGGAAGCCACGCCCGACACTGAGCCCTGCGTGGTGACCCTGGACGGCAACCAGGCCGTGCGCCTGCCGCTCATGGAGTGCGTCAGGCGGACCAAGGCCGTGGCTCAGGTACATTTTGAGTACATTCATATTTTATCACTGCACGAGCTTTCCCGGCTTACTTCGTTACGCCATAGAATATAAGATACTACAAAAGACTTGGCTCTATAGACTATGTTCTTTTGACTGCCCAGAATGGCCGAATAAAAAACAAACAACAACAACAAACCACCTGTCAAAATATGTAAACAACGGAAAAATATTGCACCTTGGGTTACATTATTTGAGTTTAGGTAAGAATATCTAATTTTTTTGAAAATCTAATATAGCCTATGACACTCGAGGTAAATGTAGCTTCCTACAAGTGAAAGAATTTTTCAAATCGGTTCAGTATTTCCGGAGCCTATTCGTTACAAACAAACAAACAAATCTTTCCTCTTTATAATATTGGTATAGATAAGTTAATTCTAATATATATATTTTTTTGTTAAATGAAAAGTATAATTTCTTTACAAGGTGATAACTGGTGAAGGCTACAGGAGTACACTGGGTAAGGGTCACTCAAGACCGCTAGTTCGGGCTATATTTGGGGGAAACTTTAATAAAATTTTCTTTCTCTAATTATGGGCGTCTTAATCGTAATAAAACCATACTACAGGCGATGGCGGACAAGAACTGGGACCTGGCGGTGCAGCTGCGCGGGCGCAGCTTCGCGCGCAACCTGGAGACCTACAAGATGCTGACGCGCCTCAAGCCGCCCACCTTCGACCCCGCCACCGGCAAGCCGGCTGTAAGTCACAGGACAGCGTCAGCGTAACAGTTCCGGTTTTTCTATATTGTAAGATAGCTCTTGTTGTTTGTTATTACAGTCTCGTGCGCATGAAATCTTATACAAAAGTGTTTCATTGAACGAGTCCGTGACTGTACTAGGAGGTTTATTCCGAACTGTGATCATAATTTATTTAGGGCACATTCATGCAAGTGTGCGGTGTGTAGTAGCGGCCTAGAATAACACCAACCCATCTCCCTTCGTGAGGGTAGTAAAAGGCGACTAAGGGAAGTAAAGAAGGACGGGCCTTCGTTGAAATAATTTGAAGAGCCATTCTGCGATCGCCAACCTGCTTGCCAAGCGTGACGATTACAGCAAATTCCCTCCACAATGTTTGTCTTTGTGGGAAGCTGTGGTCAGACCTATGTTCAACAGCGGATGTCAATGTTAGGATGAAACAAAGAAAATGACTAGTTTGAGTGTGTTTGGTCCCTCGTAGCTCCCTCGGGAATTGATGGAAAGGCAAGTGGACTGTATAATAAGGCTTTAATACTAGTACAAATTATCGCGGTTACACATGGCGGGAAAAGTAAGAGGTGACAAATTAAGAGTTATGTGGTCGCTGCTGCGGGTTCCGACTAGTGATTGGGGCGCCGCTGGTGCGCGTCGCTTGTAGCGGCCTCTCCGATGGTGGCCTCTCCCCGCGTCCCGCGCCGTGCTTGCTCGTTGGTGATGTCGGTGGTGGTGGAAGCGCGGCAGATTAGAATCCGCGCCAGGTCGCGTTGATGCGCACGACCGATGGGCGTGAACAGAGTGTTGTCCGCAGGAAGGCTACACTCTGGCCATCATGCACATCGGCGCGCCGGCGTGCGGCATGAACGCGGCCGTGCGCTCCTTCGTGCGCAACTGCATCTACCGCGGGGACACCGTGCTGGGCGTGCACGACGGCGTCGAGGGGCTCGTCAGCGGGAACATCACCCCCATGGGCTGGTAACTTTACTGTAAGGTTGTAACTCTCGGTATGGCCAAAAGGCCAAAAATCAAGGTATGTCCTAAGACACAAAATCAGTAGGTCTGTCTTCCAAAAACGTTGTATTACAATGTGGGAGATGGTTTTTTACATACGCGAATTCATTAAAACTTTATTAAAAATTAATACTTTCGCCATAATAAATAAAAAACGCGAAAAAATTACAATTCCGCGTCATACCGAGAGTTACCGCCTTAAGTGGTACAGATCTGTACTTTTAGTGTACCATGTTTTTTTTTTATGTGAGTGCTGAGATAGTGTAATAATAAAAATAATCTATACCAATATTATAAAGAGGAAAGATTTGTTTGTTTGTTTGTTTGTAACGAATAGGCTCCGGAAATACTGAACCGATTTGAAAAATTATTTAACTGGTAGGAAGCTACATTAACCCCGAGTGTCATAGGCTATATTAGATTTCCAAAAAAATTAGGGATCCTTACCTAAACTCAAATAATGTAACCCAAGGTGCAATATTTTTTCCGTTGTTTACATATTTTGACAGTTGGTTTGTTGTTGTTGTTTGTTTTTTATCAAGTCCATTCTGGGCAGGCAAAAGAACATAGTCTATAGAGCCAAGTCTTTTGTAGTATCTTATATGGCGTAACGAAGTAAGCCGGGAAAGCTCGTAAACAATAAATCAAAACTCTCGAAAGGGCGTCTACGAGTTGGATTCGTCCCCTCGCACGCCTCTCAAAAGACCGGGCTCCAACTCGTGATACCGAATGAGAAACGTAATAATAATAACGCATCACACTCAGAGCCCCTAACTAGGAAGAACCTGTATCTAGGGTGCCCGAAACATATACAGAGACGAACATTACACCCAGACCGGACACAAACATTGGTATTCATTATAACAATGTTTGCCCCGCGCCGGGAATTGAACCTAGATGCACACGATTCTCAGTCCACATCACTACCAACTAAGCTACGGAGCAGTCACCACCGGGAGGGTTCACTGGATACTATTGATACTAGTAATTCTAGATCGCCTCCCAGTTACATGTTTGTTCCATTTTCACGCATAACTAATGTTCAGTATTTTGTGATACTGTAAAGTAAGTATCACAGTATCAAAAAAAAAAAATAAGATAAACCCAAAACAAAAAAAATATTTATAAATGAAACAAACAGAGTAGAAAAATTATGAGTCAAGTATTACAGTAGCTTATAGGATAAAACCAAAATTTAATACTATTTGCCTAGATGAAATAAACAGACTAAGTGAAACGATGAGAAAATAGTGGTTAGAAATATAAAATGACTTGTTTGTTGTAAGGTCCGACGTGACGGGCTGGGTGGGTCAAGGCGGCGCGTTCCTGGGCACCAAGCGGACCCTGCCCGGAGACAAGAAGGCCGAGATTGCTGCGCGTTTGAAGCAGTTCAACATCCAGGGACTTGTCATCATTGGTGGTTTTGAGGTAATATACAATTCCTCCTAGAGGTAATATAAAATTCCTCCTACTAACAACCCTCTTGATCTTCTGGCGCGATACGTATCTCTTTGTTCTTCGCTTAAACCACTTACATTTGTAATCCGATATATTCTGGTTTCCTCCTATTTGCTTTATTTAACGTTCAACTAGATGCACTACAGGCTTACCATGATTTTAATGGTCCTTCGAGCCGGATACGTAAAAGAGATACTGTTAGCTTATTTAGTGGGCCTTTCCCCCTACCTGATGGCTATGAGAATGATAAGCATTTTAACATGTGATACTGAGTATGTGTATCAATTTCTAAGAGATGGATTGGATGCCCATTATGCGTAACACATGTCGAAATTTATGCTATTTTTTAATTATGGCAAAAGACCCTCTGAAGTACACTTCGAATTCTGGCTCAGCAATGTTATGAAGCCATATGCATATGTACAGTAGCCATTAAGAATGGCAAATAGATAGACCCAATGAAATTTACTACCATTTTGGGTACAGCAATTTTTTTAAGCTCTAATTAAGTCATACCATTGTAATTGCAAGACAAATGTTGGTTTACCACCCCAGGCATACCAAGCCGGGCTGGAACTGTACGAGTCCCGAAGCCAGTTCCCGGAGTTCTGCATCCCGCTGGCCGTGATCCCCTCCACCATCAGCAACAACGTGCCCGGCACGGACTTCTCGCTGGGCGCCGACACCGCGCTCAACGAGATCACCGAGATCTGCGACCGGATCCGCCAGTCCGCTCAGGCGAGTCTTACTCTTATTGCAGCTGGGAATAGGGTTGCTTTCAGCAGTGATGGTGCAAAACGTACGAAATATATTTCCGCATACCATATTTGCAGTGTCTTCGATGTACCAGTCTCGCCTTGAAAACAATTCTGTACTAAAACCTGTTGTGTTGCAATTATATACTAATGAAGTATAATTTTGCAGGGAACAAAACGTCGTGTGTTTATAATCGAAACTATGGGAGGCTACTGCGGGTACCTCGCAACTCTTGCAGGTAAAACTCTGTTATATCTTACAAGTGTGATAGAAAAACAACGTGCTTACAAAGTCTGAAAACCCAAAATTTTTACTTTATTTCCAATTAAATATTATTCAAATTGTTAAGGTTGCCGCCTCCGTAGCTCAGTGGCGTAGCGCGTCGCGCCTTTGATAAGGGCACGGCAGGTTGTGGGTTCGATCCCCGCAGAAAACACCACATATTGATTTCTCACAAAAATCACGTTGTGGTTGTTTTCGGTTGGATAGGACATTGCAGGCTTGAATCACCTGATTGTCCGAAAAGTAAAATGATTCCGTGCTTCGGAAGGCACGTTAAGCCGTTGGTCCCGGCCGCAGTATGAATGAATGAATGAATGAATGATCTCTTTATTGTTCAAATAAACACAAAACAAGAAACAATATATATAAGTGAGGTGACAAAAGGCGACCTTATCGCTTTAAGCGATTTCTTCCAGGTAACCTGTTTTTATACAGTAAGAACCTGGATACTTTAATTTTTGAATAGCATGAAAACCGAACACGAAATTAAATATACATACTTTTTTTTTTTAAGAAAACAATAACACTAATAAATAAAACAAAAATATCTTATTATTTTAAAGGGACGATTATAAATTATAAAATAAACATCTACATAATACTTTCTAGTAACATAATACACAAACAAACCTATACATATACTAAATTATATTTATAGTCTAATAAACTACACACATACATAAAATAAATATTATATAAATATAAATACATATTATGAACCTTAACTATATTACTTACTACTAACAAGAGAGGAAAGAAAGTGATCCTTTACATGTTTATTAAAGGTCGCCAGAGTTTTCAGGCCACGTATGGATAAGGGCAGAGAATTCCAAAGAAGGATAGCCTGGGTCGTAAAAGAATTGTGAAAGAATTTTTGGCTATGGGTCGGGCATTTAAGTGTTAGAAAATGAGAGGGACGTAAAGATCGAGTGCTTGACGTTACGCTCAAAAACTCAAAACGTTTTTTTAGGTAAGCTGGGGCAGAGGGGTTGAACAGTACAGTGTAGAGAATAGAAAGGATGTGTGCATTCCGACGAAGACGTATGGGGAGCCACTTGAGCTTGGCACGAAATTCCGATACGTGGTCATACTTTCGTAGGCCAAATATGAAGCGAATACAGAAGTTTTGGAGTCGCTCAAGCTTGTTAAGTTGATCCTCAGTCAGGTCAACATAACACGCATCTGCGTAATCTAAAATAGGCAACAGCAAGGATTGAACCAAAGTAATTTTAGTGGTAGTCGGAAGAAAATTCCTAAGTCGCCTTAGGGAACCTGAAGCAGCAAACAGTAGTGGTCGTTATAACTGCGGCGACAAGCTGGCCCCTTGTCACGGGGCAGCATAAAATCGGCTAAACGTGGGTCCGGCTCTTGAGCTGGTACCTCTGCCTAACCCTTCGGGGAATAAAAGGCGTGATATTATGTTATTATTATTATGTTAAGGTCTGGCTGGCGGCGCGGACGCGGCCTATATCTACGAAGAAAAGTTCTCCATCAAGGATCTGCAGCAAGACGTGTACCACATGGCGTCCAAGATGACCGGCGGCATTCAGCGCGGGCTCATTCTGCGCAACGAGAAGGCAAACGAAAATTACAACACCGAGTTCATATACAGACTCTACTCGGAGGAGGGCAAGGGGCTGTTCACTGCCAGGAGCAATGTACTTGGTGAGTTTTTGTGTTTTTATTTATTTTGATTATCGAGATATCGAGATTGATATTATTATCTTTGAGATAGTGTTTTTTTTGGCTTGGCAAAGCTTCAAAGCCCATACAGCCTAGTCTCCATAGTTAGTATAATTCGTTATTCTACTTCACAAACTATTATTATAGAACAACAGCCATTTTCTTTTTGCTTCATAGGAAAACTCCCCGAGTTTATGCTTAAACCAGTATTCCTAACAAAGAGATTTACTACAGGGCACATGCAGCAGGGCGGCTCGCCCACTCCCTTCGACCGCAACATGGGCACCAAGATGGCGGCCAAGTGCCTGCACTGGCTGGTGGAGACCATCCAGAAGGGCCCGGCCACGCACCCGGGCTCGGCCTGTCTGCTGGGCGTGGTCAAGAGGCAGTACAAATTCACCCCGCTCGAGGACCTCAAGGCGCAGACTAATTTCGCGTAAGTATACTGTGTAATCTTCTTTCTTAATTAAGTAAAAATCTCCGTCATTTTTTCCATTCCATGTGTTGAAAATAATGCTCACGGGTTTCTTCTTGTATTAGGGTCCAGAATCCTTTGTTCCGTAAACTAAGCCGTGAAATGATTTCTTAATATTTTTTTTTCGTTTTTAGGCTAAGAATACCAAAGCAGCAATGGTGGATGAAACTCCGTCCCCTGCTCCGTATCCTGGCCAAGCACGACTCGACTTATGAAGAAGAGGGAATGTACATGACCGTCGAACAAGGCGAAATCGATTCAGAGTGCGTAATCTAGACATGTATTAATTAATAAGCATCTCAGATTTCTACCAAATGGTAGATTTTAGGTAGTTTAAAATTATTAGAATTTTAAGAGGAATGTTAAAAAAAAGTGCTTTTGGTAGCTGTCATTATTTAAGTAGATTGTTTAAGTAGGTATAGTTTCAAAATAAAGCTTGTATTTATTTACCGTACTTAAAATCATCTCATACATGATCTTAAGATGTATGTCAGGATACCTGTTCGCCACTTGTATGTAATATAGATTTTGACCTTAGACTTTATCAAGTGTTAGTTTTGATTGGCTTTACAATTTCGAACTGAGCCGAGTATATATTTTTATGAGTATTATTTTATCTGTTTAATGTTTTATCAAATCATAACTTGGCTTCGTTTTTATTTTGAGATAAATAATTTTACATGCTGTGATTAAGAAACAATTGTAACCAACAAAACCTGTGGAAATATAGTTATTTTTTATGCCGCAGCGCTTAGTTATTAAACATATATTACGAAATTAGTAAAAGAAGCTGTCATTTTTTTGTGTATAAATATTATTTCCAGTTTGCTATGTCTAACTATAGGTATTATTAAGACGTTCATGTGTAAATTTATGACATTGAATATATATTAAATTAAAGTTACTTATTTATTATTTCAAATTACATTAAACATAAAAGTTATACTCTAGTCTTATTTAGTGTGGGCAGGGCACCATTATTAATGCTGTATTTATGTTTTTGAGCGAAGCGTTCATGTATATGAATAGTGTCACGACCTCAGAGTTAGGAAACCGCCGGTCACGACCTCGTCACGACACTACTCAGAGTAACCGCCGCTAAATCTGAGCGACACTATAAACTCAAGTTTTTTATTCGGTAAACGCAGAGAGAAGGTAAATCATTATGTTTTAGGTAAACGTTTGACAATGGTCTGACTTTTCATAGGTGTTGCTACTAAATAAAGATCTCCGCCGAAAAAGGAAAAAAAAAATACCCACAAGTTATAGTTTCATAAACAGATCACTTGCATCAAGTTTTACCGCAGAAAATTTAGAGAAATACAATGCATGCCCTGAAAAAATTTTGTTTACACGTGATTTTTTTTAAAACTAGTGTCGTTAACTTAATTTATGCCAATACTGTAAACACATTTTGTGATTTACATCACTACAGTTACAGCCTTGTTCAATATAATAAGTAATACCATTTTCATATACCACTACATTACATTTCCCATTTTCTCTGTGTCACATTTAGAAAATTCAAATTTTAAGGCTGTATGGGCATATTCCTTTGTCTACACAAAACAGAAACAGCGACGCGCGAGCGTAGCCATACTATCTGCATACCTATTTCGCTACGCTGAAGCCATGCTGAAGCGTAGTGTAGCGTTCTACTTTTATTTATTGTATGGTCTCGCGCGCGCCTCGTTTCGCGGACGCGACGGACGCTCTGATAAAGGACGCGGCTGTTATGTTATGTAGTACATACATGTATCTAATCTACCTAGCAGCTAGCTAGCTAGTGAGACCACACTCGCATCACATTTGAATATAAAGATGAATTATATTAGGATCGTTGGTTATCCCTGCCTGACGTAAAAGGCGACTAAGAGGGGACCCCGGGGTTGTTGGGTGCACGAGGCGGGGGCCCCGTGTAGTCATATATAACGGCCTCGAGAGGGACGAGATAAACCACGCTCTGGGACGACGACACCATGTGCCCCCTCGAGAAGGAGCTCAAAAGCCAGTGCTGGGGTGGGCCGTGGAGAATTATCACTGCCCGCGACCTCCTTCTAACAGCCGAAAGGACATCGGCAAGGTTTAGTGGAAAATCCACTAAGGTGGCAACACTGTGCTTCGATCGCGACTAAGGAAAGGTGTAATAGCAAACTACGCTGCCTAAATAGTTTCCTAAAAAGGAATCTAATTAGGTTGCTAATTCAGAGACTGATTCAGGAGAAATGTAATAGCCCTATAAGCAGAGATGTACAAGATACCTTGAATAAAGTATCTGAATACAAGATACAAATACCTTTTTAAATAAGTATTTCAGATACCAGATGCAAATACCTTTCGAAAATAGTATCTGAAATACAAGATACAAAATACGTATCTTTAAAATACTTTTTATAGATAAAATACTTTTTACATAACTTTTTTTAATGAGTTTTTTTTTAAGAGTAAATCGCGTTAATTTCGTATATTGGACAAACAACATTATACAGTGTGTCCGGGAAAGTTATAACATAATTTTAAGGGTGTATTCTATGATCAATTTTATCGACGAAAACACCCCAAATGTGGGGTCGAAGCCTCACCCCCCCCCTCCGTATGTTTGTTTTTTGCAAAAGTCGTCCTCTCTTACTTTTAAATTCACAGTTAAGGATCTTAGGATCACAGAAGTTTCATTAAGGTCTCGATCGAAGGCTAAGTAGTTAGGCTACCTACTTAAGTTACTAACAAAATAACCAAGTATTGCCTTTACTTTTTTTAAACTGTGTATTTTAAAGTAGGTGGGGTTGACTTTTGCCAAAAAACTTAAAAACATCATAGGTACTGAGGGGGGGGGGAGTGAGGCTGCGACCCCTCATAAGGGGTGTTTTTGTAGATGAAATTGATCATAGAATACACCCTTGAAATTATGTTATAACTTCCCCGGACACCCTGTATAAAACAAGCTAGCACGCCGAACTTTGTACCACCCTACAATGTAAGTTTACACAATGTTTGTGTTCGTTTGCATCGAATAGGCTTATAACTACCGGACCGTTTTATTTTTTCATCTTATAAATCCTACATTATCCCTGATGAACATAATAATAGTATAGAATATTTGCAAAAATTCAAAATAGCACAAGCAATAGTATCTAATATTACATAAAGAAATAAATAAATAATAACATTTACATAATTAAAGCCTTTCCGCTATTTTAAATTCTTGGGAATATTTTTTATCTATAGTCTATTGAATAGACTCTATTCTATAGGCTTTGTCAATTAATCTATCTCCTTCTACTATATATCTATAAAAAAATATCGTGGTTCGTTAGTCTCGCTAAAACTCGAGAACGGCCGGGACGATTTAGTTGATTTTGGTTTTGAAATATTTGTTCTAGTCCAGGGAAGGTTAAAAATGTGAGAAAATATGGAAAACGGAGGGGAAGTTAGTTAAAACGACATTTAATTTTTTCCATATGAAATTGTGTGTGAGGCACGATACGAAGTTCGCCGGAAAAGCTAGTCAGGAATAATTCAGGATTCTAATGTATTTGTAATGGACAGAGTTTATTCGATACAAAGAAACAATATTTTTTTTCCTCCAAGAAAAAATTAAAACGCCATGCACAAACACACCCTCATAATCCAATCTAAAAGTATTTTGCAAACAAAGTATCTTCAAGATACTAAGATACCTAACAAAAGTATTTAAATACCAGATACAAAATGCATTTTAAAAAAAGTATCTAGATACAAGATTGAAGATACGTATTTTGTATCTTGTATCTGTATTTAAGATACTTTTATCTTAGATAAGTCACATCTCTGCCTATAAGTCTTCTGTTCTGTAGTATTTTCTCAGTGTTTTCCTTACTGAAGGGTTGCTTTATGGCTTAGGTTCCTTAGCTTGCCTAGAATTTGCGAATAAAAAAACAGCAGAGCGTTTTTTCCTGCGTTGGCAACATTACAGACGAAAATGAATATAAAGACGAAAATCTGGCAACAGTAGTTTAGAGCCATTCAAAATGGCTACCACGAATGACTCGAAGGCGCCAGTGCGCCAAGTAAAACGAGTACAATTTGGCATATTATCACCAGATGAAATCGTAAGTAATGCTATTACTATAAGCATGACCTAGGCTACGAGATGTGCTAAAGTTTTTGGGGTCAGATGTGATATTAGTGTAACTACGACGTGGACAGATGCGACGCTTGGTTACCATTGTATAGCCGTCAGCAGCAACAAGCAGCCTGCCTGGAAAAGTATAGGTAGTCATGTTGTTGTTTGTCCATTTTGGAAGGTCTGCTGATTTTGGCTTGTCATGATCCTTATTACTGTCTCTAATATGTAGAGCGACATACTTATTATTATCTATACAAATCCTAAATTATGATTAGGGTTTTCAAGTGTCAAGGGCAAGGGAAATATTTCAAATAACACTCATGCTTTCAGCGTCGTATGTCAGTCACCGAGGGTGGCATCCGCTTCCCTGAGACCATCGAAGGTGGTCGGCCCAAGCTCGGAGGCCTCATGGATCCTAGACAAGGGGTGATAGACAGAAGCTCCCGCTGTCAGACTTGTGCAGGAAACATGACTGAATGTCCGGGTCACTTTGGACACATTGATTTGGCCAAGCCAGTCTTTCACATTGGATTCATAACAAAGACAATAAAAATACTTCGATGTGTTTGCTTCTATTGCTCAAAGCTGCTCGTCAGCCCAGTAAGTAAACTTTTTTAAATTTTTGATTGAGATGAGATGGTGCAGAGTATAACATACAGCTATTTATATTTTAAAATTTCCAGACAAACCCAAAGATAAAGGAAGTGGTAATGAAATCAAAAGGACAGCCTCGTAAAAGGTTGACATATGTCTATGATTTGTGCAAAGGCAAAACCATTTGTGAGGGTGGTGAAGATATGGACATTGGTAAAGAAGGTGAAGATGGTAAAAAAGGATCAGGTCACGGAGGCTGTGGACATTACCAGCCTTCAATCAGAAGGCAGGGATTGGATTTAACAGCTGAATGGAAACATGTCAATGAAGACTCCCAGGAAAGGAAAATATTTGTCACAGCTGAAAGAGTATGGGAAATTCTCAAACATATTACAGGTTTCTCTTTTATTTATTACTTCATCATCATCAAAGTAATCTGACCAGCACCAACTCTGCATTTTCTGGTATGTGGTCACCATTGGTGAATTTTTCTGTTTACTTGGTTGCTAAAATTATTTATGTCAGTCAACGGAGTGTATACAATATACTATGTACCTATACGATACTATAAATATGAACATTATAAAATGTGAAAGTCTATATTATCTGTGTGTTGCGCAATCATGCCTAAATGGGTATGGTTGAATATTTGTAGGTACCTAGTTAGCTTAGAACCATGAGATAAGCATAGAATACTTTTATCCAAAAATTCCCACGGGAACAGAAAGTAAAATTTTATGGTTTGAAAGACACACTAGATTAATACTAAATCAACATCTCAACCAAATTTCAGATGAAGAATCATTTATACTTGGAATGGATCCTAAATTTGCCAGGCCAGATTGGATGATTGTCACAGTACTGCCCGTGCCGCCACTGTCAGTCCGACCAGCTGTGGTCATGTTTGGAGCAGCCAAGAACCAAGACGATTTGACACATAAACTTGCTGACATTATCAAAGCCAATAATGAGCTGCAGAGAAATGAGCAGTCAGGCGCTGCGGCTCATGTGCTCAATGAAAATGTTAGAATGCTCCAGTTCCATGTTGCCACATTTGTGGACAATGACATGCCAGGCATGCCAAAGTAAGTAGCCCACTTTAAATTTCATAGCAGCATATCATTTCAGTCTGTGAGCTGTGGTCTGATTTGTTTTTTTTTTCAGAGCTATGCAGAAATCCGGAAAACCTCTCAAAGCTATCAAAGCTCGTCTAAAAGGGAAAGAAGGCAGAATTAGAGGAAATCTTATGGGAAAACGAGTGGATTTCTCTGCTCGTACTGTAATCACACCCGATCCTAACTTGCGTATCGACCAAGTTGGCGTGCCTCGTTCTATTGCACAGAACTTGACTTTCCCAGAATTGGTAACGCCGTTTAACATCGATAGAATGCAAGAGCTCGTCCGACGCGGTAACGCGCAGTACCCTGGTGCAAAGTACATTGTTCGCGACAACGGCGAGAGGATTGACCTGCGATTTCATCCCAAGCCATCCGATTTGCATTTACAGTACGGCTACAAGGTAGAGCGGCACTTGAGAGATGACGACTTGGTTATTTTCAACCGTCAGCCAACCCTCCACAAGATGAGTATGATGGGGCACAGAGTCAAGGTGCTGCCGTGGTCGACATTCCGGATGAACTTAAGTTGCACTTCGCCGTACAACGCAGATTTTGACGGAGACGAGATGAACCTGCACGTGCCGCAGTCCATGGAGACGCGCGCCGAGGTGGAGAACATCCACATCACGCCGCGGCAGATCATCACGCCGCAAGCCAACAAGCCGGTCATGGGCATCGTGCAGGACACGCTCACGGCCGTGCGCAAGATGACCAAGAGAGACGTGTTCCTTACTAAAGAGCAGGTCATGAATCTCCTGATGTTCTTACCGACGTGGGATGGTAAAATACCTCAACCGTGCATTTTGAAACCGCAGCCACTATGGACTGGAAAGCAAATATTTACTCTTATCATTCCTGAAAATGTTAACATGATTCGAACACATTCCACTCATCCTGATGAAGAAGATGACGGTCCCTACAAGTGGATATCTCCTGGAGATACTAAAGTAGTAGTGGAACATGGAGAGTTGCTCATGGGTATTCTGTGTAAGAAGTCTCTTGGTGCCTCGGCTGGATCCCTTTTGCATATTTGCATGTTAGAGCTGGGCCACGAGACGGCCGGCCGCTTCTACGGTAACATTCAGACTGTGATCAACAACTGGCTGCTGCTAGAAGGTCACTCTATCGGTATTGGAGACACTATTGCCGATCCTCAGACCTACCAAGAAATTCAGAGAGCCATCGTAAAAGCCAAAGACGATGTCATAGAGGTCATCCAGAAAGCCCACAATATGGAGTTGGAGCCTACGCCTGGTAACACTCTCCGACAGACCTTCGAGAACCAGGTGAATCGTATCTTGAACGATGCCCGTGACAAGACTGGTGGCTCAGCTAAGAAATCGCTGACTGAGTACAACAACCTGAAAGCTATGGTGGTCGCTGGGTCTAAGGGTTCCAACATTAACATCTCCCAGGTCATTGCCTGCGTGGGGCAGCAGAACGTGGAGGGCAAACGTATACCGTTTGGTTTCCGTAAAAGGACACTGCCTCACTTCATTAAAGACGATTACGGTCCCGAGTCTAGAGGCTTCGTCGAAAATTCTTACCTTGCCGGATTGACGCCCTCAGAGTTCTATTTCCACGCTATGGGTGGTCGTGAGGGTCTCATCGATACTGCCGTAAAGACCGCCGAAACAGGTTACATCCAGCGACGTTTGATAAAGGCTATGGAGTCGGTGATGGTGCACTACGACGGCACCGTGCGCAACTCGGTCGGGCAGCTCATCCAGCTGCGCTACGGCGAGGACGGGCTGGCGGGCGAGACCGTCGAGTTCCAGAACATGCCCACTGTCAAACTCTCCAACAAGGCCTTTGAAAAGAAGTTCAAATTTGATCCCTCAAATGAGAGATACTTGAAGAGGATCTTTAACGAAGACATCATCAAGGAGTTGACAGAGTCTGGCTACGTCATTTCCGACCTGGAAAGTGAATGGGAACAACTCTGCAAAGACCGAGAAGTTCTCCGGCAAATCTTCCCTAGCGGCGAGTCAAAGGTTGTACTTCCTTGCAACTTCAAGAGAATGATTTGGAATGTGCAGAAGATTTTCCACATCAACAAGAGACTGCCTACAGATTTAAGTCCTATCAAAGTAATATCCGGCGTCAAAGAGCTTCTAAAAAAGTGTGTCATTGTGGCTGGTGAGGATCGTCTATCTAAGCAAGCCAACGAAAACGCTACACTGCTGTTCCAATGCCTCGTAAGATCGACTCTTTGCACGAAATTCGTCTCTGAAGAATACAGGCTTACGAGTGAAGCTTTCGAATGGTTGATTGGTGAAATCGAGACCAGGTTCCAGCAGGCCCAGGTGAACCCTGGAGAGATGGTGGGCGCTCTAGCTGCCCAGTCGCTGGGAGAGCCCGCCACTCAGATGACGCTAAACACTTTCCATTTTGCTGGTGTGTCTTCTAAGAACGTAACACTCGGTGTGCCGCGTCTAAAGGAAATCATTAACATCTCAAAGAAACCCAAGGCTCCCTCTCTAACCGTGTTCCTCACCGGAGGCGCCGCCAGAGACGCCGAGAAAGCGAAGAACGTGCTCTGCCGCCTCGAGCACACCACGCTGCGCAAGGTCACGGCCAACACCGCCATCTACTACGACCCGGACCCGCAGAACACCGTCATCGCCGAGGACCAGGAGTTCGTCAACGTCTACTACGAAATGCCCGACTTTGACCCCACGAAGATATCGCCCTGGCTGCTCCGTATCGAGTTGGACAGAAAGAGAATGACTGATAAGAAACTGACCATGGAACAGATTGCTGAAAAAATCAATGCCGGTTTCGGTGACGACTTGAACTGTATATTCAATGACGATAACGCAGAGAAGCTCGTTTTGCGGATTAGGATAATGAACAATGAAGAAAGTAAATTCCAAGACAATGAAGAAGAAACTGTTGATAAGATGGAGGACGACATGTTCCTGAGATGTATCGAAGCTAACATGTTGTCTGACATGACGCTGCAAGGTATCGAGGCTATTGGCAAAGTATACATGCATTTACCACAGACTGAAGCTAAAAAGCGCATTATAATAACTGAACAAGGAGAGTTTAAAGCCATCGCCGAATGGTTGCTGGAAACTGACGGAACATCGTTGATGAAGGTTCTGTCGGAGCGCGACGTGGACCCAATAAGAACGTTCAGTAACGACATTTGCGAGATATTCCAAGTGCTGGGTATCGAGGCGGTGCGTAAGTCGGTAGAGAAGGAAATGAACGCCGTGTTGCAGTTCTACGGCCTGTACGTGAACTACCGGCACCTGGCGCTGCTCTGTGACGTCATGACCGCCAAGGGCCACTTGATGGCCATCACTCGCCACGGCATCAACCGGCAAGACACCGGAGCTCTGATGAGATGCTCCTTCGAGGAAACAGTCGACGTGCTGCTCGACGCCGCCAGCCACGCCGAGGTCGACCCTATGAGGGGCGTTTCGGAGAATATTATTATGGGTCAGCTGCCGCGTATGGGAACTGGTAAGTGTTATTTATTTTTTAAATAAAAACAAAATAAGACTTCTAATTATTTTTAGACTAATTTTGTTATCTTTTTTTCAAAAATTATAAGCAAAATGTAAATTTTAAATGAATTATCTTTTCTGCAGGATGTTTCGATCTACTGCTGGACGCGGAGAAATGCAAGCACGGCATGGAGATGGGCGGGCTCGGAGTGGGCATGGGCGTGGGCAGCGGCATGTACTTCGGCGTGGGCACCCCGTCCATGACGCCGCTCATGACGCCCTGGTCCACGCAGAACACGCCTGGCTACGGCAGCAGCGTCTGGTCTCCAGGACAAGGTAATAATGCGTTTTGTCATTTAAAGAAACAATGTAAACATGTAATTTCTTCTTGAAACTGTCATAATAACTCTTCACTAACTCTCTTAATAATTCTTCGTTATACCTTAACCACATTATAATAAAGAGTACTAGATACAGTATGGGCACTCCCTGCTTCCCTCAGCAAGTGCTGCCACCCCTTTTTTCTTAGAAGTGTCCGAGGTTTAATCTAACCAAGAAAACAAATATGGTCCGTTTTTCAATGTATTTTTGTTTTTATAAATAACTAGCTTTCCGCCCGCAGCTTCGCAAGCGCTTTTTATAATAAAAGTTAGTAACTGGTTGATTTGTTTCTCAGAAATATAGGGAAAACATTTGTAATCGCACCAAAGCTCTAAAGAAATCATAAATAGCAGTTTGCCTTTACAAAAGTAAAATTTGGTTTTTCCAGTTCCCGTAGTATCTTCACGAATTCATGTCTTTGCTAGACTTATATTCCTTACGTTTCTATCTTGAGATGTTTGGGCTGAAAACTTAAATACAATGATGTTCCTAGCGGCGGTTTCCTTCCTCATCTCTGAGGCTAAGCTCTGAGGCTTCACTAAAAATAAACAAGCTAACCTTTATACTTTATCTCGGAGTCTAAGCTCTGAGGTTTCACTAAAAATAAACATACTAACCTATATGCTTCATCTCTGAGGCTAAGCTCTGAGGCTTCACTAAAAATCCAGTTCTATTGTACCCTAATTAGGTCTACTCAGATTCATCATCATCGTCGTCCTAACTGATTGTTTTTCATTGCTGTAAATTTGCATCCCCTACTGGTTGCAATAATTACCTTTCTTGCGCGACCCTTATCCAGTTTACTAACATCACTTTTTTTGACCGACGAAAAAAAAAGGAGGAGGTACTCAATTCGACACGTATATTTTTTTTTTTTTTTTAAATGTATGATCACGCATAACTTTTTACAGAGTAGTCCAATTTTGATAATTCTTTTTTTAATCGACAGGGCATACCTTGAAGTGGGTCCCATAAAAATTTGGAAATAAAATTCCCACCCTAAGGGTGGGAAAATAGGGGTGACTTTTTAGTCGGCGGGTCGATTTATCAACTCACAGGTTGCATTTCCGTGTTACATTATAACTTTTGATACCTACTTACAATATCTTTTGAAATGAAATAAAATCAGCCGAAAGACGTCCACTGCTGGACATAGGCCTTCCCCACAAATCGCCATACCTTCATACATCTTGTCGTCCCTGTAAACCATGTCGTCTGATCACCTTATGCGGTGAGACCACTGAACACCTTGTGGGAGAAGAAATAAAAAAACCCTAAAATAACTGAAAAGCATAAAATAAAACTTTTTATCAAAAAATAAAACCGCCGAAAAAAAAACTGAAAAGCCTAAAATAATAATCGAATTACTAAGTTCTTAAAGTAATGTAGGATATACCAAGTAATTTTGAGTCGGCGCCACAGATTCCTCGTACAAAGATCACTAAATTAGGTACCTTAAATTTAAAGAAATAACCAAAATTCGTGCGCTGCCGCGCATCAATCTTTACGTAATTAAGGAATTTGCTTGTGTGGCGCGCCGACTCAAAATTACTTGGTATATCCTACATTACTTTAAGAACTTAGTAATTCGATTATTATTTTAGGCTTTTCAGTTTTTTTTTCGGCGGTTTTATTTTTTGATAAAAAGTTTTATTTCATACAAACTGTTACACTCTGTATCAGCACCCGCAAAAACTTTGAAAACACCTACCATATTACTTTATAAGGAAACCTAATGTTCGCCATACATATTGTATGAAGGACTCCAGGACTAATAAACGCAGTTATAATATCATATTTGATGTCTAAGTATTATGATAGTGTCATTACCTGTTTTACCCTGAACTCAGGGGCAATAAAAAAACCATTTATGAGGTTTGTAATGTAAAGAGAATCTTCAGCGTAAATTTCAACTTTCTAATCGCAGCAGAGTCTGATACAAACTGTTACATCCTGTATACGGCAGCTCAGTGAAGTTATCCCCATATCCCGTCTTTGTGAGACGTAGCGCCCAGAATCTGCATACCCACAAATGATTTCGCAATCACCGCCCCCAAAAACCTAGAAAACGCCACCCATATCGATTTTTAATACAAATTTATTTCCGCCATCTTGGATTTCAAAATCGTTTTTTTTTGTGTAATTAGCGACCCTTATAACATAGAAACATCACCCATTTCAATTTTTAAGCAAAATAAGGAGCGGTTTCGGTTTTTCATACAAACTTTAACACCCTGTATCATGGCTTACAGGACTAATTAACGCAGTTTTGATATCATATTTCATGTTTTTATATAAAAAGGACCTTATTTTGAAAATTTTAAGTCTCTAGTATAATTAGTTTAGATTTTAGCAAAAATCATATTTCACCCTGTATAAGAACTCAGGGGCAAGATATAAAAAAACTAAAACCATTTATGATGTTTGTAATGCAATGAAAATATACAGTGTAAATTTCAACTTTCTAAACCCAGCATTTTAGGAGTTTCATACAAACTGTTACACCCTGTATACGGCGTCCCGGTTAAGTTATCCCAAAATCCCGTCTTAGTGGATGCCTACGTCACGTAAGGAAGCTACTGTCCAAATTTCATCTTTCTATCTTCAGTGGTTTCGGCTGGGCGATGATGAGTGAGTGAGTGAGTGAGTGAGTGAGTAGATCAGTGGTATTTGGATTTTATATATATAGATATTAGATGATGTGATGAAGATCTCATGACCGGTCAGTGTAGCGATGTGTGGAGTAGTCCTATGTCCAGCACTGAACGTCTTTCGGCTAAGATGATGATGATAATAATGATTTTAATTTGTTTTTAATTTTTGTTCCAGTTGGCAGCAGCATGACGCCGGGCGGCCCGTCGTTCTCGCCGTCGGGCGCGTCGGACGCGTCGGGCCTGTCCCCCGCCTACAGCGCGTGGTCGCCGCAGCCCGGCTCGCCCGGCTCCCCCGGCCCGCCGCTCTCCCCCTACGCCTCCCCCGCGGGAGGAGCGTCTCCTTCCTACTCCCCCACTAGCCCCGTCTACACAGGTGCGTCCCCCAGCCTCAATCCCGCCTCGCCACACTATTCACCAACTTCACCCAGCTACTCACCTACATCACCGCATTACTCCCCAACCTCTCCGATATATTCACCCACCTCACACAGCTATTCGCCAACGTCGCCCGGATACTCCCCGACGAGTCCGTCGTATTCGCCGACTTCACCAAGTTACTCGCCCACATCTCCTCGGTATTCGCCAACCAGTCCCGCGTATTCGCCAACTTCGCCTAGTAATTCCCCGACGTCGCCCAGCTATTCACCAGCCCCGCCCAGTTACTCGCCGACGAGTCCGTCGTACTCGCCGAGAAGCGCGTCGTATCTGCCGACTTCTCCCGGCTACTCGCCGTCGTCGCCTAGCTACTCGCCGACCAGCCCGGTGTACAGCCCGGCCTCGCCGAGTTACTCCCCGTCTTCGCCCAACTACACTCCCGCGTCGCCCGCGTACTCCCCTACAAGCCCATCGTACTCCCCGACATCGCCCGCATATTCGCCGGCTTCGCCGAGCTATTCCCCGTCGTCACCAAAGTATTCGCCTACATCGCCGAACTACTCGCCGACCTCTCCATCGATAGCGGGCGGGAGCCCCACTTATTCACCCACGAGTCCTCAGTACTCTCCGTCAAGCCCACAGTACTCTCCGACGAGCCCAACATACTCGCCGTCGTCCCCGCAACACCCGAGAAGTACAAATTATTCACCTTCTTCGCCCAATTATTCCCCATCTTCACCGAACTATTCGCCGTCATCTCCCGGCTACTCCCCGTCCTCGACCAAGTATTCTCCTACTTCGCCAACCTACACGCCCACTTCTCTCAACTACTCGCCATCATCGCCGGCGTACTCCCCCTCCTCCGCGGGACCCACCACCTACTCCCCGACCTCCCCCACGTACTCCCCAACGTCGCCCAGCTACGATGATGCTGACGATTAAATCATTAAATTATGTTTATGTAAGTTGTTCCACTTTGATAGTAGAGATATCTAATCAAAGAGTAATGTTAATGCAGTAATGTTTTATTGTATCTGATCGAATTTGCGTTCAGAAAATAGTTATCAGTGTATAGGTGTTTCGTAGTAGTTTTTCTTATTTGTATTTATTATGGAATTATTTCCTTCAGTCAAAAAGTTACTGTGAACTTAGCTTTATAATTTGTTTCGGGCGGGTTGGTCGAAGGACCGTGAATAACAATGTCTCTATTTTCTTAACGCGAATTGTCTTTAAATTCAATATAGGCTAAGATTAATTTTAGTTAATTTTATGAAAATAAGAACTATTGGCATTAAATTGTATGTTAAAATAAAACGTATAATCAACATAACGTGACTTTGTTATATTTAAAATTCTAATAAATTACTTTTCTTAAGAAAATTGCTTTAATTTCTTTCTTGAAATTATACAAACATTTATTTTTATAATAGGATATTTATTAACGCTGGTTATAAAATTATTAACTACATTACATTTTATATGACTTGCTAGTCTAAGCAATGTCCAGGAGATAGCTGTAGTGGTGTCGCCATACATATTTGGCCATGTTGTGGCGTACTACCACTTTTGCACTCTTGGATGAGCTTCAGTAGGTACATAGTTGAGCAGGAAAGGACTTTGCGGATGTTCTAATAGTTAGGTCACATCTATACGTTATTTAAAATCCAGTATCTACTAACTTACCTAATTAGGGTTCAGTAACAAAAATTTGGCTTACGTATTTTATTAAAATTATAAAATCACTTCAAAATGTGTAAATGTACGGAAGATTATTAAGCCATTCGTCTTTACCGAAACGCAGGTCCAACCTAACCCCCGAATACTTGACTGGTTGTCACTTTCTTTTCACTTTTATTTAAGTGGGCATAACTAGCTTTACATTGGCCTTAAAGTTTCAAGTATTTGAGGTTGCTGCTTTGCGAGGCTATCAATCACTCTGAGTGGAGTGGACCCGCCTTTGCAGTTGAACATACAAATTTACAATACGTACGATATCTACAACATACACAATACTGATAAATTCTTATCTATTGTGCTTTTACATACTAAACCTCAAACACAGCCATTTTATAATTTATCTATATTAAAAATTAATTCTAAATATTTATTTTTATCACCGTACCTGCGTCTGGTAACTGGTGTCAATATCTTATTCGCAGTGTGTTATTTTACCTACTTTGTTAAGATCATCAGAAAAAATATAATTCGGACCGAATAAAATAAGTGTAGTCCTGCTGACCAACACTTTTTACATGAATAATTATTTTTTTATCTGAATAATTATTTTTTAATTATGTTAGGTCGGTACATAACAGGATAACGGATTTTATTCTTTTTTATTTTATGCGTTTAATTTAATTTAATTTTGTTTAATAAAAATTACCTAACCAATTTGTAGGTCGCAGAAGAAATGGAAGCCAATGCGATTAGATCTTAAATAAGCTAAAAGTGTGACGGGTATTTCGGTGCCTACCATCTATTTACCACGGTAGATTTCTATAATTCTGTCTTGATCGACGTACTCAAATATGTGAGGCGCGTCCATCAGGATGCCCACTGTGCCGGCAGTGGTGACCAGGAAGAAGATGTACAGCTGCAGCCGGTCGATCACCATCGCCACGTACTTCCAGTCCTCGCGGGTCTGAAATTTTATGTAGTGATGAGTATCATCATTGATTACGCCTAACTAAAACACAAGTATAATAAGAACCAATTACCTGAATATACAAGTCTTCATTGCGGAGATGTTCAGCGATGAACTCCACTGCTTCAGTCGCTTTCGCCGCCTCAGGAGAAAGCAGCAACGAGTCGGAACTCTCAGATTCCCTCCGCTCGCCTCCCATTCCCAGGCCTCCCAATGCCCCCAAGCTCCCAAGAGCTCCCACTTCACCACCCCCAGCTGATCGATTGATCTTGCAGTTCGGGTGGTGTAAATCGGAAAGTTCCATGGCTTCCATTTTGCTTTGTTTCGAGCCAAACGCGCTGTAACATACAATGAGTTCATTCGGGAAAAAAATTGTTAAAACATGAGTGGTCCAATATCTTGAAATACCTGATGTGTTTGGGTAAGTCGTGAGTGGCGGCCGAGTGCGGCGGCGCGCCCATGCCAGGCATCTCCATCATCCAGCGCAGGCGGGTCTTGCGCGGTCGACGCATCAGCAGGGCGGTTGGCAGATAGTGGAGGAAAACGCTTCGTATCCACAGCGGCATCCTGTCAATAAAATAAAATAAAATCATTGAAAGGTATATAAATTAAGCCATTGCTAACTTGAAATAAAGTTAAGAAAAATAAAATACCTGTGAGTCCTCGGCCCTCGGAAGTTCCAGTTGATGATGATGACCGTGACTAGAATACTGACTGTATTCATGATGAAAGTGAACAGCAAATATTTAGCAATAAGTGGCAGTACGAGGGAGGTTGGCGGTAAAATCTTTGACACGAGGAGCAGGAACACGACCAGTGACAGCAGAATACTGATTCCAAGGGTTACCTGAAACATAAGTTTTTGTATAAAATATTCTTAAATGCTTAGAAGAAAAAGTAAAACAGAAGGTTTCTATAACTACCTTTTCTCCAGCTTCAGCAGGCAAGTAGAACACCAAGACGCAGAGGAATGAAATCAATACTGTTGGTAGAATCAAGTTCACAGTGTAAAACAAGGTCTTCCTTCTAATTATTATGTAAAAGGTAATATCTGTTTCCGTGGGATGGTTCCCTTCATAAATATTCAGATATGCTGGCACCTCAATGATGTCCCATGTACCGGACTTCCAGTAGTCAGAGAGATCGACAAAGTTTTTGTTGTTGTAAAGAGCAAGGGATACTTGGTCGCCGTTGAAGGTCCATGAACCGAATTTCATGATGCACGTTTGCTGATCGAATGGAAAGTATGTTACGTCGATGGTGCAGGAACTCTGAAACAAACAAAATATTCCAGTAAACCACCAACAATAGTGTCCTCATACTGATAGTTACGACCTTCTATTTAACCCACCTGATAGATGGCGGGTGGTACCCACAACACTTCTCCATTGGGATAGATGAGGACGTTCGATTTGTACCGCACCTCGTAGTTTCCGTCAGCACTGAAACAACACATGGATTTCATATATCATATAAGTATATTTTATAAAGTTCCCAAAAATATATTTAGTAATCTTACTTGTTGAAGAGTACGATGTCAGGCTTCCAGACTTTGTCAGGCGGCAGGCGAAGCACGCCGATCCCCCCGTAGTCGGCCTCGTCCCACATGAGCTGGTAGTCCATCCACACCAGCCGCAGCCAAACGTTGGACTTCATGATCTGATTCTTTTCGTTCTGGTTACAATAAAACAACAATCAACTAAGCATTCATTCTTAGTGGTGGTGTCGTTAAGTCCAATGGGCACCTTCATTTAACATGAGAAAGCAATGCTAACATAAATAAAGATGTTGAACATGCACGATGTCTAAAGACTTTCCCAAAGCCGAAAAAGGCGTAATCTAGGCATCACGACATAAACTTTCTATCTAGAAACATAATACCGTACAAACCGTACAAGGATATGCTAAGATCTGGGGTTCATTGAAGTTTAAAATCATGGGTTTTGCCCCGAAATTAGAAGCCTAAGTATATACAAACTTACAACATTGATGAGCTGTACGAAAGCCAGACCGAACCGAACGTCGACCTTCTGCGTCATGTTGTGCACGGGCCGGATCAGCTTGTTGTAGCCGCGGAACAGGTCGCGCACCAGCCGCTCCTCGTCTTCCGAGCACCATGCTGGAAATCGAATAATAGCACTAATCTTACTTTAGATATTGCTTATTGCGGGCACACCAAAGAACATGTTAACCCTAACAAGCCAGATAGTGCTAAAAGGATAGTGCTTCAAATCGTATGTGATATTTTATGGTTGTTCAATTCAAACAACTTTTTAAAGTATATACTTACTATTAAAATTTGCATAACCTTCGTGAAACTGAACTTCTAAGTGATGAATTAAATATACAAAAATACTTTAGCAAGTGAACAATAAAAAAATAAAAACAAAAACAATGTAAGTAGGTAAGTACTTATGCTTTTTTGGAAAGACTAGGTTCTTAGATTCAATTATGCCACATGCCATTATTAATTTATAAAAAATATACTTTTTTTCGGTTGAGATGAAGATTATGATAATGATATAAATACCAATTTATAAGTACTTTTAGCAAGCCACATTTTAATTAAAAAATCAAAACTTTTTAAATTAAATTCAGATTTTAAATAATTTACACAAGTCCATGGACAAATCAGTTACACCGTCCTAGACCGCCACTGTACATTCATTTTTAATCCGTCGTATCGTGTCGTAAAAGTTAATGTATGGTAGACCGAGATGAGATAAAGGCCCATCAAAGTACATAAGTACCCAAACGCTTTGACAAGTTATCTCATCTCGGTCATCGTTACCCCGTGACCCCCGTGAGGCTGCATTATAGACCGATCGATAAAAACGTTTTCATGCGAGATGAAATAGGCTTGGAAACTCTCCTTAGAATATATTATATTCATGATATTAAAAACAACAACACTCCATTTTTTTTAAATATAAGTTAATTTTAAGCTATAATGTAATTGAAAGTTTATTTTGCTTATATCGTATTTATTAATATAGAATTACCTATGCCTTAATTCTTACAACAATACATCAATTCATTTAAGCTCAAGCATCGACATTATCATAACTAGGAACTCGTTTTGACACTCTGATTAACACAACATAGGCATATATATCATCACAATTTTGATGATACTCTATGAATACTAATGCACAGAGCATCCTTAAAACTAAGTTAAGAAGATTCTCAAGTATCTTGAAATACTTTTTAACTCGAAATCCGTCTTTTTGATATAATCTATGCATAGGATTGTCGTTAATGAAGTGTAAGTATAAAAGTATTGGTCACTTACCTGAATAAAGCAAGGCGAGTAGCCCGACGAGTAGGAATCGAACGCGCGCCCCGCCGGACATGGCGGCGGCTACTGCCGTGCCGCCCCTGCCGCGGCCGCCCGCCTTTCCCGCCCAGGCGCGAAATGCGCGCGCTAGCCAATTTTCACCACTTCCGTAATCATGCAAAATCTCAATTTTGTCTACTCGAAAGCTTTGGTCCTGCAAATTGTTGGTAGATGCATTTTTTTCTGAATTATAGAAAATATGTACTAAGTAAATTATTGCCCTATTTTGTACGAACATTTGTAGAATATTTATTTTTCAACTACAAAAATCTATTAATTCTGAAAGAGCAATGAACGCTAAACTCACAGCATTACAATCCGTATATATTGTGATACTGTGCTAAAATCATGCAAACTCAAAATATTGTCTAGAAAGTTTCAGTATTAAAAATACGTTTTATGTTAAGAAGTTGCAAATTTAATTTTTAGTTAAGTGAATCTTAATCATAAATAAAATTAAGTAATTGATATACTATATACTCATAATTTTACTTTATAGAGGTAGTAGTAGATTTAATTCATGTTTCTACAATTTTTGTCTGCCTGCCTGTTTTTTTATAAAAGGTACTAAGTACAGTTATTTAGTATCAATTTAAGTTTATACCTTGGTATTTTCAAACAATTATAGTGTTTGCAAATAAGTGATGGGTTTACGTCGCTACTTCAGATACTTATTATTTTTATAAAAAAAAACTAGAAAATTGCTATTATAAAAACGAAGTAAGGTACCTACTCTTTTATATGTTAAAAGAAAATGTATAGCTCAATATATACAACCAGTTGCTGTTTTATGCAAAAAAATATTGTTTTATTAAAATTGCTGGAAAGCACTGGCATTAATCTTAGTACATCGGTCATCCAAATGTTTGTGTAGAGCGGGTGGTGGCGGCGGGAAGCTCTGCGCATGTGCGGTCATCCCACGGGATAGCATCGATTGTCTCACCCGGCCAGGTTCTGCAGGGAACTCACTCGCGGCAATCAGCTTACTTTAGGTACTAGCAACCATGTGCGAGGCAGGAAATAGGTCAGGGCTGCCAGCGTACATTCATAGAGAGGATTATTAAATAAAACAAAGCATTAAGTATTTCATTCGTTTATATTTAATAAACAAAGTGCAATTCAAAGTATTAACCCTAACAATTGAACAAATTACGTGGCCAATAGGACGTCCCACAGACGGAGAGGGGCTGCAGGGCACAGGGCGAGAGTTATGATAACATTGACCCGCGGCCCGCCTCGTCGGACATCGCAACTCCACCAGTTGTTTAGACAAGATAACAAAATCAAACGCTAGACATGTCTGGGACTCTGACGTATCTTACATAATCATGGATAGTCCGCAACTTCCAAAGGACCGTCAACAATTATGGTTTCTACGTCGCCTCGGAGGAGGCAACCGAAAGGCGGGCGGTGCCAGGGTACAGTCATTGCCGCGTACCCGGGCGCGCGCCGCCGCCGCCGCCTCGAGCAGGAGACGTGCGCGACGGTTCCCTCCTCGGGGGCTAACAAATATCTAATATTTACTTAATATTATAATCATAAAATCAAATGTTTTCTTATACATGTAGATAATCTACCGCCTCTTGTCTTGCCATCTTGTTAAATGTCATATAATAATACAAAGGTATGTACGATTGGGAACTTAGAATGTACTTGATGGCCTTTATGGTTAAAACAAGAAGAAACATTCAGACAATTTTAGAGCTTGCGTTCGACAGGTCAATGTCCGAGTGATACGATTTACGGTAGCATACGAGTCAATCGACGATCGTTTGATTAACAATGAAGCATCAAAAAATTGCGTCATAGCTTAAATTTGATTTCTTAAAACAGCATAATAATTGTAATAAATCGCATTAAAGGATAATTACTCTTACTGTATTTATAATTATTACTGTACAATGTTAATCTGATTTAGTAGTAGTTTTTGTTTTTAAGTTTTTTTTAAGCAAACTGCCGTGGGTGTGTATCGACGGTTACGATAGAAGAACCATTATTCTTGCAAATATTAACTGTTTTGTAGTCTTTAAAAGCGCGACACACAACTCAAGCTACCGTAGTAAGGGATATAAAAAAAACTCCAGATTGGAATTTTATCAAAGTTTTGACTTGGTTTAACTTCTTTTTGTTATTTTAACGAATATAATGTTTAATAAAGGTAAACCCAAGGATATTTACCATCTATAACAATATCGACCCGTTCACAACGAGGCTTATCACAACCTGTACCAATTGAATTAACATTGTTTGTAAAGTCTCTATACTACCTACTGACAAATATATTACTTATTTTGTCTGAAATAAAGTAAGGGACATTAACCACGATTCACGGAATCGAACAAGAACAAAACAGTGGGCACTGTTTAACCGCCCAATCCTAAACTGTACAATAGATTTCAAGAAAAGAGAAAGTATTAACATTTTTTTTTAATATGCGAACGAATGGTCATTCAACGGTATGAAGGAAGACGTTTTTGTGCTAAAATTTGTTCCAGGTCGGTCTTAGACTGCCGGCCGTTTGTAGGAAATGCGACTATTCTAGCTTGTATCTCTGCACCTGGCTAGCGGCGCACCCGAGGTTGCCGCTCGCGGTCAGATGGAGAGCACGAGCGACTGAAGACAGGGCAGACAGAGTCTAAAAGACAGCGGCGCGGCTCGGCGCACGGGATGGCAGTCGAGTGGTACTAATACTAGGAGGGCGGGCGCGGGCGGCCGAGGCGGGCGGCAGCAACTCCGGGGCCGCGGCGTCGACGCCCGCGCCACAACGAACATCACAACTTAACAGTATTTGCGGTATCACAGAACGTTATGAATGCGCAGACGCAAGCGGGCGGGCCGCTACGACACCATGATGTGTGGCGCGGACAGCAGTACAGCTAGCGTGGCGATGATAGTGAACAGGGTAAAGATAATAAGGCACAGTCTGTCCACGACCATAGCAGCAAACTTCCAGTCACGCGAGACGTCCGCATCCTCGTCGTCTTTACGCATCTGAAATACAGAAAAGATCAGTACCTAGGTACAAGGCGATTTATCTGCTTTTAATTCGAATGTAGACTATGCTTACCTGATCTGTGATGACTCGAATCTCTTTGAGTATCAGTGAGAGCTCGTAGTCAACACCGAAGCAGCTGTGCGCGGCAATGCCGGCGCCGCCATTCTCCTCGCCGCTCCTGCAACAGATGCGCTCTGTAGTCGCCGCCGGCCGCTGACTCTACGCTACTAGGCCGAGGGACTGAGGTCACTA
This sequence comes from Euspilapteryx auroguttella, assembly GCA_951802225.1. Lineage (NCBI taxonomy): Eukaryota > Metazoa > Arthropoda > Insecta > Lepidoptera > Gracillariidae > Euspilapteryx > Euspilapteryx auroguttella. The sequence goes on from OX637646.1 coordinate 8,168,966, forward strand.
CAAGGGTTGCTCTAATGTGCTGAAAGTGAACGAGCCCATGCCCTTTAAAGAACTCTTAAATACGAATGATTGAGCTATTTATAATTTAAAAGCCTAAGATTTTGGACCAAGCTTCTCTGAACTAACAGACAAAATCTGAAATCCTCTGGTCGAAAACCTCATCAAAGTCAAATGGGTGAATCATAGGCATTCGGTAGAAGCGTTAATGATCGGGTTTACTTTGGAACGACTTAGGCTGGGGTGTAGTATTGTAACCGTTCTATTTACGGTGAGTAGTGTTCGTGTAGATCGTCGAGGGACCTGTAGTATCGACAGCAGGGAGGCTGCTGCGCTTGCGTGTGTCGAAAGTCGTCATCTATGTCTAGCACATTGGCTAGAAGCGACTTGCTGGAGCGCTCCCGCAGCTCCAAGTCCGGCGGCGGCGGCGCGCGCGACGGCGGCGGCGTACCGGGCGAGCCGGGCGGCCGTGACATGCGCAGGATCCATGGCAGCCAGTATAGAAACACGCATCGTATCTAAGACAAAAACGTAAAACCTGTTGCAGCAATTTCAATTCAGAAATAATCATAATTAGTTTAGAGTAGTGTTTTTTATAACTTATCTTGGAAAAGTATTTCTTAAAAAGCTATGGCCATTTTTTTAATTTAAACAGTTGTCTATCCCCAGGTTCCGTGAGTTTTGATAATAGATTTTCGTAGTTTAATTTGTTCAAGTGGTTTCAGGCATTGGGATTGTACAAGTGTAGACCCTTGAGATATACGAACCCAGTCACTCATCTCGTGCGTGTCCGCATGCCGATGGTGGTAGTTGAGGATCAGTATTGTAGAGACGACAGACGAGGCCACCATGAACATGATGCAGTTGAAGTAGGTGCCGAGCAGCGGCACGGCGTCCGAGGTGGCCGGCATCGTCTCCGCTACCATGTTCAGGAACACGGTCAGTGACAGCAAGATCGTTACGCCTGGTTATAAAGGAGTCGTCTTATTATGATCGTATAGTACCTACTTACTCGTTATTTCGTATTTTATAGCCATTAATTCTTTGATTAACCGAAAGTTTTGTTTTGTATATTGTAGTCGTTATCAGGTAGCTCTACTAAACCACTCCAGTGTACAAAATCAGGAAGAACGGCATGACTCTTTGTCATAGGTCTGACAAATTAAGTAAATCTTACATTGTCAAGTTAAATTAAGCCCTAATTAATTACTAACCTAACGAGAGCTTCTCGCCGGAGTCCGGCGGCAGGGTGAACCCTAGCAGCGCCATCGAGGCAATCAGCACACACGGGACAATCAGGTTAAAGAAGTAGTAAAGCGTCTTTCGCCTGATCACCACTGCAAACGTGATGTCGATGTACGGCTCCGGGCAGCAGTTGTAGTAGATCTCGTTACGTTTGCCAGGCACCCCTGATAAAGCATGTTTTCATAAAATAAAATAAAAACAAATGAAATATGTTTTCGCTCGTACGGATAGTAAGGGAAGGTGTATTTTTTCTTGAAAATATACTGATATTAGTAAAGCTACAAAAGATTGGCAATCTTCTTTCATACATTTCCTGCAAACTTAAATAATTGGGATCAGTTTTATACATTTCCATATAATACATTGGTTTTTGTAATAATAATAAGCATCATCACATTACTAACCTATAAGTTCCCATTCACCATTCGTTACAAAACTGCTAATATCTCCACCCGCTTCGTCTTGTAGTTGTAGGTCCAACTGCACAAAAATAGTTATTTAAAGAATTTTCCCTGCAAACTGAGCGGCAGCAGAACCAGAGTATACCACATATTTAGCTCGGCATATTTTAAAACTCTAGTTGAAATGGGCAGGGCCGCGCATATAGTTACAAAAACTGATAGGCGATAGAAAAGTATACTTGCTGTGAACATCTTTCGTCTGAGATTAAACCAAAAAATTAAAAAGTGGGACGGAAAAAGTCTAAACAAGATAAGGAAGCAGGAGTTTTCACCCCATTCAGCTTAGACAATGAAGAACTAAAAATAGTAGTAACAGTAAACTTACTTGATAACCATCATAGGTCCAACTGCCGAATTTCATTTCGCAGCGTTGGTCGTCGAAAGGGAACCAGGTGATGTCGATCTTGCAGGTGCTTTTGAAGATTCCGGGCGGCACATAGAGGCAGGAGCCGTTGTTTCGAACCACCACGTTCGTTGGGTACGTGCTGTCAAAGCCCTCGTCAGCACTATTTTAATGGAAGAATGTGATTTACTTACTATCCAATAATCTCCTATGAGCACCACGCCATAGTTCAGTTGTCAGTGATATTGACTGTCAGTCTGGGACTTGAGAGGTCCTGGTTTCGATTTTCGAAAATTATTATGATCATATAAATGTTCATTTCCGGGGTCTGGGGTGCTTGCATGTGTTCTGCGCACCATTGTTCAGATTCTGTGTATCGGCTTTTAGTGTAATGCTTTGTTATTATAAATCTAGGCAACGTTATAATAAAAAAGTACGCTATAAATGTAAATTTCCATTTTATTATTTTGCAACTTTATTGCGGCACTCGGCGACGAGAGTTCCAATACTAAATCATGCTTGTATTGTTTTGAATGTAGGTCGCAAAAAGGAAAGGAATAATAGGGGTAACCCTTTGAACCTTTCTCACTGCACGGGGAGAAACCGCAGCTTTATTGATTACTTAACGTCTGAATGACCACAACTGTACTGTACAGCTCTATTGTATGACACACTATTTCTTACTGTACTACTTACTACCTACCTATATTAATACATATATCTACTATACTTATAAAGTATCAGAGCTGCTACTCTCCTGTTGTTGATAATCTGAAGCGCGATGATCAGATAACTAGATACTTAACTGATTGGATGTGTTTTGGGATTTGAAGAGTTCATATATTAACTTGAAAATTTAGAGTTCCTTACCCAGATAGTAAGAGCTTGGCAGGGCTGCGGGCAAACGCTAGTAAAAAATTAAATAGTAATTTTTCGGCAATCACTAAGTTATAGTCTTGAATGTTATTTTAAGCTATCTTGGTGTTAGGCTTTCATCGGACTAAGAAAGAGTTTCCTCTAATAAGATCACACTACCCTAACATACATGATAGATATTTACCAAGTAAGCCTAGAAGTAGGTAAATATTGGACAAGGATGACCGGCAATAATATATGGGTGAAACGGATCGTATATCCACATGAACTGTTGCTGATGTTTGCCAATTAAGACCTCGCGTTGATTGGCATATGTAGAGAGAGCAAAAACGGACGTGACTCTTTTACTAATAGGAATGACAAACAATTCATCACGCGGCTCTATAAAACTCGTATAAAAAAACTCTATTCAGTATGCTAAAAGTTTTTCACATAGCTAAAATATTATAAACAGTTCGCTTGTTATTTAGAATATGCCTACCCTAGAACCCGAAGTCTAAAACCCTATCCTACTAATTAGAAATTATGTTTTTGGGTTTCAAAGAAATACGTGTGACGTTAGTGAGTCCACCCACTCCCTGACTCTCACGGTCCATTTTATTTTAATTTTTAAGCAAACATTGCTTGCTCGTCAAGTAGGCTCTACTAAGCTTCTGTTTACTAACCTGTTATACATAAGGACGTCTGGTTTCCATAGCCTGTGAGGTGGTACTCTCAAATCTTTGACCCCGCCGAAATCGGATGTATTCCACCTTAGGTTCATATCATTCCACTCCTAAAAATGAAAATAGGTTAGAACATTCATTTTACCGTAGACCATGCGTAGACCCCTCCTGGAGAGCTTTTTTTAAGAAATCTCAGATGTTTTGAAATATTCTTTATTATGGATAAAAAATAAATATTTTGATTCCATTATTGCAACAATGATGTTATATCTACACCCGAACGCTATAAGAGAACACTCGAAAGACGAGGAGAAGAGTCGTTCGTTGAAGAGCCACACTTCGATCGCCAACCCGCCTGCCAAGCGCGGTGATTATGGACAAAACGCGTCACATTATTTAACCTTGTCGCGATTTTTGGGTGAAGCCCATGTTCAATAGTAGACGTACGGCTCAGATGAAAATATGTATAAAGGTAAGTAATATGTACTCATTGCAATTAAGAATTCACTTGTTTATTCAAATTTGTGTAGATGTCAGGTGCCAGAAATTAACATCCATTTGAAGCGCGTGTGAGCTAGAATATGGTTAGCTTGAAAATACGTTATTTAGTTATCCAATGGACTTACCAGTTTTAGCCAGATGTTCGTTATCAAAAGCTGGTTCTTTTCGTCCTGAGTAAAGAAAATATATGCTATGGTTATGTATTAACAATGTTGCATGTTGCGTGTGATATAAAAAAATATTACGTTGCTTACAATAATTATGAGTCTGTAAAAAACGAATCAAAAGTAATAACAAACAAATAATATTTTTAATCGTATTCAAAGCGATGATCCGATATTTTGCTATACTATCGTCATTGCTACTAATCAATAAGACTACATTGTTATAATAATCAGGGTTCTTCCATACATACATACAACATTTTAACATACATCACTAACGAGGTTGGTTCTAGTCTAGATTAAAAAGCTAATTACCACGTCGATGATCTGCATGAGAGTGAGGCCAAAAGACAGCTGCAGGGGGTCGCTCTCGTTCACGACCGGCCGCTCCAGCACGTTGTAGTGGTCGAGAAGGTGGTGCAGGAGCCGCTTTTCGTGGTGACCACCGCTAGCCCCTTGGAAAAAACCCTCCAATTAGTACCTGGTTAAATATATGTCACCGGAAAATAATAAGATTCGCAAGTTTATAAATTTCCTAGGAAATTTATAAACTTTCGTAGGATTCTAAACGAGAGATAAATTGAATTATTTTACGCCGACTTTTTTGCAAATTTTTAAATTTTCGACGCGTCGTGGTAAATTTATAAACTAACGGATATCAATTCGTAAGATTTTAAACGGATCGACCAATCACAGAAGCGCTTTTAATGTTACGCTTTTTTAGATACGGAAAATAACACACTGCTCTCTGTTTGGTCGATGTTGACAGTGAAAATGCTTACGTCCATAGCCTTACGTACAATCAGACTTGCCAAACAATTCGATCACACTAAAAGTATTTTTACTGGTACTAAAAACTAGGTAGGTTTATAGGTTAATATGTTACCGCTAATGTGCGAAATTCAGTAAAAGTGCACTAACTGACTGAATCCGTTAGAGTTAAATCCGTAAAATAAAATGTTGTTCTCAACATTAACTAGGTAATCTGCAAAATCCCTAGGTAATCTACAGAGTAACGACTAAGTTAAGTTAAAAAAATTGTTGACTTAGATTTCAGTTTAACAAAGGTAACCCAAATCGCTTCGCTCGCTACGCTGGTTAAAGATCACAAGCCACACCTTTTTTTTTAAGGCGGGGAAACTCCTAACGAGTACCCTGCAGCCCCGGGGGAAGCCGCCGGGTTATGTGGGGTTCGCACCCACTAAACTGTCCTACTCGGCTGATAGCAGGAGGGTCGCGGGAAAGCCAGGACTTAGGAATTCTCCGCGACTGCCCCCAGCATTGGCTGTGTAGCCTCTTCACGGGGGGACAGGTGGTGGTAGTCCCCCCTGAGCGCGGATGGCTCTTCCTACGCCCGACGATGGAACTGGACACCTCGTTCCGTCGTCCTTCTCGGGGCCGTTATGTGACTACACGAGGCCCCCGCCTCGTGCACCAAACGACCCCAAACGTGGGGGGCCTGTCGGCCCCGCCACGGCTTATGGCTGGCCACCGTGGTGGGACCTTTGAGGCCCCGCCCGCTCTCCTCCTCAACCGCCCCAACCAGCAGTCGCGCGGGAGCAGGGCTTGTCACTCCCCACATGGCACCACGTAACGTGCCATGTTGGAAGTGTCAAGTCCCCGCTCCTTCCGCCTCGACCGCCAGGTTCTACCAGCCGTTCCACCTTGGCCGCAGCACCCAGCGATCGTGTGTGACAGTGCCCTGGATAGGACACTGCCACCCTCTCCTACGGGGCATTGTGAGCGCGCCATCGGCACGCCCATTGCGGCAGCGACGGCGACATCAAGCCGACCGCAAAGCGTGGAGAAATGACAGCCCGGCATCTACTCCCCTGCGCGTTCGGATCAGCCGGGTAGACCTGTGATCCCAACGGTTGGCGACGTAGTCATCAAGCCAACCGTGGGCAGGACTATTGTTCCCGGCATCTAATAACGCAGGGTTTCTAATCAGCCGAGCCATCAATCCCCACGTGGACGTGCCATTGGGAAGCTCCCAATCCCCGCACTCCATCTCGTCGCCATCCTTCTTCGCCAATCTCTCCTCCTTCCTTCTTCCTCCCCTCTTTTGTCTTCCTCGCTCAGCAGGGCTTGTTAGTCCCCCCACGGCGCTGAGCAGTTTGCCGTGGTGGAAGTCTCAAGCCCCGCTCTCCTTCTCGACTCACACTATGCTCTCTGATAGGGCAGAGAGCATGTGGAGCGCCACTCCCGCCAGATTATTAGCCACCGGACGATCACACCAAACGGGAAACGAAAAGTGTGATTGTCCGCTGTTGCCCAGGGTGCACCGCGTGGAGGTTCTCTGGCCAGCACCCCCACAAGCCACACCTAACTTAACCTACAATTTTGCCCCAGATTTGAATTTTCGGTCGGAGTTTTCTGTTTTCCGCACTTTAACGGCGAGACATCCGGAAATAAGCACATTAACTAGGTAAAGTGTGGATACCCCATATTTCACATAAAATTTCTCACATTAACTGACCTAAACAGTTAATGTGCACATTGCCCGGTAAAGTTCACATTAACGTATTTCGCAATATAACGGTGACAGATATAATACAAAAAGTAACCTTGTATTATAGGTACCTACCTACCTACCTAGTAGGGGGTTCCCTATTTCACTCTACAAAAATAAAACATTTTGGTCATGGCTACCATAAAACTTTCGTAGCTCTGTGGTAAATTTCAATTCATTATACACATGACGTTTGGTTATTGGTTACTTATTATTTTACGAGTGAGTTTAGTAAGTTTATCAATTTACGAAAATGTATGCGTAAAATAATACAATTTTTCTCTCGTTTCTACGAAATTATAATCATTTTCACATATTCTAATCCTACGAAAGTTTATAACTTTCCTAGAAAATTTATAAATTTACGGTTCTTGTTATTTTCCGGTGACATATATATTATATTAAAGCTAATCGAAAAAACGCGAATCCTTTGATCAACTTATTCACAAAGTAGTGAATGACATAGGTATTCCTAATGCTTTCTCCGATTTACCTTTGAACTAAGTAGGTTCCTTTTAGAAAAATGTCACGCAAAGCCATTTTACCGTGAAACGTAATATTAATCCCTACTTATATTATGTACTAACGGATTCAGAACGAGAATCAACCATCGAATATCAATGAATTTTTATTTATTGAAAATAGTGAGCGGGTTTGTGGGTTTGAAAAAAAAAATGAAGCAAATAAATTTGCGGCTGAGGCGTTACTGTATAAGTTAATAAGCTTCTGTTTATAAATTTTTTTTTTATGTACTTACTTATTAAAAAATGTACCTAGGTTACCTTCTTTTCACTAACAATGAGATTTAGATTTTATTGAATTAATAACAAAAAAATAATCTTTTTTGACGTCAATCCCAGGTGTAAAAATATAAACTACTATATACTTCTACATCTACTATCTATCTATCAACTATATACATAAAAATGCATCGTGTTTCGTTAGTCTCACCAAAACTCGGGAATGGCCAAGCCGATTTAGTTAATTTATTTTTGAAATGTTTGTTGTAGTCCAGGGAAGGTTAAACAGGTGAGAAAATATGGAAAAAATTGCAAGGAAGACGAAAAAAAAACAACTATTTCATTTTCCCATGCAAACCGTTCCATTTTTATCTTTCTAACTGTCAGTCGGTCAATCATTTTAAGACAGGAAAGCGTCTGTGGGGTCAAGTAGTATATTATTATAGAAAAACATCAGGATAAAATAGAGGCAGCACGTTGAATTGAAAATAAGTTCGCTCGGTGAGCTTTACTTAATACAATTCTTATTTAAGAACCAATGAATATTCTAGGGCTCTAGATTAACTTGATACCGCTGAGCATCACAAACCTATTTGAAGAAGATAATTAAATTACCTGGGAAGGTAAAACTACTTTATACGGTTTGGTGCGCGTCTAATACTTACTTGGTTATGGGTTATGGCTGTGGCAGGCGATAGGTGTGGCCAATATGCCAATAAAATACAATGATATTTTCAATTAGTAGTTGAATTTCCTCTACTAGTTTATAAAACCGATATTGTGTGTCATCCATAACTTTATTCTAAACCTTATTAGGTTACTTACTTAAATTGCAGAATGTATGGTGTGTAGTAATAATTGTTAGAATAAGCTTAGCTATTTAAGTTTAATGCAGTTTATTGAAAGATATATGGATGAGATGAGAGCGTATGTAAATACCTATGAATATTGTATTATAAGTAGGTAGGTACCCATTTTATGTGTTTAATGAATAAAATATCAATCAGAATATTAAAAAAAACCTTTCCTCAGTTTTTATTGCTCGCAAGTTTTATGTCAATTTATATATTAGTACAAAGCCATTATATAACTGAGAATAAAATCATGCCGTCTCCTGAACCCGTTTGTAGAACCGAGGAGGGGACGTCAAATGCATACCGATCATGTTTTTAGCTGAAAAGTATGTGCTTGACTTGAAGATGAAACATCTTTTGTGATTCCCTTTTTGAAACTGAAAAGACGGGTTGAGGTTGTTTGCTAAATTTCCTGGCGGATGAATGATTTAATTTTGTAAGTAAGTATAAATGTAGAGTCCACAGAGATTTTGTATTTTTGATTAATTTTAGTGTATAAGTAGGTATAGTTATAGAAGTGGCTGAGTAGGCTCTTCATAATGGGTTGTGGTCCCATCGACTCCAAAACCATTGTTCTCTTATCTTATCTACAAATTTTAGCTTCCATATTTTGAGTTCCAATCGACTCCAAAATTTTTAAATAAAAATTATTAATATTTTTTCGATCCCAAACGACTACAATATTTATTAGTAACGTTAGCAACGTACGTAGCAAACTTAAAAATGAATAAACCTACATAATATGTTTGTACCTTTGTAAACATAAGTAAATCTTTAAATAAAAAAGATCGTACTGCAATATCAATATCAACACATAGTATAAATAAAACATGGCTACCGATGTCTGTCCCTATATATGCCTAAACCTTTAAAATTAAGCAACGAATTTTGATGCAGTTGAGATAGAGTGATAAAAGAGGAAGGTTTATGTGTATAAAACATGCACAACACATAGTAATAGGTTACGCTGTACGAAGTTTGCCGGGTCAACTGGTTACCTATAATTTCATTGCTTCTCTTTTCGTCACAACATAAATTTTATCTAAGTAATAAATGAAGTCTCAATATTAGGAAGTATTTTGTGTTATTATTCATAAACCTTTATTTAAAGTACATCATTTCAGCCGTAGGACGTCCACTGCTGGACATAGGCCTCCCTCAAGGCTCTCCATCTGTACCGATCGCAGGTGGCCTGCATCCAGCGTGGACATTTAAAGTACGATAAGAGCTATTATCGTTGTGGTTTATGAAGTAAGTACTGGCCGTGTGGTGGGTGGTGTCGTAAAAGACGATTAAAGGAACAGCAGAAAAACTTTAATACAACATTTAAGGTAATGAAAGTGAAATCCTTTCCTAGAAATAAGTATTACTACTCATAAGAAATCGGCATATTGATTCAGCACAATGCACTAAATTTCAAGCGATATTTTTTGAAAGCGATTCTGACATCTTTTGGGTTCATTGTTCCTGTTAGTCCAGTAACTTTAATACATCACAGCATGCGTCAAATAGTTAGAATAGTAAACCCAATAGGTAGTTTAAAAGAGATTATCCGAGATTCTTGGGTTTTAATCGCCAGGATTTAAACAATAAAAAAAGGTCTTTTTTGCATTTGGCGCTCGAGTTCCCAAACTTTGGGTTATTGTTTAACGTTGGGTTATTCATTTGGGCACCATCATAAACAAGACTGCAAAAAATCATATCTAGACGATTTGACGCAACTACTCCATACTTTTAGGCGACAAAGCTACTGGGACTAAGTTTAATCTTTAAGTTACTATTATATAATACAACGAGAAATACAATGAATGCGATAATCTGATTCACTAGGAAAATACTATTTGATAGATGCGTTGGTATGAGATTATTCGTAAATTATGAAACTAGGTAATTTAATATTGTTTTAGTTTTCAAACAATCCTCCTGATAAAAGCCAAGATAATAAGAGATCTGCCGGGCCAGATGGAAAGTTAAATTATTTGCTTCCTGAAAAAAGGAACATCCCGAAATTTCTAGCAAGTGGTGTTGTTATATGTAGTGAGACAGCAGATGCGTGTGACTCACCCCTCACACAGAGCAGGCCCAGCAGCAGCAGCAGCAGGGCCGCGGGCGCCGCCAGGACCGCGCGGCTGGCCCGCCGGCCCATGTCAGCGCCGCGCCGACCCGCCGCGCCGCGCCATCGCGCCCGCGCCCCGCCCGCGCCAAACGACACTCGCACGAACCTTCTATGTCGATATATCGAACACGATCAGTTTTAAATTCAACTCTTTTATGGTTTTCATCAATTCAACCGTCCCTGCGCCGCCCTTCAGTCAAGCACCACCGGTCGCCCCGCGGTTAATGCCGAGCTCGAGGCATTGTTGTGTAGCGCAGTGCGGCCGACCGTGGGGCAGCGGAGCCGCCGGGCTGCGGACTGCCGTGCGCCGCGCAGCCGCGCCGCGCGCCCGGTCCTGGCGCCGCCGCCCATTCACTCAGCCTCCGACCTTGCCTGCCGGCGCCCTCGCCGCCCGAGCCTGAGCAGCCTGAGCCGCCCTGGGCTGCCGACCGCGCGCTGTGCTCTTCACGCTTGCTGCTCGCTACCGAAAAATCCTGAAATCCCCACTAAACAAGATTTATCAGTAATTATGCAAATATATATTGTAATTAAAATCTCTTTGAGTGAACTTTAATTATAGCTCCTTTAGTCCCATTCTCTTAAAATTCTGTATAAGGCGATTTCATAAACGAATTTACCTAATTAAAATAGGTGTATGAAAATAATGGTCGATACTGTAGATTTTCGTATGATGAGCGAAATTTTTGAGGAAGATCAATTATGAGCTAACTGTAGTTATTAGCAAAATATATTTTATTAATAAATTTTATACTACGAACTATAATTTCGATATTTATTGTTATAAGTAACACTGGATATACCGATTATACATAAATAATTTCACATTCATTATAGCTATCCGTTACACCTAATGGAGGTGTTTTCAAATTTAGCTGATTAGATGTTCGAATATTGTGGTGTTGGCGGAGTCTGGCAGGGCCGGGAGGCTGCGTGCCGCGATCAATGAGCGCCCCCCCCGCGCTGCGCCACCGCCCGCCCCGCCGCCCCGCCGCCCCGCCGCCCTCGTCGCCCTCGCCGCCCTCGCCGCCCTCGCCCGCCCGCCCACGGTTCATCGTAGCTGTCAATTCAGCTTGACTTTATATCAAATTTTCGCATTTCACTAGCAATAGAGGAGAACAATGGCTACGTAACATGAACAAATTGTGGTAGTTTAACAAACAACTATTTTTGCAAAACAATTACTTATTTTCTAGTTCTTAATTTTGATTTACCCCGCATTTTTATTAAATTTCTTACTAAATAAAAGTTAGTCAAAATCAACAAACGCAAGCTTTTAAATCATATAAATTGTATATATTATTTCAGCACAACAGTGGCAGGGTGAGCGGGGCCATTGTGTTTGTAACGCTACTATTTTATTGCGGACTAGAGGCTGTCCCACGGTTTCACCCGCGCAGATTTCTCATAAACACCAAAATCCCGTTTTTTCCCGTTCCCATGGGAATTTCGGGAAATCATTTCTTAGTGCTCCCCTACACTCTTCAAGGTACCCACTTGCAAAATTTCAGCCCGCTACGCCCAGTAGTTTCGCCTCTGCGTTGTCTGTCAGTCAGTCAGTCAGTCAGTAACGGAAGAGTTTTATATATATTGATTTTATTTCAAGTGACAGACTTGGTAAGCGTTAAAAATAACAATGTTGTTTTACATTCAATTATAGTACATTATATAACAAGGGCACACGTACAATTACAGTAATGTATTATATATGAGGGTGTCATGTTAAAACCCGAGTGCAGTGCATTAACTAATATTCGGACCACAAAGGTCATTTCTTGACACCCATGTTATATAATCTACTATTATTTCCATTTTAAAATATTAGGAGCATATTGTTAACGGGTCAATTAAATAACTAAAATAAGTTTTTTGAAGTTTCTGTAACTATTGTGAAAGAAAATGATAACCATTAATAATCTAATTTCAAAAAATTACTTACTTATTATACCTTGCTAGTAAACGTTTCATTAATTAAAAAAATAGAATAGGTATTTAATTACATATACCAACATCAGTAAAAAAACATTACAAAATTGAAAAGTGGCCGAAAAAAATTGTTAACCAAAACGTAAAATAACCGCTAAAAGTAAATTATCAAGTGGGTAAGCAAAGCAAGGTAGGTACACACAACATCTCAGGGACGAAACATAAATTCACACCTCACTTAGCGTTATTACCACAGTTTTCCTTAAGGGCTTACACGGTGCAAAACTAGCGCCACTTCCGATAAAAAATTAATCCGAAATCAAAAATAGCGTTTTGACTCCCAGGTTAATCTTGCTTAGAATATATTTATATATATTAATTTTATGAAACTATAGTGTATTCCTTATATTTTAAACCTGAAAGCTACACTTAAAAAATTCTAAGCAAGATTATCTAGGGAGTCAAAGACGCATATTTATGATTTCGGACATGGTTTAAAAAATATTAATTATTTATCGAAGTGGCGTTAGTATCACACCCGTTCGCCCCTTGAGAGGCGGGGTCAACTTTCATGAGGAGAAATATGCCGAGTACTGCCGAGTCGGTCGTTCGCGCCTTCTGTTGCAAGTCAATTGCCTATCAAATATGGTTTTTACTGCGAAACCTCTCCTTCCTACGCCGTGACAAATAGACGGCATTCGCTACAGATATTTTAGCCGCATTTCTATTCTATTTTGAGGAAGTAAAATGTACATAACAGTTTCATTTATTGTATTGGGTCAGCTTTGTTATTAGTGAGTAATGGAATTACTTAAAAAATTCAGCCTAAATAAAAAAAAAAACAATGCAATAAATCAAGAACGCCATTCTTAATTGTGATAAATGTTCGCAAATTAAACAATTTAACTTCAAATTTCATTCAATTCCATTCCAAGTTCATTACAAACTACATAGAGCGGTAAGTTAGTACGAACTGCTTAAACTTAGGTTCGATAACAATAACGGACTTGAGCAAATACAGAGTTGATTATGTATGGAAAGTCATACAAATGTAACTTCATATACTGCACTTGACTCAGTATCCATGTTCTCCGGCTCAAAGTTTAAATGTACTACGCGCCCAAATTCAAGAGTAACTGAAAATTAAAATTAACCCTTTAGGCGTTCCTATCCTCCAACATAGTTTTGTATCTCCTGAATTTGGATTTTAATTGATATTATGTAAGTACTTATATTTATGATTTATATTAGAAAAAAAAGAACTGGTAATATAATAGATCTTTGTTCTCCTAGTTTGGTTTATTTTTCAAAACAATTTTTTTCATAGCGACGCTATACACTCGGGTTCAATATTTAAACAGCCTTACTGAAATTGACAGGAGAACACAATTTTTTTTAATTTTCTCAAAGGTTTAGGTACATCGCAGATCTTGTTCGAAAGGGCAAATGTGTTAGATCAAGGAAGTTAACATAAGGGGAGAAAGTTGTGCCACGTCTCACCGACAAGAAAACAAAGGCCCTCATTTGCTCGAATCTAAGGCGAAATAATGAACTCTGGCTGCACTCTGAAATGTCAGAAGTAAAGGTTAAATGTTACGGGAGCGGCTTGAGCGGCCGGCTCAATAGCCCTGTGGAATGTGGTTGCAGATTCAACAAGATACCTTCTACTCTACATGTAGGAGGCGAAATATTACAACTATTAGTAACTTTGCTCTAGCCAGCAAAACAGCTGCTGATATTGCATTTACTAAGCACAGTCAAATTAAACTTTTTTTTTTCGTAATATAATTTAAATAATAATTATAATAATAAAGGCGTAGGGATGTGACGTCCCCATCGCCCATTGGAAATTCCAGTACTTTCATTCTGGAACTTCCAATGCAATTAGTCACCGCAGGGACGGCTTGTGGCGAGTCGATGGTGAGTGGCGACACCACGGACCCTATACCTCCGGGGGGACCCACGCAGTCATCACACGCACACTTACATGCAGTCATCACAGGCACACACCCCCCCGCCTCTGAGCTTGCCTTCACCAGCCGGCCAGAGTGGAATAGCAAGAGCGAAGCCTATGCTCCAGGTTGGAAGTGTAAAATGTCATAACACCGGGTGCATCTTATGCGGCCCGCAGTCTCACCTCTCGACAACCTTAGCTGTCCTCGCCCAGTGTTGCGACCCGTTGCCAATATATCGGCGACTTAGTGGAAGCCCACCCAGTGGACAGCGAGTCACCGCCTGCCATGATAATTAGTGAAATGTAAAAGGCAGGCGTAGCGGTATTTCACTCTATAGCACCAGTTATCCGGTCCATTTAACAGTTCACCCCTATAAACCATTTCTTTCTTGTCATCGATTTTACAATAGTTCCTATCACCTTCTGGGTGCCGCCTCTGGGTGCATAATCTATTTGTGCATTTAGTGGCGGTGCCTGGTTGGTGATCCATATACAATATAGCAAAACTCTCGAAAGGGCCTCTACGAGTTGGATTCGTCCCCTCGCACGCCTCTCAAAGGACCGGGCTCCATCCCGTGATACCGAAGAGTATGAGAAACATAATAATAATATAATAATAAATCTTTATTTCGTTTTTAATAAATAAGCTATATGGGTTAACTATCTACCAATTGATGTTGTAATAACGTGTTCATAATAATCACAATTGCAAGATACAATTTTTGCCGTGATTATTCGAGCTGAAAAGCATGTGCATCGTAAAATTATCGTGCCTGAAAATCTCTACAAAAATATAGGTTGGGTAAGCGTCTCCGGTTTTTCAGTGGCGTAAAAAGTGTAACAGTTTCAGATTTCGCTATGAGGTAATCGATGGGAATGCACTAATAGCCGGTTGCGAGTGGTTGCGAGCTGCGTGTAATGTACTGAAGAACGGTCACGCGACGCCAACTGCCGCCCCGCCGCCGCCGCCGCCGCCGCCGCTGCGGAGACCCCCGTGATGTAGTTTTGGGACTGATACGTCCGAGATTATAAAAAAAAAAATGTATAGTCCTAAGGAGTAATTTGCAAATTAAAACTTTTACTTTCGAGGGTCAAGATGTTAGCGGACAGGTTATTTCTTTTTTATTTACATACGAAACTATCCAACAAAAGGGTATGTGTAGGTATTTGGCGGGTCTAGCAATTACGAAGTCGAAAAGTTAAAATGAAATTGGCCTTTCTAAAAGCGAAACTTCGGAAAAGGAAGTTTACAACTCATCAGGATTTTCTACTCATCAGAGGTATTCCTGAATGCCTCTGATGAGTAGAAAAATTTGGAATCCGATCCGACTTTTGAACTACGGGAAATGATGCTAAAAAATTACATCATATCAAATAGACACAATACTCCTGTGCCTATTTTTATTTAAATACTTCGTCAATCTGTTTGTGTTAAAATTAAAACGTAGCATATAAAAAATCCTAAAATATGAAAAAAAAAAAAATGGTAAAATGTTGAAAGTGTGTAAACTCTGGTGGTAGATATTATTATTATTACTTTCCTATGTTGGCGCACTGCTGGGCAAAGGCCTCTTTCCCCTCCCATACGTCCCTGTCCTGGGCAGATTACCACCAGTCCCTATTGTGTGCTCCATCGCTTCCTGGGGTGACCACATCGTCTCTTGGCGTGTCTCTGGACCCACTCAGTGGTCCGCCTTGCCCATCGATTGGAGTCCATACGGGCAGATATGTCTGTTTTAATTTAGTTATATTTATTATTTTTCAAATTGTTTAATCATTAAATAGAGCATTTGATGTGATAGGTGTCAATTTCAGAATTCGCTTTATACTTTGATGAAAATGATGAACTAATAATGGAAATGGCATCGCGTATAATGGAAAATTGGAGCCGGTCGCAGCGTCCCCCGGGACGGAGTCGGGAGCCGACTGCGCTGATTACTTATTGATGACCGGGACTCGGACTGAAATAAACATTCAAATGTGAAAAACGACCGAGGCGACTAATTTTTTAAATTCGCCTGCAGCCGTTTCCACGCGAGAAGACTGTTTTTTTGCTAGTGTATTTATCTAAACGTGACAGAGACAGGTATGTACCTACTTATACATATGTTTGTTTCACCCCGAAATTTAATTACGTACTTGAAACAACAGAATCAAATGAACTTCTCACCATTCGGTTCTACTTAATTAAAAAATTATATTAGGGTATTTTTTTTTTGTAATTAGTTACGAGTTTGTTTTCTCTACGAACAGTTATTAACTATTCGCCAATTGATTTCAATTATAACTACCAATAAACACATTCAAAAATCCATGAACTTACTTACCAAATAAATAAATACCAAAGTACTGCAGAACCTTTACATTTACAAAGACAATTAACACAAACACTATACATACTGGGTTACAATCATTAATTCTGTACCTCAGAAGCATAACACTGTAACTGACATTTTTGCGATTTTCACTTTTTGATGGAATCCTAATGTATTTGACGAGCTCTTTCGAATGCGCTTACTCCCGTAGCCGTAGCTAGCCTGGAAGTGCCTTTTTTCGATTTGCATTATAGTGTAAATACCTTGCCTGATGAGAAGCATTAAAATGTAAGGGCGTATACTGCTTTATGCTTCGAATTAATTTTATTGCATAACATTGTATGTACCATCATACAGTTTTATGCTTCTAAACTATATCCGATGCATAATACTGTAACTGCGCAGATACTGTGTTTTGCTTCGAAGCAAATCAAGATGCATAATACTGTATTTTTGCTGTTACAGTTTTATACTATTCAATTAAATCCGATTAAGAGGGCGTGGTTTAACGCATCTTTATATAGAAGCTGCTAGTTACGCGGGAGTTCTGTCTTGGCCGGGTATCAGAGAAAAAGAAAATTGATTATTTTTTATCTAAATTATCAGTTTTTGGCATTCTTAATTCAGTGATACTTACCATGCACGTAATAATACATAAATATTCGCTAAAAAAATGGTAAAAAAGGTCCGTCAACGAATGCTTCATCATACCCTCAACACAACAACTTCCTGCAAAAACTATTTGAATCTTGAATCTTGAACAACTTCATCAAAGATAGATTATAACACTTTTGCAGCTGAATAAAATACAGACAGAACTCATTACCCATAGACAAAACCATACAACGTCACACACACACAGACACACTAGATTGGAGCACAATTCTGACGTTAGCAATAGACATAAACTCTTATATAAAAAAAATAGTTTAAGTATATCTAACACCAGAAAAGATACATACTCCAATCCTCCAATCCCAAAGCCTCGTCCTTTATTCGATTCTCTTTCAAGCCTGAGGACGGTCGCGCACGGATCTGATCTCAAGTGTGACATCACATGCATTACTGCCAGGGTAAGCCCTGTAGGTCCGGGCATAAGAATAGGTCTACGGTATGCCATGCCTGTCGTAATAGGCGACTAAAAGGGGTCTTTGGGGTCGTGGGTGTGAAGGGCGGGGGCCCGACACACTCATCAAACGGCCCCGAGATGGGCGGCGGCACAGCTTGTGGCACTGTGCCGCCTCAGCTCCAAAGGCGAGCCGGGGAGTGAACAATATGCCCTCCCCGAGCACGAAGCTGATAGTAGCTGAGCGTGGGAATAATGCGTGGTTCCCGGGGCTCTTCCCAAAAGCGCCAAGACGGCCGCCGGGGGGTTTTAGTGGGTGCGAGCCCCACATACCCCCGACGCTCGGGGGAGCGTCGGGAAATGCTATAGGCCTTTCCCCCCATTACAAAAAAAAGACAAACTATATTGAAACTTAAAGTCTTCATTGGTCATACTACTGTACAACTATTTGTTTTGCAATACTTTCCTCGGAAAATTGGTATATTAACCAACTCTGTTAGTGCCCGCCGATCCTTGGCACATGCTTTCATTGCTGATTTACCCGAAACACTGCAGCAGTTATATAGTAGCAGTATATCTGTCCTTGATAATGCTGCTGCATCAAACTGCTTGATTACTTGGAAATTATTAAGAAACATTAATTCAAACAGACGTCATACAATTTACATTACAATCAATATCCAACAGCAAATCTGTGAATTTCTAATGTAACTTTTAAGTACCGGTCCTGTTTTCTGGCGCAGATCTACTTTAGATAAACTTTCAGACTGCATTTAGGTAACATAATATACAAACTCTGGTTTCTCTCCCTATTAGCTAGCAACCAGACCCCGAGATCATGAACGGCTTATTGTGAAATCTACTAACGGTAAACTCATGCTACGTCGTCGCTAAAGTTCAAACTTCGAATAATGAGCCTTTCATGACCCCACTATGCGTGCGACTACAGGCAAGGAAAGAGAAACTTGGGGCATTTTATTTATTAAAGCTCAATGCAGTCTTAAAACCTTACTCAAACCAATCTACGCCGGAAAACAAGACAAGAGCCCAAACTTTCACGAGTTATACTACTAATCAGTGAGCCACTGCAGACTCAGAGCACAACCAAAAACAACGTTTCGCCTACACAATACACTTATCATAATGGAATCCTGGTACCAAAGCGCTAGTGACCTATGTCTCATTCATGCAACAGTTACAATAAGGACCCCATATGTCCCATATTATTTTATATTCAACCATTTCTTAATCCTTCTCTATAATGTTCACTACATTAGGTCACAGATTCAGACAACATCATTTAAAACATGAAATTTACTCAGAAAGTACATAAATACAAATTACTGACACAGATTTAGAGTTGTAAGGGTTCTGAATTTATGTTCTACAGTGTTTTTTAACACTAAAGTAGTTAATTGTATATTGTTTTCTTAAAGAAAATACTGTAACTGACACCATTTCTCACCGGATTACAAAAATAATCTTAGAAGCATTTTAGTGTATGTGATGCATGTTTTTACAAAAGTACCTGAAAAACTATATTTTTTCATAGGACTTATTTTTCTGAAAATTGTTTTGAATTAACAGATAATTGCTCTATGTTATCAATTAAACTCAAGATGATTATAGAGTCTACTTTTGCATCTTATTTGCGTCTAAAGTTGAAAAACATGCGATTTCAAACTTTAAAGCGCTCTCCTGTAAAATCACGATTTGCGACTTACAGTGTTATGCTTCTGAGGTACAGAATTTTAACCATAATACAGTTTGCTTTGGGCAGATCTCTGTGTACATATTCCTGTCGACTACCCCGCGGAAGCCGTCAGGCAACCTTGCTGGTTTTGATTAAAACTTTGGTATTTCAATATAAAAGTTTTTTTATGTCTTATTTCAATTATAAAATGCTATGTCAACGATTCAAGTCCTGTATGCACGGACATACTTTCCACGTACTTGTATTTATCGACGCATTGGCGCATAGCACGGCGTAATTGGGATCGCCGGTTAAGGGAAAAGGCGGTGATTTTCATTAACCTAAAATGAGAAAAATGCAGACACCTCGTGTCGGCGCATTTGTGCCTCATTTAGGAGCTTATGAGAAATGCGTGTGATGTGGACCCTATCTCTTTTATAGATTTAATTTTATGTTAGAAATCGTTAACTGCATATTACCTACAGACAGCACACAAAGTGACTTTAATTTATAATATGAACTTATACGTACTTACTTAATTGCAATTAGTTTTTTATATGCGTTTTAAAATTATGAATCACAATATCTTTATCTTTTAAAAAATATATGTTAAACGAATCAATTGTGGTTTATAAATAAGTATTCTATTCATTGTTATAGGTTAACTGACAAGATTTACTTATCTTTCGTGAAGTTCAAATAATTGAATTAGCAGTCTACTGTCGAGCGGAACGCTGTGATGGAAAGGTGACTTCACCTTATCACTGATGTTATCTAGTAAAAAACAAATTTGCAACAACTTTCACTGACTCTTGTTCTTCAATATTATCTTCAATATTACCATATCTTGTTAAGAACAACTGGAAACTGACAAAACTATCGACCATGTGACCGTATCTGCTATTCTCTATAATACAGCTCAAAACGGATGAAGCCGCTCTAGTAATGTTTACGGCATCTCTAATCGAGTTAGCGCGCTGTTGTTGCCGCGACACAAGCGCATACTCTTCTCAGATGCGTGGAGTTTGCGTTAGTTACTTATGTGCTGCGTTGTGTGTGATATTTCAAAGGGTTTGACGTAAGCCTTTCATTACATAGAAATGTGAAACTTTCTTTAAAATCTAAGTGGGCAAGCGGTGTCAAGTGCGAGTGTGGCATGGTCCGGTGAGAGCGCGGCCTGATTGCGGCGACCGGTCGGCAGCCCCTCCACGGGCGGCGCTCGCGCAGCACACACACCGCTCAGCGACGCCGCCGCGACGTCGCGACGCCGCCGCCTGCCACGCTCCCGGCACCCGCGACTCGCGACTCGCGCCTACCGCGGCACCCCATCGCGATCCCTAGGGATAACCACGTGGAAAGGACCTTTGTTTTGTGTTCTTAAGTGATTGCAAACATTTTATCGAGAGTGTCGGTTGCAGCCCTCGGTTGAAGTCTTCAGAAAAAAGGTAAATGTTATTAATTTAATATGATACGTTTAAGTTTTATTCAATTTGCATTGTTTGTAATTTGTTAGGTCACACGTTCAAGCTTGTGAAGGTCACACGTTCGCCGTATGTTGTGCGGTAATTGGTAATATGATTAAGGGTGTTAGAATGAAGTTGTGCGCGGCCAGGCGGGGCGGGCGGCGGCGCGGGTGTAGGACTCGCGTCGTAGCATCGCAAGGCTAGGGCGGGACCAGGAATTAAGGCCTTAAATTTCATGATGAGGAAAACTCGTAACAATAATTTACTTAATTCAAATTGTTTCGGTTTTAAAATGCTGTTTGAACACAAATTATGCGAACTCTCTTTTCGAACGGTAAGGTAAAGGTATACCTCACTAATGAGTACCATAAAAAAGCAAATTTATGATATTTTGAAGAGCCCTCATAATATTTGAATATACAATATACATACGTATACATAATGAATGCCTGTAATCTAAC
This sequence comes from Euspilapteryx auroguttella, assembly GCA_951802225.1. Lineage (NCBI taxonomy): Eukaryota > Metazoa > Arthropoda > Insecta > Lepidoptera > Gracillariidae > Euspilapteryx > Euspilapteryx auroguttella. Next base: position 8,190,315 of record OX637646.1, read on the forward strand.
TTTTTGTATGCAATAAATAGTTAACACCCTTGCTGCAGGTGCATGCTAAGCTTACAGATTAAATTAATTCAGCTCATTGTTTCAAAATAGGTATGGTGCGGCTCAAGAATGTATAAATGGCACTGTATGTAAATTTTTGAAAATCTGACTTATCTCCAAAGAGTGCCCTTTTTAATTTATAATTTTTTGTGCAGCCCTGTATGCCACTAATATTATAAAAATTAAATAAAAGTAAAATGTAAGATTTAAATACAAATTGTAGGTAATACTTACTTGGCAGATCGTGCGATGTGCTCAACAATACACACAGGGCAACAAAAGTAAAAATGATGCCCTATTGTTGTGTTGCATTTGTTTTGAAGAAAAGAAAATTGACCACACTGACCCTGTCCCTGACCTGCGAAGTTTCTCCACTCACTCTTTACAAAACCATCAACCTCTAAGCCTTTACATTGTAATTTGTAATGCTGTTTAAATGACACTATTGTTACTTTTGTGCTCGACAACTGCAAATATAATAAATAGGGTTTACAATACATATCGCTAATATCTTATACCTTTAAATTTAGTTTTTAGTCGTTGCATATTGTGTCACTCACGAACATAGTTTTTTGTCTTAATACTATTAATCAGCATCAAATCAGCTGGGAGCTGGACTTGGAATCCTCCAAAGATAGCCAATATCTCCAGTCTAGAGCGACCCTCATCCAGGGCAACCTTCACCAAGGTCGTCAGTGTCTTTCGGTACGCGTTCATCTCTGAAAATATATTCGGGTACAACGACCATTTTAGCTATTTTAGGTTTAACGTATTTAGGTTATTAAAATTTATTTTAAGAAAAACTTTTTATCAAAAAATTAAACCGCCGAAAAAACTGAAAAGCCTTAAATAATAGGGTAACATTTTCTATTGGGACTTAATTTACTCACTTCTTAAAGTAATTTTGGTTTACCAAGAAATTTTAAGTCTACTAACTAAAATTAAAATTATTAAAATAGTATTCGCAACAAAGCGGAATAAATTACAGGAAAGCCCCAGCATTATCAGAAGTTGAAATCGGCTACACTGCAAGAGCTTACGGACCGGGAAATACTCAGTCAATGCCATTAAAGATAAGGAACGGAGTAGAGCGGGGTGTGGAGTGCAATTCTTCTTAATTGCTTGCGAAACGGTGAAAAAAATAAAACCTTCAAATAAAAAAAAAACAAAAAATTCTTTATTCAATGTAGGATAGAAGATATCACTTATTGAAAGTTAATTAGACTACATCTAATCTAATTGCTATATACCTTCGATTGTATGCATATAATATAGAGGAAGTTTATGACAGGGTGGTTATAAATCAAAGGAGAGATTCAGCTCACCATACCTACCAACTATAACAAAGCAACATGGGTCAAAATCTCAACACAACAATCAGCTGTCCCGTACATGATCGAACCAATGTATTAAACAGCCGATTTTAGTTTTGAAATTTTAAAAAGTTGTTAGGTTTGTAATTCATAATTCATAATTCATAATTCATAATTCATTTATTGATTTGTGAAACACAGGTATAAATAAGATCTTACAAAAAAATATACAATTTAGTGCCTCTGTGATCAGCCTTTTCAGGCATACAAACAAGATACAAGATATCAAAAATTACTAATTAAAACACAAAATAATAAAACAAAAAATAAACACTAATGTATTAAATTTTTAAAATAAAATTTATAATAATTATATCATTTAAAATACATATATGGTTGCAATTAATTTAATCTAAAATATTTGTACTCATCAGAAATACTGATCTTTGAGAAATTCGTGCACTGTGTAGTAAGCTTTCCCTATTAGGAGAACATGTATTTGTTTCTTAAACTCCTGAAAACTTGCCGTCCTACTAACAGTTTTTGGTAATTTGTTGTACAGATTAGAAGCCATGCCGAATACACTCCTATTCAGATATTCTGAGTTGCTTTTGATATGACGTAGTCTTTCGTTGAGGCGTTGTATTTTATGATTAACAAACATATTATGTTTGTTGTTATGCACAAAAAGACATACTTCCTCTATGTAGAGACAGGCTAATGTCATTATTTTATACTTGATAAAATATGGCTTGCAGCTTTCAATATTCCTAAGGTTGAAAATGGATCGAATACATCTTTTTTGGGCTAAGAACACTCTTTCGATACCTACAGAATTCCCCCAAAATATCAGTCCATATCTTAAAGTAGATGCCACAAACGCACAGTATGCAGTGATAACTGCCTCCTGATTTACAATTTTTGCAAGCATGTAGAGTGCATAGGCCATTTGATTAAGCTTTGTTGTTATGTGCTCTTTATGTGATTTCCAAGACAAATCACAATCAATAAAAAGTCCCAAAAACTTAGTTACCTCCACGTCTTCAATTTTTTTATCATCGTGACAGATATTTTCGCAAAAAATAGGCAATTTTCTTATCCTAAAATGCATAGACTTAGTTTTAGAAATGTTTACTACTAGATTGTTATTTGTTAGCCATGTTATCATCATATTTATCGAGTTATTGATTTCCCTTTCAAACTCATTTGCAATACTTCCTGTATAAATTGCAGTACTATCGTCTGCAAACAAAATAATTTTTTGTTTTATACTTCTCGGCATATCGTTGATATAAATTATAAATAATAGAGGTCCAAGGACACTTCCCTGAGGTACCCCATATAAAACTTCCCTGTATTCAGAGCTGTAAATAAATTCTTTTTTTGTTTTTTTGTTTTGTTTTGTTTTGTTTGGTGAGCAGAATCCCTCCTTTGATTTATTGCCACCTTGTCAGAAACACTCAGTATATTATTAGGTTGTCAGTAATTAAGTAGGTAACTCTTTACGACAAAATTGTTTGTTTGACATTATAGCAGATAGCTGTACCTACTTTGTTACACAGTCACTCGCATCATATTGCCACATTGTTGATTTTAATTTTATGATAACATTTTTCATATTATGCTACATTATGATCAATATGGCCGGCGAAAGTGCGATCACAATACAACCCGAACCTTTTGTAAACATTTTAAATTATATAGGTAAATAGTTTTTATTAAAAAAACTACTGTAAAATACGGAAAGATATTGTAAAATATTTAAAGTTTATTTTATGTAGTCTACAATTTATTTTTTTCTGGAAAAAGCGTTTTATTTTCCAATAAAAACTTATTTTATTTCATTAAATTTTCTTTCGCGCGAAAACAGTCGGTCACGTGACATTAGCAATAACGTCACACGTAAAGAACATAATACTTCTCTACTGACAGGTCTAGAGAAATTACGTCACACAGTGGGATTTTGCGAAAACACGGATAATTTGATGTAAGCATTACTTTTTTTTCAATCATCCTGACATAATGCAGTTTTTTTGCAAAAAACCTAGTTAAATTGAAAACTTTGAAACCTTCCTTTAATCTGATTGGCTAGTTTATTGCTTGCTGGTAAACTCTTATTCTGATTGGTTCTCTGTAGCGTCAAAGGATATTTTAACGAACCAATCAGAATAAGAGTTTACCTTACCAGCAAGCAATAAATCTAGCCAATCAGAGTTAAGGCAGGTTTCAAATTTTACAATTATACTAGGTTTTTTGCAATAAAACTGCTTTACGTCAGGATGATTGAAAAAAAAGTAATGCTTATATCAAATTATCCGGGTTTTTGCAAAATCCCTAGTTTTTTTGCAAAAAACCTTATCATCAAATCTTACTACGACATATATAATATATAAAACTCTTCCGTTACTGACTGACTGACAGACAACACTGAGCCAAAACTACTGGGCGTAGCGGGCTGAAATTTTGCACGCGGGTTCCTTAGGGAGTATAGGAGAGAACTAAGGAATAAATTACTGAAATTCTCATGGGAACGAAAAAAAACGGGATTTTGGTGTTGGTGTTTATGAGAAATCTGCGCTGGTGAAACCATAAGACCTATTTTCGTTCAAATATTTTTCTATAATTCAAATTTATTACCTATTGCCGTATTCGCAGTTTTTAGTTAATTTTAGGCATGAAAAACATTGATATATGGTTGGACGGCATCCACTTGATGATACCGTGCTGTTGATTTCTATGAAATGACGTGCTCAAGTCTGGTTGTGTTGATGGTTATATAAATTATTATTATTAGTGGCAGTAACATCGGGAAAATTCTTGGAACTATACTAGACTAATTAATCATGCTTTCATTATGAAGTGATAAATTTTAAGCTAACTTAAGGCACAATAGAGCTGCAGTGCTATACGATGTTATGGAACATGTTAAAATGGTTATTTTTTATTGGTTACGTCATTTCATATGATAGGTCATTCTATAAGCAGCAGTAAATTTGTTTTATAAAGCACACAATCTAGTCTAACAAACGCTTTTTCTGGTGAGGAAAACCAACTGTGCGATCAAGAGATAATGAACTAAAATCATGCAAGCAGTGGCAAACTAAATTTATTAATTTCATTTTTAACCAAAGAATCACTGTAGTTTATTTATTTACAGTCTTCCTAATAAGCTTTATCTACACTAAATCCTTGGATTACACGAATTTACCTAGGTAATATATACAATACATACTAGCTGTGCCCAGCAGTGTTACCTGCGGTGAAAAGTAAGTGAAAAGTAGCCTATTTGTAATCCAGGGTGTCAGCTAACTCATTACTAAATTTAATTAAAATCGCTCCAGCCTTTTAGAAGTGAAGAAGTAACAAACATATACACACTCATACACTCACAAACTCTCGCCTTTATACTATTAGTAAGACTAGTCGATCCGGCGAACTTCGTACCGCCTAACCTATTACACTGTTCTTCTTCTTCTTCTTCGAGTTCCTCTCCAATTACTGAAGGTTGGAAATCAGCTCTGAAAACCTCGCTTTGTCCCTGGCGAGGTGAAACAGTTCCGCGGCGCTCTTGACTCCAGTCCACTCGCGGATGTTTCGAAGCCACGACTTTTTCCGACGGCCCACTCGGCGCTTATGTATTACAATGTTGCTCATGTATAATACTTATAAACCTTCCTCATAAATCACTCTATCTATAAAAGAAAACCGCATAAAAATCCGTTTCATAGTTTAAAAGATTTAAGCATACACAGGGACAGACGCGGGAAGCGACTATTTTATATTGCATGCGTGTTTGCCTAATGTGGCATACTAGGGTATACAAACAGTATAAGTTCAATTGAACTTATGTTACAATCCTATTAATTGTAAGACTAATTCTGCTTTACTATTTCCTGCTCTGCATAAATCTGATCTACCAACATGAAACACTGTTTAAGGGTTACTTTGGTAAAGTTGTTTAGTATGGTGAGCTGAGTCCCTCCTTTATTTATAACCACCTTGTCAGAAACACCCAGTATATTAAGCGAAATAGAATTTTACTTTTGCCACACTTGACATTTTAAGAGATTGTCAGTGGGCAAGTCGGAATTAATAAACTGATTTCGAGATGACCAAGACCATGTTACTTTTATACAATTTTAAAAGTAACATGGTCATCTCGAAGAAAATACTTATAAATCAGTTTATTTATTCCGACGAGCAGCGTGGACCCGAATTATGGTCTATTTCGTTTTCTCGGGAGATGGTCTGTTCATTCACATTGGCCTAACCACTCTTAGACAGGTAATAAATAACTATAGGCACACAAAAGTCGATGTTTCCTGCTGTCTCGTCGCATATATTACAGACAGTGCTGCCCAAGCACCATTCAAAGTTAGGACGCTCACCTCTCTGAGCCGGATTCTAACACTTCTATTTACGAGGACGATGAATCTTAGCTCTTGAATATTCACGTGGCGTGGGGTAGAGGTATTCAAACATTTCTGACACTTTATTCTCAGGTAACAAATTCGCAATATAATATGTACATAATATCTTGAGTTAGAATAACTTTTTTGCATAAGCATTACGAGAGGTGTTATCGAAATGCCATAATAATATTGAGATGAAAAGCAAGGTTGAATAAAACAATACAGTTTGCGTCACATTGAAACTTACTATTTAGAAAGATATGATTAAGGCTTGTCGTTTCTTATTGTCAGTTCAGTAGTAATTGCTTGATAACAAACATAATAGGTAGGTAGGTAGTCTGTATCCATCAATAAAATACCGTTCTTTAGAATTATTAGGTATTCTGTGGTTCTAGGCGCGGAGCATGTGATGTCATCAAAAACGCCCACCGACTTACCGCTATCTTTTACGATTTTTATGGTTTATTTAAATATTACTAACCGACTAAGGCGAAGCTAAGATAGGGGTCGTGTCGTATCAAGAGGTCAAGCAGCTGGCGGGGAAACGGGAGGGGTGGAAGACGCTCCACCGACAAGAGCCTAGCTCTTAAATTTGAAGAAGAAGAAGAAGGCGAAGCTAAAATAAAGGATAAGTACCTATTTGTGCCACCGAAGTGCCCAGACTGCTAAACCGATTTTAATACCTAAATCAGGGTTACTCTTATGGCCACATTTGCAACATTGCTTTTCTTCCTCAAGGATGTCAAAGTCAATAAAAAAAAAGGACGCAAAGCAATATTGCAAAAGCGGCCGTAATAGGGGGCAGTTAATTCGTAATAAATACGGACAACATACATGATCAAAACACATTTTATAATAATTAAGACACCTAATCTATCCGACTATGCCGTAGTCAAAAGAAAGGCAAATTTTAAAAGGCTATAGTTTCTCGTAAAATATTAATCTTGTTTTATGTTGTCATAATTTGTAATGAAAACCGATCATATCAGGACGACTTTGTCTTCCAATATAACAAGAAAAATTGACAATAATTTTTTTTCTGATATAGTTATTTTGTTGTAGTTTACTCCCATATAAATACTTTACAGGCATAAGTGAGCGCGCAGTCCGAATAAGAACAAACATTTTTTTTAATAAACAACCTCCGACCCTTGCTGGACTGGGCAGGATTAATTTGCTTCGGTCGTGTGTCGACTGTGTCCAATAAGGACTAGCATAGTGAATAAAATTTATTCACAACTTGTGATTGTGACATTAATCATCATTATTTAATAATGATGATTAATGTCACAATCACAAGTTGAAATTAAATTCGTCGCTTGAAATATCACCTAAAAGGTGCAAAATTAAATTCTCTTCGGCTACCATTCATCACAAGCCTCGAGTGGAGGAGGTAAAACACAAAATCAGTGAAGACCTTTTTAACTTCCTATATTTATGATCGGAAAGAGTAGTACCTAATCGCAACAGTAGCTTTAAATTAGAATACCACTTAAAAATGTAAGTGCGTAAATGAACTATCTACCTACGTGAATGCCTCTGAAAATGAAAACTAATAGAATTTCCGGGCCTGAAAAACATGTAAAGACTGATATGATTGTTCAATTGTTTTTTTTTAACTTTTTACGTGTATAACTAACTCAAAAAACTAAACGAAAATCGGTTCATCCATTTGGGCGCTACGATGCCACAGACAGATACACTCGTTAAAGTTATAACACCCCTCTGTTTTATCGTCGGGGGTTAAAATCCGGCAGGGGTTTTTATATGGACAACGTTCTACTGACGTCATTCAACGCTAGATGACGGCCGCTAAATAATTTGTTTGGAGGAAACCTTCTTAAGGCGGTAACTCACGGTATGGCGCGAAATTCAAATTTTTTCACGTTTTTTAATTATTTTGGCGAAAGTATTCATTTTTAATAAAGTTTAAATGAATTCGCGTACGTAAAAACTTATTTCCCACATTGTGATATATCGTTTTTGAAAGACAGAGTTACCGATTTTGTGTAGGGTTCCCTACGCTACTTCGAACATCAAATAGTCGAATTTCATTTCCACGAACATCCTTGACCGATTGCTCAATTCAACGATGCCTTATTTTTACGATAGTTTAATTTCTCGATGTAACGATTCACCGAAAATCGTTTTACCGAAACACGATTGAAAGAGAATTCATTTCACCGACAGATTATTTAGCCGAACGCTCATTTTGACGGAATATTTTTCTTTTTTTGTTATTTTTATTTTTACTTATATAAAGTTTTTTTTATGATTTGTTGTTTAGCAATTTATTTAAGTAATTATAATAAAAAAAAAATAGGGTTGTGTTATAAATCAGAGTTTTTTGTCCCGAAAACTACAAATAAATATGTATCAATTAATTAAAATAAAAAATTATGTATTGTTGTTTATGTTTAAATATTCGGTTACATAATATAAAAGGACAAATTCAAAACAATAAAATTAAAAAAAAACGATTTTTTATGAATTTCTTTTTATGATTACTTATTAATATAAAAAAACATGAGTTTGTGTAATAAATTAGAGTTTTTCTCCCGAAAAATACAATTAAATATGTATAATTCATGAATATAAATAATCATGTAATTTTTGTTTATGTATAAACATATTTTTTTATTAAATAATCATAAAAAAAACCTTTAAATATAAAAGCATTATAACAAAAAAAGAAAAATATTCGGTCAAAGTGAGCGTTCGGCTAAATAATCTGTCGGTGAAATGAATTGTCTTACAATCGTGTTTCGGTAAAACGATTTTCGGTGAATCGTTACATCGAGCAATTAAACTATCGTAATAATAAGGCATCGTTGAATTGAGCAATCGGTCAACATCCTTGACCGATTGCGTGGAAATGAAATTCGACTATTTGATGTTCGAAGTAGCGTAGGGAACCCCTTTTGTGTATATTCAAGGAACTTGTTTTTTGGCCTTTTACCCCTTAGACACAAAATATGTAGGTATGTATTCCAAAAACGTTATATTGCAATGTGGGAGATGGTTTTTTACATACGCGAATTCATTTAAACTTTATTAAAAATGTATACTTTCGCCAGAATAAATAAAAAACACGAAAAAAATTGAATTTCGCGCCATAGCGAGAGTTACCACCTTAAGTATTGATGTATACTCTAATATCAAATGCAATAAAACCAATACAAGTAACTCTCTCACTGTCCGTGTCTGTCATTGAGTTTTATAGGTACTTTAGGCGTTAACTCATGGTATGGCGCGAAATTAAAATTTTTTCACGATTTTTAATTATTTTGGCGAAAGCATTTATTTTTCATAAAGTTTAAATGAATTCGCATACGTATAAAACTATTTCCCACATTGTGATATATCGTTTTTGAAAGACAGAGTTACCGTATTTGTGTTTATTCAAGGAACTAGATTTTTGGCCTTTTACCCTTTAGACACACAATCAGTAGGTCTATCTTCCAAAAACGTTGTATTACAATGTGAGAAATGGTTTTTTACATACGCGAATTCATTTAAACTTTAATAAAATTGTATACTTTCGCCAGAATAATTAAAAAACACGAAAAAATTTGAATTTCGCGCCATACCGAGAGTTTCCACCTTAATTGGAATTCCTGAGGCCTTTTAAATATTGTACAACATTGAAAGGGCCCAGCATTAGTTTTACATTGTGAATTATATAATTGCAACTTTCATTTTGATAATAAGCATCTATATTTCTATCTATATATTTGTTAATCAATTATATTTTTAATTAGACGTCACGTCTAAATTTTAATCTGATGACTGAATATGGGAAATGTGCCTAGAAAATAAATTATGAAACTGTTATCGCTCGTTACGCTTCCCTGAACTTAGTTTGGGCCAAGCGACACACGCGGTCAGAGAGATGCCGCGGCGGACCTTTGTCGGTGACTCCACGAGATAACACATAAAACCACTTACTCCCATTTTCGTGACTCCGAGATAAACTGTAAAGGAAACGCAAGATAAGCTTAAGTTACGCCAAATGCAGACTCGGCGGGCGGGAGGAATCTGCTTTTCACGTGCCTTCTTTTTTAGAGTTCCGTACAGAACCTTTTTACATAACCTACAATGTCCGTCTGCCTATAAGTCAAGTCTGTGCTTCCATTCATCTATTACAGAGCCGTAATGAGACATAATTTTTACAGACAGAAAAAAAATTTATGCCTTCACATAAAAAATTCCGGAAGTGGAAAATACTAAATTAGAGACGAAAATAATGCAGCAATATAATTTTTTCTCAGATTGCTCGTAGCTTGAAATACTACAAAAACCGAATAACTTCTTATCTCATTTATTGACTGTGCCTTGCATATTAGCTCGTACGTACTTCACCTATTATTAAATTCCAATTACTTACTAAAATCGAGATTAAGTTATACACTGAACACGACTTATATACGTTCGTGAGTAAAACTTATTCATGTAGATCTCTCGCAACCTAGTAAAATTGTATATATTATGTACAAATTTAAAAATGAAGTAAAAACTATTATTTGTTTTCTTTGTTAGAAACAAAAACTAAAAAATTACTGCTGTTACTTCAAAATGCATTTCAGTACATTCATAATGTATGGAAATTCATATTCAACCCTTTCATACCTTAAATACGTGTACAGGTACGAAAATGTAGTGTTTTCGAGCGGGTAAATAAAAACTTTCTTTATGTATTTTTTTGCTTTGTGTATTAATATTATATACTAGAGGCTGCCCCGCGGTTTTACGCGCGCAGATTTCGCATAAACACAAATATCCCGTTTTTTCCCGTTCCCGTGGGAATTTCGGGATATCCCTTCTTAGTGCTCACCTACACACCCCAAGGAACCCACGTGCCAATTTTCAGCTTTCTACGCCCAGTAGTTTCGGCTCTGCGTTGTCTGTCAGTCAGTCAGTCAGTCAGTCAGTAACGGAAGAGTTTTATATATATTGATTTTAACAAGAAACGAATTCAGACATTCACCGGCTTGTGCTTGTGTCGCGTCCAGTGTGGAACCACTATGCAAATGCCGCGTGCCGATGGAGTCATAGTTGCAAATGCAAATAACAAATTGGTGTAGAATAGAGAAATGGGCAGATCTTATATATTATTCAACATAAGATTCCATTACTATATTTTCTAGTATATATGAGTAAATAATCTAAAGTTATAAGAAAACATTATGTAATATGGTATACACACGTATGGCTCCCATTGCTGGCAGAAACTTAGACGAGTTGTATTGTTGCAAAATAGGTTGCAAATGAAACAAATTGTGGCGCACGTCTCTGATTTGTGTTGTTTGGCATGGCGTGCACACTTTACTTGAACTCCGACAATAAATAACCGAGGCAATCAGTTAAAGAAGCGCGGCCATGTTCACTGGCTACCACATCGGTAGAGTTGCGCAAGCACAGCCCAATTAGATGCACCCAGCGATTGCCCACTGCTCCACACACTGCGAAATTGCGAGGTAAGTATTTACACTGGTTTTTATGCATTCGCGTGAATATGCATTGCCGCGGTACGCGCCGACCGGTCATGGGTACATCGGTTTTCTTTTAGAAAGTTAACAGGTATCCGACTATGAAACGAGCTTTCCTGATAATCGTTGATGACCACATCTATTATAGCTATGAGCACTGTACAAACATAGAAACTTAAAAGATGGGCTTTTCCTTGAGTAGCGGTAACATGTACGGGGACTTTTTACGGAATTCAACAATTTTCTCGTTTAAGAGCGTGATAATGATAATTAGGAAAATTAATAATAGTAGGTACAAAGACAATTTCATTATCTGGTTAGCGTGAGAATTAATGAAATTCAAGGACCTGGCACAGAACATGTCATGTACGAAGCTCCGCCTTCTTTAACTTTTCAACACAATTTCGAAAAATATATTTAAAAAAGTTATTTTTCATAGCATTCAATGTTAACAAATATTCTCGAAAAAGTTTCTGCTCTAATAGATAGTCTGAGGCTCTAATTATAATATCACCTTATCATAATAATCAAGTTGTAACCACAATGCTGTTGGGTAAAGTGTTTACATTTAAAACAACGTTGGTAAACAAAAGGCCTCAAAAAACCGTCATTGTTTGGTGTGCGAGCGAGTAGTAAAATGGCGTTAATCAAGGCACGCTGATGCAGCTGCTTTTCTTAAGTAGGTCCAATATTGAAAGAGTGACTCATGAAAATCACGTACGGAGTTGCACTTTAGTTCAAACACCGCCACAAGAAATGTTATGTTGATGCTTCACGGCACGGTGCTATGAAATCTGATAAAGTTCCTGGAGCTTTTTAAAATTATGCATTGAAAACATATTCTTGTCGATATAGTGAAAAGAGCCAAGATCGGCCCTTCATGAACAGGACGCTGGAATAACGGACCCGTCTCGGCAGCCCCAGGCGTATGCTAATGTCCCGATCTCATCGAAGACTCCATGGCCGCCGCGTTGCCTTTCAGTACCACTAACCCACTTTTGCACGGCCATCGTAACAACGACCCGATTAAGCATTATTGTGTCCGTAGGTTTTGCGGTTAAAGAATGACCAAATGATTTGCAAATTTTTATTTTTGAAAACTTGATGCTGCTAATTTAATATTCATCTACATTATGTCGACTTCTTACGTTTAAATCCCTACGTATCATAGGTACCTATTATACACGTTTGAATATTTGGAGATTTGTTCCACTTTCATCCTAGAATTATCGAAAATTGAATAATGTACCTATAGAATATGTAGAATAGACTATATTTTATTATGATATTGTCTGAATTTATATCGTAAGGCGGTATAAAGTTCGACCGACCGAGTGAAGAACTAAATATAAATGTTTTATTTATTATATCAATGTAGGTATATAGAGTTTAAAAATTGTGTGAATTATACAAAATTTGGAGAGTCGAACGACTCATAATTTTGGCAAACTTATCGTATTAGCTGTATTTGGTACACGGCAGCAGAGCCTGTATTTAACGAAGATCAACGTTTTGGATCTTTGCTCATCTCGCAGTGGTTGAGAGGAGCGCAACGGTGAAAGAGAGAGGTCTCGCGCAGTCCTCGCGTGCCGGCCGTCGCGCGCGCTACTCCAAACATTATCGCATTTTTATTACGCAAGCTCATGAATATTTTTTGTCGGCAGATTCGAACTCAAGAGCTGCAGTGAATCCGCGCAAGCTCGCGTTGCTCACGGCATGGCGACGGATTCGCCCGGAGAAGAATTCGTTACTATTGTACCCGTGGGCGAGAGCAAGCCCACACCGCGCGACCCCGCATTTGTTACAGTGCTTACCTTGGGCGCGACGGCAGGAGCCGCTGAAGTGGTGGTGCGTAGACCTAGAGGAGCCAGACTTGGACTGGGTCTTAAATTCGAAGGAGGGTCTGCTGCTGCCGAAAAAGTGCACAGACTTCTTGTACAGTCATGCACAGAGGATAGTCCCGCTGCTAACGCTTGCGCACCATGGGGAAAACTTATACCAGGAGATGAAATCTTAGCTATTGACAGTGTTTCAGTATCTGAACTTACAAGAATAGATTGCGTTCGTCGGCTTAAAGATTCTGATGAGACTTTAACTCTTTTAGTAAGGCATTTTGATCCAGTTGATACAAAACAAGTGAATTCATTCGATACTTCAGATTCGAAAGGTAATATGAAGCAATATGCAGAAATGCTAAGACCAACGGCATTGCCACCCCCGGTTCCACCCAGAAAACTGGGAAAGAAACATTCTTTCAAAGATAAACCAACTCTGACTATAGTTGGGGAACAAACTGGAATGGTTAGAACTGAACTACAAGCGCAAGTGGTCAACGCGAAAGACACAGAAAATAATAATCCTAATAACTCGACTAATAAGCTCTCTAGAAAATCTTCTTTCGACAGTCATCTTCTTAGACAAAATAAAGAAAGCATTAACTGTCTTAAAAGAGGATCACCAGAAGAGGTTCGAAGACTAGTACGTCGCCTTTCAGATGGAAAAACCATGCCTCCAGAAGCTGAGGTTTACATTGATTTACTTTCGACAGAATGGGAGCGATGTTTGGCTCTCGCTGATGCCGAATCCGATGATACAGGCAGTTCTATATCAACAGTTGTTGATCGATTAAGTTCGATGGCTAGCTCAGTAGAAAATAGCATACCTTCTACACCCATTATGCAGCCAAAAACAATTGACATTCAAAAAGTTTTAAATTGCATTGAAAACATTGACTCAGATATTCTTAAAGATATTGCAACTCCTTTTGAGAAACAAATTTTAGAGAAACAAATAGATTTAGAAGAGGAAACTAAGACGGTGGAAAAGTTTTTTGAAAATAATAATAATAACTCTAAAATTAATACTGCACTCAGCCCGTTGGAAAACCAATTACCAACCACAAAAAGAACCGTACATAGCGATAAAAACAACAATACGACTACTAAGAAATTTTCTTGCATTAATATTTATGATAATGAAACAGTAGATTGCAAACCCAAACCTCACAATAATATACCACAGGAAAAGCCAAAACCTATGCCAAGAAATAATAAGTTAGAGCGTGTAACAGAGAAGGAATCAAGTGTTCTAGTTGTTCCCGAAGTTCCCCCGTGTCCTGTGCCTGAGCCGCTGTTGACACCGACGAAGAAAAATTGTATAGAAAATTGGTTACAACGTTCGGAAGCAGAAATGAGCAACAAAAGTACCAAGGAGGAAGAGATACCGGAGGCTTTGCCACGACTTATCGATTTTGTGCCAAAGCCTCAGTTCAAAGAGAGTGACGCACCGACTCCGCTGGCTCGACCGACCACGGCACCACCACCGCCCCCACCAGCCGAGGTGCGCGAGGACGGATCAGGTGCTTCGCTTGACACCATTGGTGAACTAGACGAAACGACAGATGCTGTTGATACTCAGTAAGTACATTGATTTAATTTCATTAGAATAATATTTTTCCTTTTAATTTGCAAAACTAAACGGCTCCTACATACACGGAAGCTTTTACTGCCAGCACGTCCCATATAAACTTGCACAAAGCCAGTGAGCGGCGGCTGCTCGTGTAGCCGTTGGCACTGTGTGTAGAGACGTATATGTACAGTAGCTCAATACAAGTACAAGTTCGTTGAAGTACATCATGTACCACTAGAAGATTTTAATTAATTATTTAAGAAATACTCAGCATATTGCTTTAGTTTTGGAAAACCGTTTTGGAAAACCCAAAAAAAGCGCCTAATATATTGTGGCGCATCTTTAGCAAGAATTTCTGCCAGCGGAAGACTGGTCACTGTATGTCAAATGAAAGCTGATTCAAGACATTCGATTTTTAAAGTTCAAAAGACTGCGAGGAGGTGTGCGCTGATGTTTCTCGACTGTTATTTAACGAGCTTTTGGTAGTGACACGTTGTACCTATAATTAAAAAAAATCCATTGTAAATATATAAATACTGTACAGTTATTCAAAGTGTTTGGTTAGATAGCCGGGGACCGCACAAGATCGGAGAAAGAAATATTAAGGTGTCAGATCAGATAGCCAGCTCTCCTACAATATGATAAGACCACTAACAAATTTGTCTTAGGATGACTCATATCCATCTGTGCGAGTTTGGATAATAGAACAGAAGTCGTTTTTCCACAAAGCCCGCTATTCGTCCGGGCCCGCTGTAAGTATATATGCCCGCCCCGAAATAACGTAAAAATTTTATGGAATTAGGTATGCGTTACGATCACCGCACCGCTATATAAAATCCTGAAGTTTTATTTTTGTGGTGTTTCCTATCACAATGTGAATGGCAGCTACAAATCGGTACCAACAGAGAAATTAAGCTATAATTACAGGAGGGCGTACATAAAGATATTAAATATTCAGCCATTAACTTTGACGAGAGAAGTTGAGTGTTTGTAATTTTCAATGGAAAAACAATTTGATTAGACTGAAGGCACGGAGGCAGTGCCGTGTGGCGGAGAATGATTACCTGCCGACGCGGAAACACGAGCTTGCGGCAAAGTATAAACTAATTTCTTCGCTTGGTATAGCTGGGTGCCCCACTGCCGCCATTTCTTACTAATTATACATACCATTGCGAGCAAAGAGGAGTAGGTCGACTGTTAACAGCCTTAGTAGGTATATATTTACTTTTGAATCTAATTCTATGTTTTTTCTCTAAAAAAGCAATTTTTTATATATTTAACAAGATGACCCGGCGAACTTCGTACCGCCTAACCTATAACTATTTTGTGTATGTTTTATACTTATAAACCTTCTTCTTGAATCACTCTATCTATTTAAAAAAAAACGCATCAAAATCTGATGAATAGTTTTAAAGATACTTTTAACCTTTGCTCTTGAATCACTCTATTTATTAAAAAAACCGTACCGTACCGTTTAGCGTACTATTTTAGGTCTGTTTGACATGTTTGTTTAGCCGATACTTAGAAAATAGGTCCCCATTACCTTGGTAAAGCTTACTAATTAACTTTTTACAAAGGGTTTTTGTTGAATAATTTGCGTATTTATTAATATTTTATCTGAATCACAAAATCAATCTCGTCTCGAATACTGAACTGCGAAACACAATGTCGATCGAATACCGTGAACTCCTCTTGCAAGCGGTATTCAAAACCGCCTCTTATCAGTGTCAGTGCACAATGAAACCTGTCACTCGTTCCTATTTTTCAATGTTCGACACCTCCCATGTCGCTCCGTGCGGCGTTGAGATGTCGTCAAACAAAACATAGGTACTGACGAGACACGGAAAACTATTGTTACTCTCCTTAGGGGGCGAAACGGTCCGATACTAGCGCTACTTCGATAAATAATTAATATCTTCTAAACCATGACCGAAATCAAAAATATGCGTCTTTGACTCCCTATAATAATCTTGCATAAATGATTTTTTAATGCTCTGTTGTGTAGCTTTTAGGATAATGATCTAAGAAATATTATTTTATGATACTAAAGTGGCCACTTTAGGCAACAAACGGTTTTTTTCTTAGATTTGGAACCTGAAAGCTACACAAAAGGTCCTTAAAAATTCTAAGCAAGTTTATCTAGGAAGTCAAAGACGCATATTTTTTTATTTCGGCCATGGTTTAGAAGATATTAATTATTTATCGGGAGTGGCGCTAGTTTCACACCGTGTAAGCCCTTAAAAGATATTTATAAGTAATGTTATTACATCGCAAATAATGTTTGACTTTCATTAATTAAAAACAATTTTACGCGTTATTAGCGTCTGTACAAAATGCAACAATATCGTGATCGTCAGCTTGCGTTTCGAACGCTAGCACTCTGCGAGTTTACGCTTGACCGGTAAAGTTTTGTTGATGTTCCCTTTTTTTTTTTGTGTACAATATGTTTATAAAGGTACATTTGACTGTAGGATATGTAGCAAACAAAAAAAAAACGAGACAAAGAAATGAATATTTTATTCGGAATAGTGACACACATGGGAAGTTTTCTCTATTTTCATGCAAACTAGCGCGTAGTAACAAAGGCGGGTGCCAGGCGAGGCGGCGCTCGCAGGCACGGGGCCCTGTCCCCGGCCGCTGCGAATTACTATTACCAACCTAGGTTTTGTTTTAGCCATAAGTCTACAAAATATTTCAAATGTTACAACTTTGTACTTTGTCCCTTATTGCAAGTTCGTTAGTTTAATGTTTGCCCCTCTTCCTTCATTATCATACTTTACTGAATTAAGTAACAATAAACACAACAAAACCACGCAACGAGCGACTTACAAAAACACAGTTTTTAAAGCGAAACACATTTTCCTGAAAATGCAGTTGTTATTGGAAGACAATTTTTTTTACTAGGCTACGAATTTCATTGATTCTAATAATGATAATTAAAATAAGAAATTTTGTTCACGATATCTATACAGGAGCAACCACCTATTTCTCGCCACGGTACAAATCATTGGCACGTTTCCATTTAAGTAGAGGCTGTAAAATAGGGAATCTTGGCATTTTAGAGCATTAATAATAAAACAAGGTATAATCATCACAAGAAACGCAACTAATCTGTTCGACTAATCTTGATAGATAAAATAGTGGTAATAAAATATTTAGATTATTGAATATTTTTAACAAAAAACAATATAAAATGGTAACTTGCATAAATAATCACTCATTAGCAACTTTAGTCCAGGGAAATTCTACATAATAATAGATGGTTTCTTATAGGGCTGATGATTGGGTAGTTTACCCTAGTTACCATTTTTATATAGGTAGTTTAACATCATTAAAGGTATTTGTTATTTCTAAAATTGTTATAAACGCGCTTTACAAATCCTTTTATGTATTTATGATTTAAAAAAAAATAGTAGATAAGTAAGTATTTACAGAATTATAACATAAGTTTTGGATATTTGTGTTTATTTATCAACTTTGTTTTTTTTAAATATTATTATTAAAATTTACTGAAACCCTAAAAACTAAAGTCGCTTATAACAACAGAACAACACCAATGGCTGCGCGGGCCACTCCGGGCCAAACCCTCAGTGATTATCAGTAAGTACTAGGGTGCGGGAATAATTTGCGTATTTATTAATATCCCGGGAATTTTCAAAACCTTTGATAAATCATGTTATTTCTACAAAAATAGATCGATTACTTGAAGTCGTAGTATTATAGTAATTTTAATTAAAATAATCATACAGTCAATGGCAAAAAATGAGGCTCGGGTTCCATATAAAACACTTTGATTTTCTTTTCTCAAAACGCGCCAAAATATCGGGTTGGCTTGGCAATGGTGATTAACAATTCTTCGAAAAAGTAATTAAAAATGTGTTTTTTTTTTTTAACAGAAAACAGACAAATAAAAAGATCTATTTTATATGGAGTTGGGACTTGTATTTTGTTTTGTTTTAAGGCTACTAACGAAAGGGGTTTCAACATTTAAACATTTTTGATCAATAAAGATTGGGTTAACTGACTGACCAATTTTATAGTCTCTTTAATTGTTTTTTTTTTTCCATAACTTTTTCGAAGATTTGATTGCAAAACCGATATTTTTGCGAATATTGAGGAAAAAAAGTGCATAATGGTTTTTATCTCCATCCGTATCATAACTTTCCTACAATATGTTCAGAAACTATAAGACAATGGCCTATTTTAAAAAACCTGTATAAGTGCTGCATCTTAATTTTTTACTTTACTTTATAGATAACCGAACTTTATTTACGTTCAAATTTAGAACATCTGCTTTGAAAAAAAAAAATATTTGATTGTGATTATCGGCTGTGTCGAAATTCTTGCTCCATACATTTATTTGAATCTCAAATTTTTAAAATCGACTTGAGAATCCAAATCGACTAAGTCTAGATTGTTTATGAATTAAAAAAAAACTTAGAATGTCAGTCATTTGTTTCGAAGGAACTTTTAAAGATCAGAAAAGTTATTGTTGTTGTATGTATTGTATTTTGCCGTGAAATAAGTATTCCACCAAAAAAAGTTCGTGCACACGTTTAACCTCATTATTTCTAATACAAGCACTAATAACGTCGAATTAGTGATGTATCAACTCTCTTCTGAACACGGTCTCGGCATCCGAACGCGAAATAGAAAGTCAATAGCTTGCGTTGTCGGCACCGCAATTAGGTTCGTACACTTTACTACCCATCACTTCATTACTGATATCGAAACAAGCAAACATTAATATAATATTGAGTACGGCGACGGCGCGGCGCACGCAACGTTTGTTGTTTCTAATGGTAAGTGAAGCAATGATCGTCGTAATTAACTTTTCTTAACATGCATGAAAATTTACAGAGGTCGATTATTATTAATACTGAATTTTCAATTGAAATAAGGGTAGGCACCTATTGCAGTTGCCTGTTGGTTGCATTCGACATTCTCTTCTATCAGTGTAAATGTTAAAATTAGTGTTTTTTCTTTAATACCATCGATAGTCATATCGCACCGCCCGTCATTCGCAAACATATACTATCATATGAATAAGTTACTATGAAGACAATTTACTAAAGATGTAGGTATTATTTTTGCAATCTTTTAAATCATTTCGATGACCGGTTTCCTTATATGAATTAATACCATACAAAAACAGGCAATAAAATCTGTCTGTTTCTCATACTAACTGTAAATCACATTTCGGAACATAGCAATTGAACATGATTATGCTAATGCAAATTCAGCGTACTGTACAGTCGCCAAAAATTTAAATGCAAACACATTTTGTAATACAGTACTCAGGTTACTGAAAAGAAAAAAGTAAACTTTATCGCACGAATTGTTTTTTTTTTTCTGTTTATTTTATTTATTTTGAAAAGCCATAACTTGCTGAGGTAACAATAAACAAGCGAAAGTTCAGAGTAGCGTCATTGACCCTCTAATTATAGAGTCAAGTGTGAATGAACTTCATAATATGCTTTTTGTATTAATTACTTATAATGGGGCAGATAAGCACCGGTGCAGGACGATAGAACAGAATTTGTAAAAAACCATTTTTATAAAACAGAATTTGTCAACATCTCGTGGACACCTATTTCCTGTTATCATTAGTTTTTCAAGAGCTTACAGGCAAAAATAAAAGTATAGGTAGCTAAATGAGTTATCATATGAAATTAGAGTAAATAAGCAAATGTATGTCCGTCTCCTACTTATTTATTAGAATTATGCAAAATAACAAAATAAGTGTCGAACTTGTTTGTATTTATAACAGTTACCTTACCATATGCATTAACCTTTTTTTTTAAGAAGATAGGTCGAAATCTCATAAAAACAATTGACTCTGATAGTGACTGACCGAACCAATGCATGGATAATTGTTTTTTTTAATCATCTCAAATCTGACCCACTTCTGAAAAAGTTTTGTACCACTTTAGGTAACAAACATGATATTCCTTAGATTCTGAACCTGGAAGCTAAACATCAGTTTCTTAAAATAGTATATAACTTCTAAATCGGTCCAGCTGTTCTCAAGTTTTAGCGAGACTGACGAACCACGATTCATTTTTATATATAGTCGAAGTAGAAGATAGTAAATTATTTTCTATAGTAAACTTTTGATTTGACATCGTGTCTTTTCTTCCGATTCCCATGACCAAGAGAAATAGTCTACTACCATTGAACTACACGCTTGACTCTATAATGTCACATAGTTTCATTAGTGTACACCCTGGGTCTTCCATAAATTTTTGACCAATTTCCTTTGTACGGAGACCAATTGTTATGAGATCACTTCGTTGTCCCACCTTTAAAATATTGATAATGGTTAAATTACCGATACACACTACCCGCACCCGACGGCCTTTTTTCGCATCTCGATTTTGGGTGGTAGTCGTATTATAGTATCAGCGTGGTGTTGTGTATCGGCAAACGTCTGTTTGAGAAATTTGGGGGTTTATCTTCTAGCTGGGTCCATTTATCTCTCTCAGTCGCGGCCATTAATCAGGAGGTGCGAGGAGTGCGACGTGTTCGCGTATTGGCGCATTAATTACGCGGTTCCGCAGTGCGCTGCGCCACGCCGCCGCCCCGCGCCGCCGCCGCCGCCGCCGACGTGCGCGGCGGGTGCCCGCTGCCTTCTTCAGGAATTTGATTCAGGTCTGAATCAGAATGCAGTTAATAATATAGTGATTCCAACTTTTATAATCAATATATATAAAAGTCTTCCGTTACTGACTGACTGACTGACTGACTGACGGACAACGCAGAGCTGAAACTACTGGGCGTAGCGGGCTGAATTTTTGCATGTAGGTTCTTTAGGGAGTGTAGATGAGCACTAAGAAAGGATTTCTCGAAATTCCCATGGGAACGGGAATAAACCGGGTTTTTGTGTTTATGAGAATTTGCGCGAGTGAAACCGCGGGGCAGCCTCTAGTCAATATATATAAAACTCTTCCGTTACTGACTGACTGACTGACTGACTGACAGACAACGCAGAGCCGAAACTACTGGGCTAAGCGGGCTGAAATTTTGCATGTAGGTTCCTTAAGGAGTGTAGGTGAGCACTAAGAAGGGATTTCCCGAAATTCCCGCGGGAACGAAAAAAAAACGGGAAATTTGTGTTTATGAGAAATCTGCGCGGGAAAAACCGCGGGGCAGCCTCTATTATACTTATATTAAAGGTATGTAAGCATCAAAGCTAAATAGCAATTTATTTTGTACCTAAAAGAACAGATATATACCCTGTAAATAATAATTATTATAATAATACCTAACATATATATAAAACTCTTCCGTTACTGACTGACTGACTGACTGACTGACTGACTGACTGACAGACAACGCAGAGCCGAAACTACTGGGCGTACAAAGCTGAAATTTGGCATGTAGGTTCCTTAGGGAGTGCAGGTGAGCACTAAGAAAGGATTTACCGAAATTCCCACGGGAACGGGAAAAAACAGGATTTTTGTGTTTATGAGAAATCTGCGCGAGTGAAACCGCGGGGCAGCCTCTAGTACCTAACATAATTATATTTAGCATCAATTTTACTTTAAATGAGTGACTATTATGGAATCGCATCAGCATAAAGTAACTCGATTTTGCTGTTATAAAACAGGAATTTGTACTCCGAGAGCCATAAAGTGCTCTATCAAACTGTCACATTAACGTGGGCGTTTGAATATTTTGTTGGTTTATCCGGAACTGAAAGAAATGTTGCTGCGTTGATCGATGTCGGTGATCACGGGAGAAAGTCTATAAACAAATAAAGCTAGTAACAGTAATAGTTGTACACCAGCCGACCGCAGCAGCCTGCGCGCAGGGCCGCCGCCGCGCCGCCGCCGCGCCGCCCCGGCCGCACCGTTACGCCGCAGCCGCCGCCAGACTAGCCAGCCTACTTTGTGTGTAATAGATTGTAACGCTTAATCAAGCCAAGATTATAGGAGATTCTGAATGACAGAAGCGCCCAGAGGTCATTCACTTCTTGGATGGCAAACGAACAAAGATAGTGTAACGAAACACGTTTTGCCAATTAGCATCGTAAGTAACTTTGCGAAATCGTTTGAGTTCGCTGCAGATTGTCGAATCTTGCAATATTTTTGCAAAACAGATGAGGTCGGCTATTCTAAATAAAGAATGTTTGTAGAAAACATTGCTAAAACTTAGGCTGCTAGTTGGATGGCCCCGTTAGAGGCGCATTCTCCCGACCTCGAACATCGCAGACATAGAAACATTTACAGATGTATGACTTGCGAAGTTTACTGCGAAACAAAACGAGACTAATAGATTACATGCAAGAGCCCGCCGAGCCACATTCCGGAGCGTTGAAGATATACGAGTACTAACGATCAATTAAACCTATCTGTTACAAAGCAATCGATTGAAAGTAGTATTTCTGTGAATATGTACAGCCCCACTTACATATTGGTCATGTTTTCTCTTCCAAAATTCTGGGTCACATCGTGAACGTTATGCTTTATCTCAACATACGGTACCGTAGATGTTTTTCTTTTATTAAAAATTCATGGTCAGGAGGTCTGCCTAATTTTAGCATATTATTCTTACCGTTGTATGTAACCGTCAGAACACATCAGCGTTATTTTAAAAGCCTTACTAAAATTACCTGCCTATGCGTTCATTTTCAATATTATCTTCCACTTTGTATAATGCAGAAATATAATCGGGGTTCATAATTTACAGAAAATGTGGGACACGAACCAGCTGATATCGTCTTACGTTTCGTGTTATGCTCACTTCACATTGATTTAGTGAACTGTAGAAATAACGCCCACTATTTGTACTTCTTTTAAGTATGGAAGTTGTTAGTAGATATCAGTAAAGCACGTTTTACAAATATAGCGAAAAGTTTTATGGTCAAACCTGTCTTTGAAACTAGATTCCTGCAGCCATAGTTTTGCTATGAACAAAAAAGCTATGTAGGTAAACAGGTATATTAGTTATTTTAATTAGTAAGTGTTTTTTCGACATATACCTATATGTAGTTTATATGTAGTTCTAACGAGCTATCTACAACGAAAAAATTAAAATGAAAACAATAACAGTTTAGCTCCAATTTATTATTATAATATATGTGTTTTTGCAAAAAAAATTTTTAATTGAAGTAACATGGTACCAAATTTAAAATCGATAGGACACATGGAAGATAGTTAGATCCCCTCATCCACTATTTCAAAGCTGATCATCTTCAAACGGCAGATCAGCTCATGGTTACCTTACCATATACTTATAATATCATTGAAGAAATACGGTAGGTACCAAATTTCAAATCGATAGGACATATGGAAGATAGTTAGATCCCCTCATCCATTATTGAAGAGCTGATCATCTTTAAACGGCAGATCAGGTCATGGTAACCTTACTATATACTTTCAATATCATTAAAGTAACACTGTACCAAATTTTAAATCGATAGGACAAACGGAAGGTAGTTAGATCCTCTCATCCATTATTCAAGAGCTGATCATCCTCAAACGGCTGGTCAGGTCTTGGTTACCTTACCATATACTTTCAATATCATAGATGAAACATGGTACCAAATTTTAAAACGATCGGACATATGGAATCTAGTTAGATCCCTCATCACCTAGAAAAGAGCTGATCTTCGATCACGCTGATCACGAGATGATCTTCAAACCGCTGATCAGATCTTCATCAGACATGGCTAAGAACACTCGGCCTAAAATTATCTATGATACAAAAAAAAAACTAAACGAAAATCGGTTCAACCGTTTGGGCTACGATGCCACAGACAGATACACACGTTAAAATTATAACACTTTTTTTTAAGCCACATTAATGACACAATGAGTAAAAAAACGGAACTCTTGAGTCTAGAGCGATTTTACTCTAGACCATAGGCTTTTGGTGGCTACTAAAACTTGAAAACTCTGATAGACCCCTTCTAAATTTAATTGCAGTAAAGAGAAATAAAACAAGTAAGTAAATGTGTAAAATTATTTTCTAATCGAGCTGCAAGCTGAAGAATGTTAAAAATCGTTGCTGGTTATATTTCAGTGATTGCACATTAGGTAAATTGTCTTTTTTTTTTTTGCGATAGTGCATGAGGCGGCCAATAAAACTTATAGTGAGACGGTTGCGACTGCCTCTGTTTGCTAAGTTCCTCAAAGTGTGGCACTGTCTTGGAAAATGTAAGGCATATCATCCTTGACATCTAATCTGCTATTTTTTTTGTTTTTATTGAAACCAATGTAAAAACTCTTGATTCGCAAAGGTACTTAAATGGCAAACGAAAACGGACACTGTTTGTTCAACAAAGCGAAGGTAAAACTCGTTGACATATTTTACGTTTAATTTTGCTACGTAGTCAGAGCTAATCAAATATTCAACTATCTATCTAGACAGAGACTTTGTTAAGTTAATAAAAAAAAAGTATTCCAATATTATTATTTACATTATAACTTAATTCATAATTCTGGGGAATTTTACGGGATGTTTGATTGAAACAGATTCTCCATCACAAATTCCACAGATTGTCCACAAAAACAATTTTTTGTTTCCAAATTTGAAAGGGGTTACGGAAGAAAAACTCTTAGTTCCTATGTAGGCATACAATTATATGAATACTGCCAGTATAAATTAATTATTTGTAATCATACTCAATGATTTAGGCGGTTCTTCCATTCTGGATCACTAACATAGCGGCAGTCACGCGGTCGGATCTATTCACAAATCACACAACTTTCACACGCTTTATCGTCGTTTTGATGAACTTTAAACAAATTTAATGGGTTCCCACTTTGAGTATATGAAAAATTTTGGTGCATTCAATCGTGGTCCTGTGTAAAATGATTTTGTTAAAACAACAGTAATGTTTTCAATCGAGCTGTCAGCGGCTAACGAGGCGGCGTCTTTTAGTTGCAACGGTGTCGCGGGACCAGGACACAAGCCGATGGTTCCACGAAGGGATCCACACGAGGTAACGGGACCTTACTTATATCTTGCCCCGCACCCGTTGCGAATCAAATATTTATTATCTCGTTATTTTTAACGATACTACGCAACGCGCGCAATCGAACCATTATTTACGGGGACTTCGCTTTAACATTATATTTAACGAGTGATAAATAAAACGCAGCCTTCATCAAAAATGTCTTGTCCGAAAGGTAACGTGCCATGCTCTGTTTACATTTTAACATTGTTTATATCTACCTAATTGAAGACTCTACATGGCTACTAGTAATAAGATAAATATTATGAAATCTTTTTATGATATTTTTGAATTTCCTTTTTTTGGCATCTGCTTTCGATTTGAAACACTGTTCTGTAATCAATTAATAGTTATTACTCTATAATAAAATTAACCTAAATAATTGCAAAAAATCATACCTCAGCTTTATTATTAAACACATAGTTCATGATCGTTCTGACCACTAAGTACAGGTGTAGGCGTAATGCTGGTTTCAATAATAAAATGTTGCAGTATCGTGTTCGGCACCTGACCTGCTATCGATGAAATTTTACTCTCGATTCTGTGCCCGATATACAAATTTTGAAAGTCATTGCCTATATGCCAAGTAAAAGATGCCCTAAATTCCGCAGTAATAAGTGCTGATGTGAGCTCCGACTCTGAAAGGAAATTGGAAACGTAAATAAATGCTCCACTTGATTACATGCAATCAGATCCGCGGCTAACAAATGCTCTAGCGGAATTGCAATCACGAATCGAATTAAATGAATTGGAAACTCTATAGCTAGATAGGAAATTGTTCCAACCTAACAGGAAAACTTCTGGAAACTGGAGTTACAGGAAACCCATAGACATCACGGACTAATGCGTCTGAGCCGGCAAATTGATATTGAATGTTATATAAACTAGTAATAGTAATAAAATAAACGCAGTAATTTGAGTTATCTACTTAATAGTTTCAAATAGCATTTTCTCTCCATCCTTTTGCAATAAAATGATTCATCCAGATTTTAAGAGCACTATAAATTATAATTATATGTCTTTTGCTTGTAATACGATTATGAACATGAACATAACATTCTACTCTATTATATCGAGTATTTTATTTCTCCATTTTATATATTTAAATAAAAGTCACACCTCATTGCAATCTCAATTAATAACTGAGTAGTCAAGTACGTGTCGGACCCGGACAAACCTTTACATTAAGACGCTATATGAGTTTTGAAGGTTTTTTAAATCAAGTAATTCTCTAATCTAAAGATCGTAAAGATCTGGAATTTCAATATAACCTTTTTGAGGATCTATCAAAGTTTTTTATAATTGAGAAACACAAGTGGAATCAAAAAACCTCGATACATTATTTCGTTAAAGATAACCTTTACAAAATATAGCTAGTTCTTCGAAATGACTTACTAGTTTTTGTTAAAACTACCTAGGAATAATGATAACAAACAAAATTAAATTCTGGTAATTCAGATTTGATTTAAAAGTAATAATTAAAAAGATATTCAATATTTACTACTTTTTCCAATAAAATGTAGTAACCGATGTGGGCGACTGACATATGACTGTCCCTTGCCCTCAGTATGCTATATCAATGAGATAGACTCTGTTCATTCGCTCGTTCCATTTATTTGTCGTATATCGTCTTACCCTCTTATTCATAAAAAGTTAAAGAGCATTTTAGTTATTTGACGTATGTCAATTTAGACTGGATGTCACGTATTTACCATACAACAAACCAGAGAAGTAGACCTCCAGTAACGCTACTTAAAATGTTCTTTATCTTTATGAATAATACGGTTAAAGTTTATTGTTTCTGATGCAATCAAATAGAAATATTCTGCTGTTGCTCACACCTACCTAGTAGTTGAAGATGAGTGAAATCACCGAAATTACGAGTATCAAACGCACCGTTGTACTTACAAGTTCGGTATACAAAGCGATGGAAGGAGACATGAGGACAGAAATAATCAAATCTTCTTAGAGTATGTAATGTCATTTTATATTATGAGAGTAGAAGGCAGCTGAGTATAATCAATTACAATATTCTATCAAAGTTAGAATCCTCCGTTCAACTATACCTTAAGTTACCATTAAGTAAAGTGAAAACAGTGTTTCTATATGCAAGTTATGTTGTCGGTATATGGGGAGGGCTGTATAGCGCAATGTCAGATAGTGCACGTTGGCTCGAAGCCTAGGCTAGGTTGGCCGCGTCGTGACACCCGCGCCCGCCCCGGCGCCCTCCCCGCCGCATTCCATGCAGCCTGCAGCCTGCCTCCAGCCCGCGGACTCTGTGCTCTAGCCAGAAAATCTTTGCGCTGATATTTCGCTTTATATTGCTTTACTTTAGTTATTTCCTACGCTATTAGAATATCCGAAATGCTCCTTCCTAACTTTTAAATTCCGTGGGACTTAATTTTTTTACTTGAAAGAAGTCCTATTCCATTCTTAATAGTTAAGTACTGGACGAAAAGTTTGTTATGAGCACAAAAAAAAGTAGTTTTAGTAGAGAAAAACAAACAATGTAATTTGATGATTACACGGGATGTTACGTACTACAATGCTTCGTTTTGTGATGGTTTTTTGCTTGCATAATACTTAAATAGGCAACGGTTAACAAATTTATTCTATTTAGAACGATTTATTTATCGAAAAAAGTATCGTAATAAAGTTTTTGTTTTTTTATACAAGTACATATAGTAAAACAAAATTAATTGGGTTTAGCTAATAGTATAGAAAAAAAAACCTTATATTACATATACAAATTTACACCCCTCTTAATCATTTGTTTTTATTGAATTGCTATAATTTTAACACTTTGTTGCTCATTATATCATACTAGATGCTGCCCCGCGGTTTTTCCCGCGCATATTTCTCATAAACACAAAAATCCCGTTTTTTCCCGTTCCCGTGGGAATTTCGTGAAATCCCTTCTTAGTGCTCACCTACACTCCCCAAGGAACCCACGTGCCAATTTTCAACTTTCTACGCCCAGTAGTTTCGGCTCTGCGTTGTCTGTCAGTCAGTCAGTCAGTAACGGAAGAGTTTTATATACTGGGTGTTTCTGACAAGGCGGTAATAAATCAAAGGAGGGATTCTGCTCACCATAACTAACAACTTTCCCAAAGCAACATGGGTCAAAATCTCAAAAAAAAAACAGCTGTTCCATACATTGGTTCGATCAGCTGACGGGGTCAATGTACGGGACGGTTGATTTTTGTTTTGAGATTTCGACCCATGTTGCTTTGGGAAAGTTGTTAGGTATGGTGAGCAGAATCCCTCCTTTGATTTATTACCGCCTTGTCAGAAACACCCTGTATATTGATTGATATTGCGGTGACTTAACTAACAACATGTTATACAATATTTAAGATATCGTGTTCTTGTATTGTAAAGTGTGGAAGATCGTGCGCTAGACAAAACCAAGCTTATGTGCGAAACAGGCATTAGAAATGATATGGCGTTAAACATTTTGCTAACGTAATCGAAATAACTTAGAAAAAGTTACGTTTTCTTACGGTTACAATTATTTCAATACTAATAAGTACTTAACAGAAACCAGCATGTCAACCTAACCACCCTAGGTAGGATCTTACTTCTTAGAATAAATATGTTGTTTTTGAACTACACATTTATTCTGTAAGGGCGGCTTACCGTACCAGGGTAACCTATATTCAGTAGGGATTGTTTGTGAGTATGAAGCAGATTGCCATAGCTCGCTAGACAATGGTCGGCGGAGGCTGCGTTTCTCTGCGCGCTGCAGAACAGAACAATGCCCGAGAATACTCGAGATAGTGACCTATGACATTAGCCGGCAACGAGACGCGAGCTGCACGCAGAATGTGCGCCTGCTATTGTATGTGCACTGTGAACTTTCCATGGAATTTCACCAACGTGGAAACTGGGAGAGATTTCAGGGCTGGGTTGTTGTTACGCCTGATTTGTGCGTGCCTGCAACGTTCATTGTTTTTTTATAAATACAATCTACACCACTCGAGCTTTATGAAAATGTTTTTGTAAATTTTAAATTGGAATTGTGTCTCGTTTGTCCTCATGCTGCAGAATGCGCTTCTTGTCGATTGTCGCGTGTCTCTGAAGATTGTGAAAGTTATCGACCTTCGCACTTGGCTTCATTATTTTGCGGCTGATTTATAGTCGTCATGTTTAATTCACGATATCTGTTTGGTTTCCGGGTTTCATATAAATCTATGCGGCTGTTCGCTATTTTAATAAGAGCTACATTTTAAGTCAACGGGGAAATTCAGCGCAGATCGTATATTTATTGGTATATATGAATAAATTGAAAGCTACCAAGAGCACAATGTATACAGTTATGTATCCCACCATGTAAAAAGTGTAACAAGCCCCTAATAAAGCGGTTATTTTGTTAAATACAAGAGCTTTTTAAAAATTGTGTTTTTGCAGAGTACCGTATAGTACACATCTGCTAAGAGCAATACTTAGCAAAAGAAATTGTCGTTGTTTATTGCGGAACTTGGTCCTAATCTTCGCTAATAGAAACCTTCGCTGCAGCTCTGCAAAGTAAATATACCATAAACTATGGTGTCTATTATAAGGATGGGCAATAAATAAAGGTTCTTAAGAATTTATTAGAGGGTCGGTAAGCGAGGCGTGTTGCGGCGAACCGGCAGGCGGAGTCGCATCAAGTAATTATAGCAGTTAGTGGAATTGGTCACTTAAACAAAATTGCTATAAATCACTTCCCGCCGCTGCGCATGCAGGTCCTGACCACGATGTCCTCTCGATTTTCCACTTATTTATACAGCCTAATTATTGCCATTACATATTTTATTAATAGTACGGGGTCTATTAGTTGATAGCTTAGTGTTATATAAAAAATCGATGGTCATAAAATTGGATACTGAAAATCTTTAAGACAGCACTGAATTCACAGATAATAATTGGAAAATATACTCAAATAAAATATTGATTGTATTGCGGTCGTGATGGGCCATGGGCCCTATACTAACTTTATTTTTCTTTGTTACAGGAAACCAAACGAGGCGGAGAATGACACGGCAGAAACCAAAATGACATTTGACAGCTGCTTTTGGGAAGGTAAGACTCTTACTGCTACTGAAAAGCCGGAGCCTCACCAGCCCGGCATTTTACATCATATTTTCGACGCCGGGATGTTCGGTCACCGTGTGGTAAGTCCGGAGGAGTCCGACATAACCTCATCGATCGCTATCCCCGAGGGTGAGGGGTTCATAATATGCGGATTTCTGATGTCCCGACGACGAAGAAAAGGAAATCAGTATGAAAGTGACGCGTTTTTCACTTTTCTCGAACAGTTTTCTTTTCTAGTTTATGGTTTAGGAATATTTTTGAGTACCTACATTACATTAGTAATAGTAAGTAGTGTTCTAAGAACAATAATAATCAAGAAATAGAGGTAATGAAACCGATGAAGCATAGCGAGTTGGGTTTAGATATCATCTGTTCTACTTTACCTCTAATTTACTTTACCAGATACCTTCTATAGAGCGAGTATGTATCTCAAGTTATAATATTTATTATATTGTTAGTCATTTTGTAAGAATAAAGGAAATTATCAGGAGTACATGGATTATTTCACTATTAATTAAAATTACTGTTTTGAAAGGAAAAATTCTTGTTGCGAAAAATAATTATTATAAAAAAGAAACATAAATGCAATTTCAGTAATTTTTGTAGTGAAATGTACATACTATTTCTTTTATTTCTATTTTCTTTAATGGTAGTGAAGAATTTAACCTAGAAAAAATATTCAGAAAGCTTTAAAATTGTGTTTTTTTTAAACAAACAACGCGCCAGCAACGCGCACTAAAAACGAGGCAGAGTTATTTAATAGTAGTTTATGCAACAAGGGTGTAAAGTGATGTATCATGTATACGGGTAGTCTGTTATACCTGAGCGCAGAGAGATTTTCAAGGGTTTATTCCCGAGCATAGTGAGGAAATATTGACTTGAAACCTAAACAAGCGAGGGATGTAAACCTCACCTGATGCAGAATAAATTTATTCCCAAGTTGTACATATGTAATATGTACCTACTGCTTTTTATTCTATCCGATTAAAAAAAATCCCATATAAAAAGCCTCCTACGTCGTCGTCCCTACCTAATTTTGCTGACTTCATCAATCATTTATTTTTGTAACATTAAGCATCATAATTGCCCAGAGGTCAATAAAAAATGTATAGAAAATCATGTGAATAATGAGAAACTTTACGACTAGAGAAAAAGTCAACTTTTCGAGTGGAAGGGATAAAAAATAATATTTTGGTCCATGAACTGTATATGTCACAGTCACAAATGAGAGAAGAAATAACACTCTCGATTATATTCTATGGTTGTACATCACACCGCTCAAAAGAACTTTAAAAACAAAAATATAGTGTACCGGTCACCATACCAACATGGTTTACGCTAGTGCGTCTATGGTTAGTACATGCTTAATAGAACATGTGTGCCACAGGGCTAACATAAAAATAAACGTACATGATGTTAAATAAAACCTAAACTACAAATTACTTAATATTAAAATTATAATTAACTAGAGGCTGCCCCGCGGTATTTCCCGCGCAGATTTCTCATAAACACAAAAATCCCGTTTTTCCCGTTCCCGTGGGAATTTCGGGAAATCCTTTCTTAGTGCTCACCTACACTCCCTAAGGAACCTACATGCAAAATTTCAGCCCGCTACGCCCAGTAGTTTCGGCTCTGCGTTGTCTGTCAGTCAGTCAGTCAGTAACGGAAGAGTTTTATATATATTGACTAGAGGCTGCCCCGCGGTCTCACCCGCGCAGATTTCTCATAACACAAAAATCCCGTGTTTTCCCGTTCCCGTGGGAATTTCGGGAAATCCCTTCTTAGTGCTCACCTACACCCCCCAACGAACCCATGTGCCAAATTTCAGCTTTCTACGCCCAGTAGTTTCGGCTCTGCGTTGTCTGTCAGTCAGTCAGTCAGTCAGTCAGTCAATAACGGAAGAGTTTTATATATATTGATTGATGTTGTGTTGATGTTTTAGATGTTTCAAATGTTCTATTGCAAAACAGTGTTGAGATACCGCGTCGATCTACATAATTTAATAATGTATCAGCTCTAGCACGCAACCTTTGTTGTATCAAATAAGAAAATCACACCTTGTAATAATATGAGTAATAGCCTCACCACGACGTTACAGGTTACAGGTGAGATGATGGAGCGGCGATAAATTGTTATGGCAATTCAATTAATACATTAATTAATTTGTATGCTACGGTCCCACGCGTTTTATTTATTATTTAATTTATTACCAGAGCAATTTTTTTATATACTTACATGAAGCCTTTTTGCATTTTTATTCTAATTCTGTTAGAGCAAATCTGTTACTTGCATAAATGCTAAAGCTGATCATTTTTTAAAGAAAGATGATGAAGCGCGTCCACTACTGGTTTGCTGAGTCATTGTTTAGTTTTTTACCTTAAGCTCGTATTAAAACAAAAAAGGATTCTCTGTAATTGTGCAATGTGCAGGGTGATTCCGCTATTGTGTAGGTTGTATATGTACCACTTACATTATGTACAAAAATATAATTCAGCTACAAAAGAACCAATAAAAAGTGAAAACTAGATTTTTAATTTTATATTGCATTTTACCAGTTCATATTATTTGAGCTGTTATAAAGCGGCCGTTGAAGTGGCGAAATCGTATTCCTCATATTTAGTCGCGTTGCTTGCCTGTTTCTATTTTGGTCTGAATCCTTGCCTTCGATTCGCTGTGTGAAAGTGCACCTTGCCGCTGTCGCACCTGCTCATTCTTAGCACATGGCGTAATGCAATTTTGTGCAACTCTTTTTGTGTCTGCATTCCAGCGCTGCGTCGAAGCCTCTTAGAAAGGTTTCGAAATTAAATACTTGGAAGGAATGTTTAGAGCTTCTCACTTGAGCGAGGATTCAACTAGTTCTTTCGCGCTGCTTGTTTTTGTTAATGCTTATACTTACAATACCAGATTTAAAAGCGCACTCTTCGCTTCTCTTCATCACTTCTGGCGCAACAATTTGCAGCCAAAACAAACATGCCCTTACGCAATACTTGCGAGTTTTGTTTTCGTCTTTAAGCATTTAAGGCCAAGTGCAAGTTGGACTCGCGTACCGCTCAACACTTTGCATTCAATGGGTTGGTAGTTGGTATAAGTTTTTACTGCCATTGATTGACGAAAGTTGATGTGAATAAAACAAATTTTATATATTGTAATTTTTATATTTGTGTACCATACTTAGGTTTTTTTTTTGTATGATCAAAACTCATGACATCCGTTTAAGCGAAATAATTAATCCGAAAATTGTTCTTTACATTTCTTATGGGAAAATAAAACGTCCAATTGGATAGGATGCAAAAAAAAACGAATGTTTGGCTCATCCGGTTGCCGTTATTAAAACAGGATGCCTCGGAATTTCCTTCGGAGATGCTAACAAAAAAGCCCTGGATGGAAGAAAATAAGGCTTAATGCTGCTGATTTAAGGTTGTTCGCGAGTCAAGGCAGGCGGGAGCGACTGTAGCGTTTGGTAGATTCCAAGCATGCCTGGTTTGATTCGCGGCGGTCAGCTTGCCCGCTGCCCGCCTGCAGAGCCATTATGGGCTGCGCCGCGAGCACCGCCACAGCGGCAAGCGGCAGCGGCAGGCGGCAGCGGCCGCAGGGAACGAACACGCATATTATTGATTGTAAAGCAGATAATATAAAGGAAATAGAAAAGCACTAAATTTGTAGTAATTGCTAGAAACGTATACGTTTTTTTTGCGCCTACAAAAGTTGCATTTAACTTTAGTACTAAAATAATATATTTTCTTATACCTCGTGTGTAACTTATTACTTTTAGCTGTACCCCGCAGTTTATAAGGAAAAAAATTAGATTGTGTGTTATCCAGGGTGTCAGTTAAGGGGCTAAAATTGGGAAAACGGCGAGAGGAGTGTTCGTATATACGACTTTAATAACACTTAAAAATAATACAGAAAGCTATTTTTTTTTTCGTAGCTTCTCAAAAGACTGAACTACAATATAGTAGGTTTTCAAATAAAAAAAACTAAAGGGTTTTCTTATAAAAAAATCGTAAAGTTCATCAAAAACTGCAAAAACAGCTTTTGCTGTTAACGATTGTTTACTAGTTTAAAAGTAAGTTGAAGCAAAACAAAAATTGTATCATAAACTAGAAAGTCTGTTCAACTTTTATATTGTAATTACAAAAATATACATGTCCATTTTCATCTAGTTTTAATTGCTAAAACTTTACTAAAATTTCGGCGGAAATTCTCCATACTAAATTGTATGGAGGGATCCAACGGCCGAGCGGCCGATTCGATAAGCAGAAACGGGCGCCAGTACGCCTTCGGTCTTGAGGCGGAGCGTACGTCAGTCGTGCTTTGGCGCGCTATTACAAGACTATTTATTATTGTTTGCGCGAGGTTTGCGCAGTGAATGAGAATTCTTTTTTAGTTTGGAAAAAGTAAGTACATTTTATTATTATTATATTAATAAATTTGAGCAATAGTAGACGTAAGTTTCTGTGATTTTTTAATATCAAATAAGTATCCCTACAAATTTATATTCTGAGGGGAAAAAGAAAGCACTTATTTTCACTCATTTTAAAAACGATATCTACATAGTACAGCTCTTAAAAATATATTTTTATATTGGGTTGTTTTCTATATCTTTCTTTTTTAAATGCAAAGCAATAAACTTTTCATTATTTTTATTTATTTTACGATTTGATATGTAGGGGTCATTGACCTTAGTAGGATTACCCACACGTCACAGTGTGTATGTACCTATCAGGAAAAATAAAAACGTAGTGCTTCTATTACTCTATCGTACACCTATATAGTAATTAGTTTTTTCGCTACCTACTTTACACAATGAAACTACAATAGGTATGGACGTAGGTAGGCAATGTTTGGTTGCATAAGGGTTTCGTATGAAAAACAACTTTTAGGGGATATCTCTCAAACAAGAACAAATTTAGGTGTAAGGTACTATAAACTATAGTAATAATAACTTATTATGCAATATGCAAGCCCGACCTGACATACGCGATCCTTTATCGTTGCTCGAAATTCAACACCTCGAAAAAGGTTTTTGCACATTTTTATAAAAATAATATATTGAACTTCAATTTATTTGAAAATGATGAACCTAAAAATAAATAAAAAGTTACTTTCTTTAAAAAAATTAGAGGTGGATTTAACAGAGTTTTAAATATCAATGTTATTTATTTTATTATAAAATTATATAAATAACTGCTTGCCAGTTGTGTTAAAAAAACAACCCAGTAAGATTAAAGTTAAGCTCGGAAAGTAACTTTTTATTCTATTTATAAAAAATGCAAGAATAGGTAAAAGGAAATGAACGTCTTTCTATGCTGCAAAAAAAGTTAAATATCCAAGAATGTTCTATGTACTGTTGGTTTGTCTAATAAATAAAATAAATAAGACGCCACCGCTACAAAGGTAATTTTTATTAAAATAACCAACTTAAAATATTAATTTACACGATTATTATTATCTATACCTACTGAAGATTCTTATGTATGGATTATGTTACTTTCTCGGCCAGGAATGGGCAAATTAAATAACAACAACGTTAAATCTTAGACAGGAAAATACATAAAACAGTTTATATGGGAAAATTACATTTTTATTTTTCTTTCAACCCCTCCATTTTTTCTATCTTTTCTCACCTTTTGAACCTTATGTGAACTACGACAAACATTTTGAAACTCAAATCAGCTAAACGTTCTAAGTCGTTCTCAAGTTTAAGCGAGATAAACAAACCACGATGGATTTTTAAATATAAACTAGTCGACTCGGCGAACTTCGTACCGCCTAACCTATTACAATGTTATGCGTGTATTATACATTATAAACTTTCCTCTTGGACAGATGCGGGAAGCAACTTTATTTTATACTATGTACTAGAGGCTGCCCCGCGGTTTCACCCGCGCAGATTTCTCATAAACACAAAATTCCTGTTTGTTCCCGTTCCCGTAGGAATTTCGGGAAATCCCTTCTTAGTGCTCACCTACACTCCCTAAGGAACCTACATGCCAAATTTCAGCTTTGTACGCCCAGTAGTTTCGGCTCTGCGTTGTCTGTCAGTCAGTCAGTCAGTCAGTCAGTCAGTCAGTCAGTCAGTAACGGAAGAGTTTTATATATATTGATTGAAGATGGTCTGTTATTTTGACCATCAAACTCTATCTATAGTCTTTTTTTTATCCAATTTTTTTTTTATTACAACAACAAACCTTTTTGGCGGGAAACATTTTTCATAGTCAAAGAAGTCTAAAGAAAATCAATCAATGTGGCAGACAGACGTTTGTTTTATTGAAAGGTTTAATATACCTAAATTTTTGAATAATATAATGTACCTATTTAAAATTAATTCGAACAATAAATGTTCGTTATATTGAATTGGTATTTTAATCTGTATGTGTGTATGTACTATGTATGTTTGTCCGCGATTCTTTCACGTTTGGCTGAACCAATATTGATGCCGTTTTCAGAGTAGTATTTGCTACATTCAGGACCGGGTTTAAGTGTTTAAACAAACTTTGAAAAAAGGCAGTTCTCAGTGTATGTATGTGTCAGTTTATTGAGCCGTGTGCCTTTAAAAAGAAAAAAGTATCATATTGTCATTCGTTAGCATTAATTGCGAGACTCTTAATGTCATACCTACGTAATTACATTTATTTTTATCACAAACAGTAAATTATTGCAAGTAATTCTTTTATATTAATTATTAGCAACGAGTTTTCAGATGCAAGTTCCATATCTCCTTTTCAAAGATTCAGCTATCTTCTAACATAATAATGACAGGTATAAAGATAAACATACAACCAGTACTTAGGGACACGTAAAAAGTATCGATACTTTGCGGTATCGAGTACATTTCCATTCCTATCCTTACTTTGTACTCAATACTGTGCTTACGATACTTTTAATCAATGAGTACATACATTTTGGCAGGTATGGCATCATATCGAATGAACTGAAATGAATTCCCATATAAAACTAGCGACAATAAAGGTTCTGCAAACGATCAAATTTGTTTGACAAACACGTTTTCATATAATATTGTTTGACAAACTTCAAACACAGCTGCCCACAATTAATTTTTTTGACATACGTAAAATTTTACAAAAAAAAAATAAGTTAAACGGACACTTACACGGCTTCCGGCTATTTTTCATCGTTAAAGGAAAGCCAACTTGTTTTATTTTTTGAAGAACTTTCTTTTATTGTATTAAACTTGTGTGCCTAGCCTAAGTAAGAACTGGCCCTAAGAAAAGTGCTTCGGGGTATCGATACTTTTGTTTCTTGTTTTTTTTAACAACTTTTATTTGTATTAAATTTGTGTGCCTACCAAACGTAAGAAAAGTAAGTACTATAGGACCTCAGAGAAGTACACGATAGATACATTGAAGAATTGATACTTTTGTTTTGATACTACTCATTATGAGTACAGTATCGATACTTTCTATTCTTTACCATATATTATATGAAATAGTTTTAGGTTTTGTAACAGTTTTTTTAGCGTATTTATTGCTAGTGCTACCTGCACATAACACAAATAAATTTCGTGGATAATTTAATGAGTGGCTTTCAATTTGACATATAAAAAAATAAGTTTTATTACACCACTATGGTATGGCGCTTTGCAAAAGTCAATAGGTCAAGTTGAAATGAATCATTAAAAGAAAAAAAGAAAATTGAAACTCGTCACGCGTCAGTCAGATAGTTATTTTTGTTTTAAACTTTTTAAGTTAATTTGAACTGATTTGAATTACTATCCTTTGTCTTTTACTTTAGACAACGCAATCTACGGGCGTATTATGAGACTTATTTTTGCTTTTTAATGACACAATGAAAACCCCTCATTAATTCATATTTGTTTTTTACAGAAATCAGAATCTTCCATCCCCCCGCTGATAAGAATTTATAACACCTTTATGAGGCATACTGCAGTTTATAATGTAAAACTGGAGTAGACGAGTGGAGTCGTCATGTCATCATGATAAATTTTAAATCTTTTGTAATTTAGGGGATATTGTTATTATATTTTATTGTAGTTAAAATTTTAAATTGATAAAATATTTACGTGTGAGTATTTACTTAAATGAAATATATTTACCTATGTTGAGAAATTCAGTCCTTTAACAAATAAAAAAACCTAAAAGCTAAATATATTAAAATCACTCTCAAAGCCTAAAAATGAAGTAAAATCGACAATTTTTTATTTGTGGCAATAATTGTTTTCTATCTTATACCAGTTGTAATTAATTAAAAATATACAAAAAAAAATATAATATTGAAATGCGACTTTAATTTTTACCTTTAATGTAATCAAAAAGTCATAACCAACTTTTTGTATTTTTCCAGTGTTGAACTCTGACCGACGATCTTTTTTAACCGACTTCATTAGTTAAAATAAACATACTTTACCTTTTATTTAGTAAATAATAAGTAGGTAAGATATTTAGTTAGATAGTTAAAGTTCTAAACAATTTTTTTAATGTTTCTAATAAAGTATGTTTAAGTACTCAACAATAAACAATTTGTAATAAAATAAAACCTATTAGGCAGTAAAAAAATTATATAACATCGATAAATCATATTATTTCGTAATCACAATTCAATAAACCCATAAATCATAGTAACGATACACCCAAGTTAATTCGCGCGAAAAATCAGATTTAAATATTGCGCCAAGAAATGTTCGCAACTCGGCCGCGTAACATTGAGCGCTAGGGTCGCGCGAAATCGGCGTTCAAATAAAAGAGGCCTAAGCCTTAACTCGGTACCAAATTTTATAAAAATACCACCAGTCGTATAGACGTGAAGAAGTATCAAACATACACACTCACAAACTTTCGCATTTAAAATATTAGTGTTTTTAAAAATGTTGTAAGTGTGCGCAAATAAAATATAGTAAGTACAATTTGTTTTTGTCGCTACCGCTTGTCGTGTGTGGTGGCGTTCGAGCTGTCAAAGTGGCTACCGGTCGCTTGTCGCTACCGACGACGGTTACTGCTCAAACCCACTCTTATTCTTTACCAATTATTAATGGAATATCATTTATTCCCAGTCACAGTTTCATTATTATATCTACTTTGTAATAAATTAATTCAATTGATCAAGTTTTTTGCGTTATCCAGAATAGTATTAAGTTAATTGGTCATTGTATAAAGTAAAATAAACAGGAAGGAACTTATCTGGTTCTCATGTGAGTTTTAATTGGAATAGCGAGTCCGTCGCTACTAAATTATTCGCATACTATACATAGAGCCGCGGCGCTGTCGCCGGTCGGGTGATTGCTGTTCGCCTCGAATCGAACGCAAAAATAAATAAATTCAGTGAATTAATAAAACTTGCCAGACGACCTTTGCAGGTCTCAAAACATTGTGATTATGATAGTTTTGTCTTTGTTGGGATACCAAATTATGCAATAGGTGTCACTGGGGAGAAAGTTAATTTAGTTTTTGAAAGTGAAATCGATTGCACTTTCTTTCACTTTTATATTATCCATTTTATAGCGCGCTGTTGAAGCCATTGAATATTCAGAGTACAGGTTGTCCTACCTATATTTATTGTTTCCCTTAAAATTATATATATGTTAAAAGAGATAATATATAAAATTAATACGAAGATTCTTTTGCAGAATTCACGTAAATATTAATAATAGCTGAAATGTAACAACAGCGTTAACTTCTAAATATAATAGCATTGTATAGGTACTGCGTACCAATGGGATGATGAAAAAATGTGCTAACAAGTCTGCAAACACGTTAAGACGGTTTAAGACCGCGTCCGGATTGCCAGGGAAGTGCGGGACGAAGTGGCATTCCTTGAGCAGCATCAGCGGCTTTACCAAAGCCGTACACGCTCAAAGAGCTTAACAACATCACAAACTAAGTGCATTCAGGGCGGTTAGTGCTTGCTCATCACTATGGCAACACCAGAACAAAGGTGCAGTCGGAAGTGGCGCGGCGCGCCGGGACCCTGACATCTGGTCCCTGCGTGCGCGCACTGTGTTCACGGTCGCCGCCCTCGCAACGCCTTTTGGCTAAAAATAGCCTTAAGTTTACCGATCGATGATTGGATCCGATCTAAGTTAGAACACTGAGCTTTAGTGCGCCTCCGAAAGGTATGGCGGCCGGTTTTTTTTTGCGTCGTATTTGAACAAGTTTTCTCGGTTGCGGCTAGGCTGTGGCTAGGCTTTGTAGGATGATGGCATCGGGCGGCGTGGTGCGGCGGGCGGCGGGAGCGCGTCGCGTGCGCAGCGCCGCGGTCGTCCCTGGTCCGGAGCAACGCCCCCGTCAAGGGCGGCGACGCTGCAAATTTGTGCAAGTCTCGTCGGCTCAGTGCATCGTGCCTCGCCGCGGCGGCACCACATTCAGCCGCCGGTGCCGCCTGCATCCTCATATGCTAAATTTTGGGCATCAATGGACACATCAGTTCCGCGTTCGTAACTGGTTGTAAGATTGCAAGAGGCACCGGATCCTTTGTGAGCTGAAGTTAAGACTCTTCTAATCAGAGCGGTGTACTTCGTTTTGGTGATAGTGCTTTTGTTACAATTGTGAATTTGTGTTTTGATAAACGATGCGCAATGTTGGAGTCAAAAAAATATTTGCGGCGGTCGAAATCGCTCTATGGTCAGTTATTTCATCTTAATTAAATAGTTAAAGGTCAAATAATTGAATTACTTTATTAACGAAACCTGAAAACTTGTGTAATAGAGTAAGAGGAGCCCAAAGTAGTTCATTTTTTTAATAACAAGTTATTATTAAAAATCAATAATTCAATTTTTTTTTAAATCAAAAGAACGTAATGTATCATTGATTTTTTTGCGTTGTTTACTTCAATAACTTATATATTTCTACTAAGTTTAATTTTACATACCTATTTGATTCAAACTGCGTGTTATATTTGTGATTTCCGGCTGTAAATTGAAAGTAAATCAAATCACAACGCAATTTTATTAAAATCTGCAGTATTCAGGCGTATTATTGTTACTGAAAAACGCGTTGTCACAACTGAACAAATTAATTCAATGTCTGTTTGACGCCAT
Source organism: Euspilapteryx auroguttella (assembly GCA_951802225.1). Lineage (NCBI taxonomy): Eukaryota > Metazoa > Arthropoda > Insecta > Lepidoptera > Gracillariidae > Euspilapteryx > Euspilapteryx auroguttella. Next base: position 8,232,026 of record OX637646.1, read on the forward strand.
AATATTCATACGTAGATAATGGGCTCAAGGAAACTTGTGAGTTTGGAAGTCAGCTCAGCTCGGTATGCTGAATTTCAGTGGCACCTGAACAAACACCTTGAAAGCGTGCCCGTCTAAAGAACAAAGAATAAACACATCAATGTTGGATATTGGTTCGTAACTCGTACCGTACCGGAAAACCTCAGTTGAATCTTTAACGACGTTCAGTCAGCACTGTTCAGTTATGTTTACGACAAGGGTGATAGTTTTAGATACACAATCGTACAGTGTTGTTAAAATAAGACATTCCCGGTGCCTACACTCCATTGACGAAGATAGAGAAGGTTGGCCGAAATTTAAACAGCTTAGTTGTACTTAAAACACTGCCTTAAAAAACTGTTTATTTTGTTCATTTATACCATATTATGCGCTTACGTTTACAATTATATTATTTAGTTAGGTACTTATAAAAAAATGTGTTGCTTAAGGTAGTTAAATATGTTGATGACAAATAATGACTGTATAAACGCTGCATCCTAGTAGATTGTTTATTAGAAGATCACATCGCACAGCCTTGTACTTACATGATTAATACCCATCGTTGTCTTTTTTATTATGGTGATATCATGCAAGGGTCTACATGATATATGTATATATAAAGAACTTTTTGTTAAATATAAAACGATTTTAATATACATGTTAAATTTTAATTTTGAAAATTATTCATAAAACCTAGATGTATGTATATGCATATTTTTGTTGTTCATTAATACGTAATTCAAAGGAATGCACAATTCAAATCAGCTGGGAATCTAGACATAGCGGCAGACGAGTTTGCGTGTGGTTAATACCAGTTGTTAAAGTAACTGCTTCGAAGAGCGTGCCGCTAATCTTATGTGAATCCGATAATTTACGCATATCTTGTTTTCGTTTACAGACCGCGTGAACAGAAGCGATACTGAAGATAAGAGTCTTTCCAATGATGAGACTTCTCCGCCTACATGCCCACGCCAGCCCCCTGATGGAGTGGAAACTCCTAGTGATGTAGTAGAGAAGATTACTGAATCACTAGCAGTCCCCCGCCTTCCGCCACGTTTGCCGGCCGGCTGGCCCACGAGCCGCGCGCGGCTTTCATATTCCAGAGCCCAGGATGCAAGGAGCGAAGCAAGTGTGAAGGATAAGATAGCAATGTTTTCAAATGATCGATCTTCTTCGTCAGAAAAAGTTGAAAAGTTTGGAACTTTGCCTTGTAGAGCCTTATCAACATCAAAGAATAAACACACACTTAGTTCAGGTCATTACACCGATATATCATCCCTTGATAGGCGCCTAACGAAATCACAAGATAATCTTGATGATGTACCGCGAAATCATAAAAGAACTATCGACCGCCCAGAAGTGTTGGGAGCACGAGAAGACAGTGAACCTCCTAGTGATTCTACATCTAGAGTAAGTCGTTCTCTTGTGACTGAACACAAACCTCTGTTCTATGGAAGCACAACAACGCTGCCTTTGTTAACTGACTCTTTGTTTAATCAACCTGTTTATCACGCCCGCAGTGTGAGCGATGACAACGGCAAAAATACACACAAATCCAATTTAGAGTACCTGATAGAACAAAGGAAGAAGTCAATGTTAAAACTAAGAGGTTTGGTCATTCCAGAAGTACAGGGTCCAATAATAAACTTACCAGAAATAAAAATACAAGACACTTTTTCAAAAAATTTCCTCAATTCATCTCATAAACAAACCACAGAAAACCGATCACAGAAACAAACTGAGACGAAACCGTCTATATTTTGTGATGCAAAATGGAAAACGAATATTATGACGAATAACCTACCAAAATATTCACCTGCTTTTAAAAGAAAATCTTTGCAAGTATATTCACCAACTTCACTTTCAAAAGAGTCTACACCTGAAAGAAAACCTTATAATTCAGACATTAACAATATAAGTGCAATTAAATCAATTCCCTCAAAGCCACCGAGAACATCTTTAGATGTGAGAAATATTTCAGAAAATATTACTTCATACAATGTGATGCCGTCCAAATTTTCAATGACAAATAATTTTAAACCAGGAGGCAAAGATATAAAAAATGAGATGAAAAGTTTTAATAACGTGGAAATAAAAATATGCACAGCTACTGATATTATAGACAGTGATAACGATTCAGCCATGAGCTCCACTCAGTCAAGTTATCGATCGTCCGCTTCTTCACCTCTGCATGCCTTAGACAGTATTGAATCCGATAGTTCACGAATTTCCCCTAAAGCATCACACATAACGTCTTATTCGCTCGTCAAAACTGAGATTCCCACTAAATCTTTATCCTCTGAGAAGAATTGTGAGGAGTACGTCAAACGTAGCGTATGTCGATCAGTGTCGTCCGATACTAATGTTTCACTGAGTTCATCGGCGGGCTCGGCAGCTACTTCTGGTTCCCAAGCAAGCTGTAGTTCCCTGGAAAGCTCGGTACCAGACTCTGACAAAAAGAAAGTGGTGAAAACTTATAATATTGATACAATTAACAGGAGAAATATTCTCGCTTCCGCTAAGTGCCGAAGCGGTAGAGACACAAAATTGAATTCTCCTGTAATTGAAACAAAGTTTTCTCACGAGGAATATGAAAGATCTCCGAGCCCGCAGCTGAAATCGTCTGATCGCCTTTCATCACTCACGCCTGCAGTGAGTGCTAATACAAATAAAGGAGAGATCAGACGACGAAATAAAGTTTTTGCTGAAACAGATTCTGACAGCGACAGCGAAGTTAACGTACGACATAGAAAATCCGAATCAAAAAATACAAGACTTAAGAGAAATTCGAGTTATTCAAATAAAAACAAACAGAACGAACTCATGATAAATCCACCAAAAGCAGAAGATGCGCCAAAAGCAATATCAGAAAGAATTATTAAGGAAATCAAAAAGGCAGGTCTAGAAAATTACAATGTCATAAAGAATAAACAAGTTATTGAGAACTCTAACAATGAACATAACAAAAAGGAAGTAATTGTTAAAAATAAGGACAATGAATCTGAAAAGTCGCGTCTTGTTACAAAACCAAAACCTCTAGAAGTTAGTTTAAATGGATCACAAAAAAATCCTGCAAAACCAGAAAAACAAACGAATGGCACAAATTCTGCTTTAGTGATGAACGGTAAACCCAAAATTAAACCATTGGACGATTCCAAAGTTTCATCACTAATGATACGCTTGAACAGAGGCTCTGCATCTGGCGTAGGCTTGATTTTGGCTGGCGGAAACGATTGTGAGGCTAAAGACGTTACAGTAAGTTTACTACCAACAGATATGATTTCGAATTTTATTTTTGAATGAAAAGGAGCACCCACGTATATATTTTATATTTATTTTTAAAGGTCCACCGTGTTCTGGCGGACAGTGTGGCAGATAAAGCCGGTTTGAAGCGAGGCGCGAGGGTGCGCAGCATCAACGGCTGCACAATGACCGGATTGACGCATGCGCAGTCTGTGGCTATTCTCAAGGTAAATTGGTATTAAATGTTGGTAAGGATAAACTATCCTTCTATTATTACAATACACCTACCCCATTATGTAACAAAAATTCGTTTAATCTAATTTTATTACGGCGTGCGGTACCGTTACCTGTGAGTTGCGTCAGTCAGAACAAATTGCTTTGTTTGTTTCAAGTTGTTAATATTGTATCTTTAATCTTATTATTTCTTCTTCCAGGAGCAACGGTCAGAAATTATAATTGAAGTTGATTATGAATCTTCAGAAAATCAACGTAAAGCTAAATCCGGTTCATATCACGGTAAGATATTTCCCTCTGCTTCCCTAGCAAAAACGCTAGAAAATATTTTAGGTACGGTACGATAATATAATACCTACCGGTCGCCGAGTGCAGACCAAGCGCTAAGTACGTGTCGCTACACTAACTTATTATTAGTTATTATTGGTCTGCACCCGCTATAAAAGTATTAAACTTTGTATAAAAAAATTTTTTTGTAAGTGCTTAATTGATTTAATTACATTCATTAAATCTGACTAAACTTTCTTTTAAAATAACATATGTAGGTGTTCATGTATGGTCAATAAAGGGATCCAGACAATTCATTGTTTATCTGGAAATCTTGTAAGAGACTTCTAAGTATCTTAATACTGTAGTGTGGAGCGATATAGGTTTACCGTTTTAAAACATGAGAATTGCCACCTTGTGGTCTTTAGCTAAATGCAGGTTTTGCTTTTAGAAGGACAAAACAAACACGTGGTAGGTAATACCTATTTGAAATGTGATCTTCGAAGCTTAATTTTTCATTCACTGTATCAAACGTGGAAGTGTGTCACATTCCGGAACTTGGCGGGCATGCGATGGTATCATGCGAGGTGGGTACTGGAAATAGGAGTAAACAATTACCTAAAAGAGTTATAAGAAGACCCATTAGAAGTATTAACTTAGACAGTTTTAATTTAGCTTTATATAATATTGACTTTTCTAAATTAGTAAATTTACTGAATATCAATGACCTGGTTTCTAACTTTAACACCTTGATAATTGACCTGTTTAATAGATTTGCTCCTGAACAAACGTGTACTATTCGGGAATCCTCCAAGCCTTGGTTGACTAGTAACATTCGTCATATGATGAAGCTACGCGACGAGGCTCATCAAAAACATAAACTGTCCCCTTCAGAGCTATCTCGTGAGCAGTACAAAGAGCTCAAACATATGGTAAATGTTTGTTTGTTTAGTGAAAAGAAGGCTTATTTCGAACAACAAATTAATACTAATAAAAACCCTAAAAGCCTTTGGAAGCAGCTCAAACAAAACATATGTAGTTTTAAACAAGCTCAGGTAATCCCAATTCATCTGCGGGATCCGGATGCTATCTGTGACCACTTCTCCAGGGTGCCGGGTGATGCGGAGGTCAGCTCTGAAACATTGGACTTATTTAAATATCAAAGGTATTGCACTTCCAAATTTTCACTCAGTACAGTTGAAGAACATAAGGTGGCGAGTATTATAATGGCCATTAAAACTAACGCCCAAGGTGTCGACCGGATTATTATGGACATGATATTACTAACGCTACCGCATACGTTACAAATTATAACTTACATTATAAACCAGTCCATTTCATCCGGAACTTTCCCCGACATCTGGAAAATTGCTTTAGTTAGGCCAATACCGAAAATTTCCAATCCCACAACGGTAAACGATCTTAGAGCCATTAGTATTTTGCCATACTTGTCTAAAATACTTGAGAAAGTAATTTACGAACAGGTTGAGAAGTATGTTGAGCGCAATAACATTCTCCCACAGCGACAATCTGGATTTAGAAGAAGAAAAGGCACACATACTGCTCTGCTCGATGTGGTTGATGACATTCTTGCATCACAGGATGCGGGAGAGGGCTCAGCTCTTGTGCTGCTGGACTTCTCCCGCGCTTTTGATTGTATCAGTACGCCGTTACTTCTGGCAAAGCTGGAATACTATGGTTTCGATGCAGGCGCATTAAACTGGTTTTACAGCTACCTCACTGACCGCTCGCAACAGGTTTCATTACCTTGTGATGATGGGACTCAGTTGCTTTCCAGGTGTGTCCCGGTGAGGCGAGGGGTGCCCCAAGGATCCATAATCGGGCCTTTACTTTTTATAATTTACTGCGCTGATCTCGTTAAAAGCATTAATCACTCCGGGTATCACATTTATGCTGACGACCTCCAGCTACGTCTTTCTATTGCTGTGTGTGATGTCGAGGGCGCTGTGCGATGTTTAAACAGTGATCTGGAAAATGTGTCAGTTTGGGCATCCAAAAATGCGTTGGTTTTGAATGCTTCTAAATCCAAGTTCATGGTTTTTGGCTCAAAACAGCAAACTGACTATCTAAACCGAAAAAAAATTACTCTACAGATTGATGGGGTTCCGCTGGAGCAAGTGTCAGAAGCACGTAATTTGGGTATCTTAATGGACAGTGGTCTTCGATTTGAAAGTCACGTTCTAGAACTTTTGCGAGGTTGTTTCTATAGACTTAAAGTGCTGTACGGTGTCAGAGACTACCTGTCCGTTGATATTCGTATCAAACTTTGTGAGAGTCTAATTTTATCAAAATTGAACTATTGCCTATCTGTTTATGGTCCATGTCTTTATAAAAAAACTTCACGTCTGTTACAAAGAATTCAAAATGCGTGCGCGCGTTTTTGCTTTAAAATTCCACCACGCTCACCCGTAACACCTTATTTAAACAATGCTAATCTTTTAAAAATTGAGGGTAGGATACAATTGATGCTATCGACTCTAATGTTTGGCATAATTAAAACTAAAGAACCGGAATATCTTTATAATAAATTGGAATGGCGATCAGCTAGCTTTAAGAGAGAATGTGCTAAAGTTTTTCGTACTCCAGCCCATAAAACTGTCGCTTTCAGAGGAAGTTTTAGGTATCAAGCCACCTCATGCTGGAACAACATACCACCACCCCTACGCAGCCTAAATTCCAAGCTGACGTTCAAGAAAAAATTAAAGAATTATTTGTTGACACAACAGAAGGAGCTATCTTGAACGACCATTGACTCACACTTTTTTTTTTAAATTCTCATCTACAGAACAAACGTCTTTTCTTTTAAAATACCAAGCTTCCTAAAATTTTTGTACTTTTACTAATAATTAGTTACCACATAATATAAGAATATTTATACGTCCAACTTTTTAATATTAAATACTATTTTGTCATATAAAATAATACACTTTATTATTATGCAAAGACCTAATTACCTACTATGTAGATTGAATACTGTAATTATTATGTTTATAATACATACATATAGCTATATTATATATATTTCATTATTATATTTATTTAGATATGCATGTGCATGCGTTTTGGGTTTCGGGTTTTTCACTCTGGGTCCTGGCTGAAAATCAGCGTTACAGATATTATGTTTGTAGCACATGCTGAGTCAGAGCCCTTTCTGTGATGCGGTTACAGTGCAATTATAAAATTGTATAGATAGAGCCAAATAAATGTTCAACCTTTTTATGTTATCTCTAAGTTTGTTTTTCCTTTTTTATATGTTGTAAATGTTGTAATCTGTAACTGTTTCATCGAATAAATATGTTAATCAATCAATCAATCAATCAAATAGGATGCTAAGATCAGGAACTTAAGAAACTCTACCTCCTACATTATACTCAGTACGATATGTTTCTTATTATCCTAGTCAGTTAGATGGAGCCCGTTCTTAAAACAATACTTATTGAAACGATCTAGGTCTTCTTGAAACATTTCACAGTCGTGCAAACTAGAGACAACTCTATAATAGGTATACTGTGCTAATGAGAGATAAATTGTAAAGTAGAGTTTGGTACCCCTTTCTTCTCTACGCTGTAAATTTTTTGCGAAAGGGAGTAGAATCATTTGACAGAGGAGGGCTCGTTTGGGGGCCTCTCCAGGCGACTATTGTCGTAAGGCAAGGCAAACATTTGTTTACCTGAGCCAATTGGTGGGCACCCTGAACTACCTCGCCTCTATCAGTATAGGATACTTTACCAAATAATTAATTCTATTAAAGTCTAATTGACTTTCAATAAATGATATCTTGCATCCTATATTTAATAAAAAAAATATGATTTGATTTGATATTTGAAAGACTGAGACCCAAGAATAGAACCTTGGATTACACCAGATAGGACAGCAGTTAAATCAGATTTTTATCCATTGATGATAATTTTCTGGGTTCGATTTTCAAGATAGGAGGAGAAACATTTGATTGATTGGGTGTAGTATTTATCCTGAAGACAGACCATTTATTTATGAACTGAATATTATTAGTTGGGGCAAGAATATTTTCAACAGGGATGCACCTACCTACCTACCTATTTTATACCTACTAGAATTTTTTTTTTGGTTAGGAGGATGGTCTGCCCTAGATTTCCTTTAAACATAATAGGATCAGTTTTAAAATAAATTTATTTACTTACCTACAATTTTTTTTTGCAGTAGAGACAAAAGTTGACAAGGGTATAGAAGAAAATGCTGTTGACGGTATCCAGGGCGGCTCAGTGGTGACCGTGGTGCTGGAGAAGGCCGGCGGCGGCGCAGGCTTCGGGTTCGGGCTCGATGGCGGCCGCGACTCTCCGCACGGTGACCGCCCTTTGACCATCAAGAAACTCTTTGCAGGTTAGTTTTTTAACTTCCAATTCGGAATGATTTAAGTTCATATGTATCGATATAAAATAAAGTACGCGAAGAAAAGGGAAGGCATGTTTATGCATAATAATATACTTAGTTCAGGGGGGCAACTAAATCCATACTATCCATTCCATACTAATATAATAAATGCGAAAGTAACTCTGTCTGTCCGTCTGTCTGCCTGTCTCGCTTTCCCGAGAAAACTACTGAACCGATTTAAATTAAATTTAGTATATGGATAGTCTAGAGCCAGAGAAAGGACATTTGCTACTTTTTATCCCGAAATTCCTACGGGAAAATTGGGAATTTGATGTTAAAAGGGAAAATGCGCTGGCGAAACCGCGGGGCATCCTCTAGTAATAAATGAAATAAATAATTAAAGGTTGTTTTGACTTTATATTTTTGTACTACCTACATTATATGGCAGCGGAAAACGAGGCAATAGAATTTTTTAACCGACTTCATAAAGGAGGTTATCCGTTGACCTGTATATATGTTTGTCCGCGATTATCTTGCGTTTGGCTGAATCGATTTTGATGCGGTTTTCATATACGTAAGTATTTGTAACATTCAGAAATAGGTTTTAGTACCTATTTTAACCGACTTCGAAAAGGAGGAAGTGTTCAGTTGATGTATGTGTCAGTTTATTGAAGACGGATTCTTTTATAAAAAAAGAAATTAAAAAGAAAAAAAAAAACGTATCTCCGAAAACTGAAACTGAAAAAAAAAAAAAAACAATGATTAAAAAATTAAAGTTAAGTCTAAGCTTTTGCGTTATCTTAAGTCACGTTGTATTTATATTGATGCATTTTGCTTTTTGTTTACTCAAATGTGATATTAAGTAAAAATTTAATTTTAATTTATTTTACATACCGATACCTTAATCCGCAAACCGGCCAACTCCATGACAGTCATTTTTACAGGAGACACTAAAAACATTCTCAAAATTACATTTTACGAAATAAAAAAAATTTGAAGATCCCGTTGGTGCAAAATAAAAAAATCTACGATTATTTTTATAATTTATTTAAAAAAAAATGTTTTCTGCGTAGTTATGGCCATTTTTGGAGTTGTTCAATTTTATTTAGCTCGAATGGAACTTTAATTGGGAGTTATTAGATTTTATACGATAGAATCAATGAAATATCGTGCTCTTGGCATAGGATTTTATTCTAAAAAAAACATAATATTAATTTAAAAAAAATTACATGCATATAGTTTTATGTATTAACATGATGATAAATGCCTATATTATGAACATCCTTTATGAAGAGATCTAGAAGAAGAATACTTGAAAAAAGCCTGACAAGAAGTCTATAAACAATATAGAACAATCCCTTGCGACCACAGATTGGTAAGATTGAGCAACAATAAAAATATAAAAACATTATAATAACTTAAAGAAATGTACCCAATCTTTAAAAACTGAAGACGGAAACAATCTTGATTAGCAATTAATGTTGATAAAGGTTCTTGACAACACCGTAGGCTCGGTTATTCAAACTAGTTCTAATGGAATATAATGTCCTGAAAAATAGTCATAATCTTACATAATATTGATGTACAAAAAGGAAGACCAGTTAGAAGTAAAAACTATGGGGCTATCAGTTTGCAGCCTACCTACAATATCTATTGCCTCATGCATTCATGTTTATATCTTAGATCAAGTCTTGTAGTGTAGATTTCCAAAACCTATACTTGCCTGAGTCGACTATACGAAAGCTTTTGACTCTTTAACTCACGAAGCATTTGCGAAGCTCCTCGAGACTATTATGCCCCACAAACTTATGTCAGAATCCTCATCGACTTTATGAAGCAGATCGTGAGCAGGATCATGCTGAATCAACAAGGAGCAATCATTATAATATGTAGAAGTAATCGCCAAGGTTACCCACTATGTCCAACAAGCTTCATTGCGGTATTGCATACATCCAAAAGGACTTGGACTCATCTTAAAAGGGTATCAATGTATTGCATAAAACATCAACATTGATGGCAGGATCATGAGTTGCTTACGTCTGGCTGACTATATTGTAAAAGTCTCAGAAACACCTAAGCCTTAGGTAAATGCGTATAGTCAGAAAAAACAATGTTATCGATGCCTAATAAGATGCGATAAAGCTCAAATACAAATGGGTTTCCACAACAGCTAACACTCAATATCAGTGCTGGACAAGGAAATCAAAATTTATGCAAACCTGATGAATAGTGGGCAAACAAAGTACTCAAGACATCAGGAATGAAATTTGTGGGTAGGAAAAGCTTCAAACAGAAAGAACTGGTAGGTTTTGGAGTAGGCCATTATCACTAGCAGAGGTCTTTAACTAAGATTAATTGAAAAAATATAATGTTAAGATTTTTTTTATTTGAGGTTAAAAAAAGGTATAAACAAATAATACAAAAAGCTTATTTAATCTAATAAATAGGCATTTTTATAATTATTATATTTATTAAAACAACAGAGCTGGACGCGCACACGCAAGTTCCTATACAAATTGGCCGAATATATGGAGTTGGCCGTCAAGATTTACGTTTTTCGGAGCGCTTGGAGTTGTTCGTTTTTCGCACAGCGATTTAAGCTTAAAGTGTGAATGATATTGGAGTTGTTCTTAATTTGAAGCATGCGTTATTTTTTATTTTATTTTTTGACATAAAAAAGTCGATTTCTCAAAATTTGGAGTTGGCCGGTTTGCGGATTAAGGTATCGATACGACTTAAGTTACTTACTTATTAACAAGCTAATTTAAGTCGGTAACTCGCTATGGCGCGAAATTTTAATTTTTTCGCGTTTTTTTATTATTCTGGCGAAAGTATTTATTTTTAATAAAGTTTAAATGAATTCGCGTATGTAAAAAACCATCTCCCACATTGTGATATATCGTTCTTGAAAGACGGAATTACCAATTTTGTGTATATTTAAGGAACTTGTTTTTTGGCCTTTTACCCCTTTGACTTAAAATCAGTGGGTTGAAATTATTTGTATTACAAAGTGAGAGATGGTTGTTTAAATACGCGAATTCGTTTAATTTTTATTAAAAACGAGCATTCCCGGCTTACTTCGTTACGCCATAGAATATAAGATACTACTAAAGACTTGGCTCTATAGACTATGTTCTTTTGACTGCCCAGAATGGGCGAATAAAAAAACAAACAAACAACAACAAACCACCTGTCAAAATATGTAAACAACGGAAAATATATTGCCCCTTGGGTTACATTATTAGAGTTTAAGTAAGGATCCCTAATTTTTTTCAAAATCTAATATAGCCTATGTCACTCGGGAATAGTGTAGCTTCCTACCAGTAAAAGAATTTTTCAAATCGGTTCAGTATTTCCGGAGCCTATTCGTTACAAACAAACAAATCTTTCCTAATTATAATATTGGTATTAAATCTATCTAAACTATAGATGAATACTTTCGCCAGAATAATTAAAAAACGCGAAAAAAATTAAATTTCGCGCCATACCGAGAGTTACCTACCACCTTAAATAGGATTTGCAATTATTTTTGCTAAAATGAAGTTCCTTTTAATTTTTCAGGAGGAGCAGCAGCTAGAAGCGGCCGCATCCTGGTTGGAGCAGAGCTGCTGTCCGCGGGCGGCCAGTCCATGGAGGGCTACACGCGCACGCAAGCCTGGGCGGCGCTCAAGGCTCTGCCATCAGGACACATTCCTCTTGTACTTAGAAACCCTAAATCCTAAGCAAATCCTGTTAGGTTTCCTGAAAACAAATGAACATTCCAATTCTTTCATACGGCGACGCTGAATTTCGAAAAGTAGATTGTATTAGACTTAGGCCTTGGGCTAAGTTAGATCGGTGACGCAAAAATGGCTCCCGGGATCCAGTTAGCACTCAGACTAACGAGAGCCGTTTATGCGGGAACGCTCGTCGTAGGAAAGAATAAAAATACGCCAACTGACTACATTCAATTTAGAGAAGTGAAGCCCCGGGGAGCTTCCTCTCTCGCATATAAACATAATTTGTTGCTTTCTTCATTAGTTTTAGGTTCATTGTATGTAATGTTGTGCCAATTTTTTTCTATCTCTATAGAAGATTTCTTGTCGAATTAGGAATGGAATATATGAAGACTGTATTATATTATTGAATAATTAGCGCTAGATTTAATTCCTAAAGTAAGTATTTATTGGCAAAAAAGGTGTATATCTCAAGTCGGAGCTATTTCATGAACATTAGTAATTTGAAATAAAATATTATTCAATTAAAGTATGTGTATTGCCAATATGGCCATAAAATATAGAAAATTAGCTGGATATCATTGTTTACTACTAGTCGACCTGTCGAACTTCGTACCACCTTACCTATTACTGTTCACTGTGCATGTATTATAAATATAAACCTTCCTATTGAATCACTATCTTTAAAAAGAAACCGCATCAAAATCCGTTGCATAGGTTTTAATATTTAAGCATACATAGGGAAGCGACTTTGTTTTAAAGTAAGCAAAAAGCGACTTTGTTTTGTACTATGTATTAAAGTTTGACCATGCAACGAAATTAATTTTATTTTTTCGTGGGCCAGTCAATTATCCGGTCCGATCGATAATGTTATTCGTATCTACTTTTCAGTGATCGGAATGTTCTAGCGCTTGTTACAAATTAGTCATTTTCATGATTGTATTGTTCTGTTGTCGAAAGCCTGATCTTACCATTAGACATCATAAGCATAATCATTAGTATTCAAGGTGTATTTGCGTTGTAAATATAACTTTTTATAATATGTTTCTTTACTAGTATACTCTATAATTTCATAAAATAATTAAAAGTGCCTGTTAACTTTAAAAAAAAATAAGGTTAGTATACTTAATATTATATTTCCGAGCTGGTTATTTATTTTAGTTTAAGGCTATGATTAACTAGTTCGTTTCTTACAGTGACAGTCTGACAGCAGAAAAGAAAGTGACAGAACTAAATTAACTGGCCTTAAAGTATTAAGTATTCGGGGCTTCTATAGTTGATTTAATATAACCTACGAATATAACACGCGCTCATACAATTCATAAAAACTGTAAACTTTATTTCAACTGATGTTTTTTTATTTCCTTTATTTTTATTTATAGGTGTCGTGAATTCATGAAAAACTAGTAAAATAAATAGTATATTGTTAAAAAATATGATATATCTATCAACATTGTGTTCAAACACCTAAATTACTTAAAATATATATTGTTAGACTTATTCTACAAAACTACAGTTTATTTGGTTACGTTTTAATAAAAAATATCCAAATAATATTTTATTCACAAAGTTTTAGTCAATAATTACTGTTTATAGCATTATTTTTGAATTAAACATGATCTAAATTATATAAAAGCAATTTTTAGGCAGCTTCAAAGCAAAAAGGCAAAAAGTAGTTTTATAATCAGAGTTACATTTACATTCCCTTTTTTATTTATCACTATTAATATGTTATATTACAAATTAATTTCATATAATCATTCTAGAAGGCCGGCTTGCACTGGGCTATTGCAGACTCTTAGCACACCATCAATCAGTACACTTATTTACTTCTTTAAAAGACCGCTAGGCATACATAATTACGTTTCCTATTTTTTTTTTATTTAATCCTACGATACATTTTATATTATCACAGATAATTTGTAGATTTTTCTATTCCAAATTAAATGATTTTAATTAAAAAAATATATAGCTATAAGTGGTTACATGACGTTCACATTTAGTCGCTATTTGCAGAGTGCGAAATTAGCTTCCTCAACATTTCTTTCTTAAAACAAAAATAATTAACATTAATTAGTTCTGTATTGCATTCAAATGTAGGTTTTGTAATATTATAGTTCTAGTTGTTTGAAACAAGAAACTTTTTTTTTTTTTCAATATTGAAACGAACAATGAACATTTTGCACTGACAATTGTAATGATTTTGTTTCTAATAATATGTTAAAGAAATATTTTGTTCATTTGAGGATAAAATGCTTTGGCGGTGGCCTTCGGCCAAGTCTTTGCCTGATGCTAGTCAACAGCTAGTAATTCTGAATACTACCTTACCTACTTTTTTCGCACGGAAAACACGTTTATCCCAAATGGATAAAAAAAACAGCGACATAAATATAAATCTGAGAAGGATTTAAGGCACATAAGTGCAAAATTCGTTTTTAAGATTGTACAAAATTTACTTTAAAAAGAATACCGAAAAAGTGTTTAATTACCTAAATTAAACACTTTTAATTATTAATTAAATTTAATTTGTGGTACTCTGAAAATACTTTGGATGTTTTTTTAAATAAAGTTAAGCAAAATAACGCTTCAGGGTCTTGCACAAGAACACCGAAAGTCACACTCAACACTGTCATCCCCGTGGCGCCTGTACACAGTTAAAAGGATTTTGTTTACACAGTTGATGAAGTATAGTACACACAGTTATGTTGATAGTTCCACATCAGTCCGCCTGCTGAGGCTGGTCGTGGTCGCAGCAGGCGCAGGGCAGTCAGCGCGCCGGGGCGCGCCGCGCCAGCCGCAGCAGCACGGGGCCGGCGCGGACGTCCTTGAACAGCCTGATGGCTTCACCGTGGGTGAGGCCTGCTGTGCAGCGTCCGTTCACTGATACTATCTCGTCTCCTGGAATTTTATACAAAACGAAACAAGTACTTAATAAAATGGTTAGCACCTTTTATTTCGTCATCGGTAGGTACAACGGGGACGTCCTCGGGGACTGGGACAGCTACCAGGTCCAGGACTGGGAAAACCCAATTGAACTATTATTTACTAGCGTGAAAACCCCGTTTATTGTTTTTAGGTTTCATCATTTTAAAACACAAGGCACACACAATGCTAGACGGAAAGGCAATGATCATCAAAAGACGTCAGATGCTGGACATATGCCTTTCACAGAGACAGATCCCTTTTCGACCCTATTTACGATGAAATCACCTAGTGTGTAAGTTTAAAGCTTTGATATATTTCATTAAAGCTTATTTTATAAGGAATAAAAAAAATAAAAAAACATAAGTACAAAGCATAGTTTAAAGGTAAAGTACGAGCAATTTCAGAGTAGTTTTAAAGAATTAATAATATACACAATGCTCATGCAGTGGGTAATATGCATATAACATGAATGCAAGTACTGCACACATATTTTAATTGTTAATAAGTACTATTAATAAAGTGCAGGTAAGAAGAATTTTCAGGAACCGCAGTCAGCAATAAACATTATTCACCAGGCAAACAATCATCGATAATCAAGATCAGTAAAATGACAAGTGCAACTACTCTCTCTGTGTCTCTGATATATAAAACATTGTGAACCTCAGAGTAAGGAAACCGCCGCGGGTGAACCCGCTACAATAGTGATGTTCGGCAATCAATTAAGTCATGCCATGCTTTATTTTATTAGGTTTGTCATTTGTAGGTGGTAGGCAACACTTGAAAGGTCATTTTACTGACTGGAATTTAATAATCTTACTTTAGGTACCTCATTAAATTGTACTTACTCATCAAATTAATTGAATAGATCACAAATCGAAAAACATCTTAGTTGTAATTGTTACAAAAATTACCAACGGTAAATTTTACTATCGGAATACATTAAAGTATGTAATTAGGTACATTAGCCATCACATCAACCTACAAAATATGCTTACAATACAGGATGTTTCTAACAAGGTTGGAAAAAATCTAAGGAGTGTTTCAGCTCACTATACATAACAGCTTTCCTAAAGAAATATGGGTCAAAATAAAAATCAGGCGTCTCGTACATTGAACCCTTTAGCTGATCGGACCAATGTATGCAACAGCCGATTTTTGTTTATAGATTTTGACCCATGTTGCTTTGGGAAAATTGTGAGGTATGGTAAACTGAATCTCTCCTTCGATTTATTACCGCCTTGTCAGAAACATATAGTTTATAGACCATTTAAAATGCAAAATGCGTAGCTTGATGAAGATAAGATTCAAGATTGCATCAGGAACAACAGAAATATTCTGTCCGTCAAAAGTACCACTTAAAGAGCAGCGTCCTCTCACGAGTCACGGTACCGCAGGATAATTCACTCTAATTCCTGCCCTCAATACCCTTCATTAAAAACCTCTTGATGTCCTTGCCCTGTCAGCCAAATAAGTGACGTAACCTTTTGCATCGATATTTATAACCAGCTCGGACAGGTGTGGGAGGTAATGTAATGACTCGAATTGGTAATACAACATACAGCTGTCGGTCTTAACCGTTACAGTGTGGAATGCACATCTTGTGCTCCACAATGTTGGGATAGGGTAAAGGTATTAGTAATATTGGATAATGTGTAATTTACAGCTGAATAAAAAGAGCAACTGCAAAGAAGCTGTTTCTTATATAGCAATTTACTTGACTCTAAAGTGTTACTTTATATTAGTAATTAATTATTTTTATGCTTTTATATTAATAAAGAAGAAAAGTTAGATAATATAATTACTTTCTTAAAATGGACAGCAAAAAAGTAGGTTAGGCAAGTATTATGTCTTATTAAAGAAAGGAAATGCACTTTCACAGTTGTGGATATAATGGTTCACCTTCTTTTAGCAAGCCACTTTCAGCTGCCTGCCCGTTGTTGAAGATTGTTTTGACGAATATGCCCATGTTGCCGCGGGGCGAGTCTCGACCTCCCACGATGCTAAACCCGAGACCTTTGCCGCCTGCAGACTTTGTGAAGCGTACCTGAAATTTAAAACAGGATTTTTACTTGGTGATCTTTACTTTAAAAAGTATACGTATATGTTATGCTTAGGAATGTACCTAATTAATTATCATTAATCATAATCATTGACATTTATTTTCCTACCTCAAAGGAATGAGCAGTTTCGCGAGGCTCGGGCGCCGGGGGCCGCTTGCCATTCTGTTGAGTTTGTACAGGAGGCGTTGGCGGGGGCCTGGACGCCCTCGGCTTCGCACTAACTCGCAACTCAGCAACGCCATTTCTCAATTGCTGTATCGGTTCTTGTCTTGCTTGAGCCCTAGGAAGTTTATATGGTTCCTCCCATATTCTTTGTGCAGTATGATCAGGTGTTAGACGACTGTATCCATTCCTGTAGACCGCGGCATCAAGGTCTACGTTCTCACTATACGGTCTCCGAGCACGAGTTTCAGTACTTTTTCTTCTTTCAGGAATGTAGCCATAATCTACGATATCTCGACTCTCATCTTCAGTTGCTATAAGAGGAGTCCGATCGCGAGGAGGGCCACCGGGAGGCGAGGCTTTGTTGCGGTACACGTTAGGTGAACTACACCTACGCCTGAGCGTCGTTGTGTTCCGAGGCGGTGAAGGTGATGCACGGGTGCGTTCAGTCGTCGGGCTTGGGACGTAAAACGTAGCAGGTTGTTGTTGAGGAGGCGTCAACACGTCATGCGCTGAAAGGGCTCGTCTTCGGAGTCCTCCACCAAGTTTTCCTAAAGCTCTCAAAATATCAGGTGCACCACTTGTGACTCTCAATGAGGCCGTTGTGTAGACTTTTCCTCTATGTCTGAAGGAGAGTTTAGCTGGAGGCAAAGGTGAACAGTGCGGAGGTGGACGGGGTGGTGAGGGGGAGCCTCTCGCCGGACTTGCATCTCTGTTGCCGGAGCCTGGCCTGAGTCGAGAGCATCGCCGCCTAAGCTTTCGCCATCTTTGAGACAGATTTGCATTCCAGCCTTCATCTGAAAGAGAAAAAAAAATAATTAAATTTTGAAGATTAATGGCCTAAACGTATTTCCTTATTATGCAGGATTTTATTAGAAAATCTGGCATTTATGATTGGGCACTTATGTCCGATAACAAGTCAGCCGCTGGAGTCAATAGCGCTATCCCTTTCACGCATTTTGGAATTAAAGCGGCATTTTGGATTCAGGCAGGGCAGGCCCTTAAATATATCCCTGTCCTTACCCTTTTTATTGGTGTCAGCGTCAGAGGCGTAGTCGTGATGTCGTGCGGGCGCCGCTGCTGGCGGCGAGGCCGGCGCTGCGAAGCTGTGCCGCAGCGGGGTCATGCGCAGCAGACGCGGCCGGTCTCCGCCGCCGCCGCGCGAGCCCCAGGCTGGTGCGCCCATTGTGCCTCACTAGAACATCATATCACATCACTTAAGCATTATAATTAAAATAACATTTAAAGAATTAAACATAAAGCCACGTTAAATTATTATTATATAAGTTGCAATCTGATTTCGAAGATCAATCTGATTTCGAAGATACAGACAGTGTTATGTTATTTAATATGAATAGTAAAAGTAACTTTTCACAATAAGTACGAGCCTTATATACGAGATTTTTTTAATAAAATGTGTGTTAATTTTTTTATTCTTTGAGAATTTTGTGTTTTGGATTTTCTTTGATTTTTGATATTATTCCTCGATAGTTAAAATGAAGCGTCAAATTAAAGCTTCTCGGATACCATAATTGTTTATTATGTGATAATATATATTATATTATAGGGTTTCCGAGTTGTTCGTGCAGTCTATTGTACTTACTTATTGTATTAAATTAATAAGCCGTGGCCAGTCAGCTTAAAGTCTTCATAAAACAGCATAAAATAAAATTTTAAGTAGGGCAGTGAACTTCGGGAGAGGTAATTAAGATTGTTGAAAGTCATATTTGTACAAAGAATTAAAACTACAGCAAATCATTAAAAAAATATATCAAATCATTACATCAAAACTGTTTCCGCAAAAATAGTTCTTGGACGGTGGTGCCTATATTCTGGTTAACATAATATTAATAATTGTTTTGACTTCTAACTTCTTATTCAAGTAGGATGGATGACATTGAATATAACTACAGTTCAATGTCTTACCGACCACAATAGAGGCTAATCTGCTGAATACATCAATACATATTAGGTTCCACATTTCCATTGAAATTAAATGAAAGTATTTGCAAGATAAAGAGTCAAGTAAGAACTTGTAAGAATACTTAATGGCTCGTTCAAAATTTACAGTAATGATGTCATAAAACAAAATATTTTGACACAATCAAAATGCAATTATAAAAAGAGCGGTTATTTATAATAAACCGTTGCAATAGTGAAGAAAAAGCTAAAGAACAAAACTGGAATATGTTTTTACCAAGTCAAATAAATAGACACGACTACAGAATCAGGCTAAAGTAATATGTACACAGGTACACAGTGGTCAGATGTCAGTAAGTACGCCAGTATACTAACTTTGGACGTAGGTTTGTTCAATAACTCGGCAAACAAACGATGTCCGGTCCGGTGGTCAGAAAACTTCTTGCATTAAGCAAGAGTGGTTTTGAAATTAGACAGTAAACGGCCATCTAGCAAGATTAAATTTTGTTTATATCAATTTAAAGGTTTCATAAATAATGCAAAAGCGGCATAGGTTTGATAATACACGCAAGTAGAGGCAAATAGCTAGGAAGGAACCTATATATTTGGATTGCGTGTTTATTCTTATTTTATACCAACTTAAGTACTTAGTATTGGTATAAATTTGATATTTTGTATCACACTGAAATCAAAATGCTTGCTTGTGTTATTATTGTTACATATACCTAATTTATTTTAATTCATATAAACAAGAAAGAGAATTAAATAAAAGCCAGGTTTGCCGACACAGAAGTTGGTATGATGTGAAGCAGGTACCGTTGCGGACATCCGCTCATGTGCACCGAGCCGTGCCTTGCGTGAATACCTTATTAAACATTGTGTAGCCAAGCCAGCCTTCTTATCACATACATACACAACACACATTTACTCTGACCGTGAAAGATTTTATAAGCACTTACCATATAAAAGTATTTGATACGCTTCACCAATTCCCGCGTGCCCAAACTAATATTTTAACTAGTAAATTAAAAGCAAGGTTGCACTTGACATGACACTATAACATAGGTAAATGGTTTAAAGAATAAAGCTTCGACGACGACTCGGAATTAAGGTGTAGCAAAAGTTTTTATCAATATATATAAAACTCTTCCGTTACTGACTGACTGACTGACAGACAACGCAGAGCCTAAACTACTGGGCGTAGCGGGCTGAAATTTTGCACGTGGGTTCCTTGGGGAGTGTAGGTGAGCACTAAGAAAGGATTTCCCGAAATTCTCATGGGATTTTAAGTGTTAATGAGAAATCTGCGCGAGTGAAACCGCGGGACATCCTCTAGTTTTGTAATAAATAACAATTATACAAACAATAACATACAAAGTATAATTTATTAAAATTTTAGTATAGTTAAAAACTTGGGTAATTTTCAATCAACGGTCCCCTAAAGAAAAGCTTTTTGCACCACACAAGTTTGCTAAAGAGAAAAGTGCTTTGTAGGTAATAGAGAGTAATAAATTTACGGAGATGTGCCTTTCAACCGCAAACACACAAGATTAATCTCCCGGGACTTTTCTGGCATTTCCCCTCCGTGTGGACACCAATAGTAATTAAATTCTGGACGCCCCTCGCCGGGCAGGGCAGCACCCAGGGAGATTTTTTGGATGATACAGTTAACTGGGTACAGCGGAATGATAGGAATTGGGGATATTGGAAAGTGGTCAGTAAAAACCTTTCCTTTCAGAATTAGGTTGTTGTATACAGTTGACACTGCGGATCGAATTGAGTGACCGAAATTACTTTAGGTTTGCTCTGCATTAATTTGATTTGCAATAAATTCAGTAATTATTTAACATTATAATTTTTTTAAGTTCACTCAAACATGCAGTGACTTGACACAAAAAATGTAGCAAAATGGATATTGCAAGATATACTTCACTATATTATAGATCAAAGTAAATAATCCTTCTTATCATCGATGTGAGAGAGTTACCCAAACAAAGTATCAGTTGGATATTATATCCACCAATACACTAAATAGGAAGCAGTTAGTTAGCGCCGGCGTTGTCCCGTTGTTGGCCAAATTTAACGGTTTGGTCAGTATAGTATTCTTCCGGTCAATAGAAAAAGCAGACTAGAATTTTATATTAAAATCAAGCAACATGCAAGCAACCTAATTATAACATAAAAACTGCTTTATGATAGTTTATGAGGTACTGTTTTCTCCCTGTATAATCTCACTGATGTAATGAAGAATCGTCAGTCAACGTGTTATATGGAGGTCGCTTCTACAGCATTATGTAGTACAACGTAATAATATCTTCATAAGACATCAACTTTCACCAAGCAAGCAGCTTCATTAAAATAGATTGATCATGTTAATCTGCATTTAGTTAGTAAACAAAATAGTTGCATTGCATTAGCACAGTTTCATTATGTTTATTTTAGATCAATACATGGTACCTTAAACCAAGTACTTACTTAATTATTTAATATTGTGGCTCTTAAAAAACAATACCATGACGAGTGCTATGACCATTTAATTCATTTCACACAGAAAATTGTTTTTATAAATGCACTTGTTTTTGTCAAAACATAGCCAAGTGTAGTTTGTTAGTTACTCTTTTCAGCTTAAGTATTTTATCATTTCTCTGATCTGGTGCTGATCGCTATCGGCAACGTTCGCAGTTCGCAAGTGCTTCCATGTTGTTCAAAACGTGCCGAGTGGAGATCAATCGAAAACCGTATTGCGTCAGCGTAGAGGGGCTGTTCTAAAGGATTTTACCCTCGCTCTCAGGCTCAAGTGGTCGCCATTTAAAACTGGAACCCATTAGTTGTTCATTCTACGATACCTCAAGTGCAACGGTCGGCGCTATCAAACGGTATACGAACAAAAAACAGACTGTATTCTATTTACCGAAACAAGCGTACCCAAACGCATTTATCTATTCCCCTGGTTGGCACACATCTAGATTTTAAAGGTACCGTACAGCAAAAAAAATCAAGATGAGAATGATCATCATCAAAAATAGTTTGCGGTACAATATTGTTTTGATTATAGTAATAAAACAATTGCGCATTCTTTCTGGATAATAAAGTAATTTTACTGCCGTTCGCATTATACTAGGTATTATGTCCGTACGCCTAGTCCGTGCCCATGTTTCGCCCACACGTATTAACGAAACTGAGATTTATGCGTATGCTATTGCTATGAAAAGCGATAGTAGCACAAAGCACAACGGACCTTTAAGAATGTGACCCAAGTTGGAGCTCACAATGGATAGAGACAAATTTGTGACTGTTTTACCCGCCCGGAACCTTACTAATAGTTTTAGTCTAATTGAATTTTAGGTTATTTCAATTGTATTAATATGTGCTATAGGTTTATTTATTAAAGTTTATTACAATCATTGGAAAATTAAAATAGATTCTTATCACGAAATTAGGTAATACAAAGATTGGCAAATCAAATAAAACGTTTTAACCTTTTACTTTTCACCTTAAACGGGTATCGGTACTTGATGTAGTTTTCCTAAATAATTGAATTATTATTAAATTATGAGTAATTCTTTTGGTTAAAAGTAAAAATGATCAACCAACCAACATTATACTGATATCATTCAATTGCTTTACCTGAAAAAGATTTCAGAAATCGTGAAATCTACCTAGTTCATTATGATTTGACAAGTGGGCCGAATTATAGAACAAGGCAGTAGGTCGTGGCGAATCCGCGCAGCTCATTTCTTTGTACAATAAACATTTAAGTAAGAAATTACCCATTGGAAGTGCTCCAGATTTTCTTATTGAATAAGAAGCTGCTATGGGAATTCGATTGTTCTTGTTCTTAACTGACATTTTCTATTGTTTTGGAGTTCCAACTTTTTTAAGAAAGTACTAACCTTATAAGTTTTAATCGTCTATCAGAGAAATATTTAAGTTTTTTTTATTCACAAACTCCTTAGACCTTTGAGGTGGACAAAGACAACGATAACCTCATTTGCTATGTAGTTAAATTGAGAACAAAACCTACACTGTTGTAACAAAATCACCTTTAAGTATCAATAACTTTTGAGGCCGTAAATAATTCGTTGGAAACAAGATACACTAGAGCGCAGGTATAGTACAACTATATAGATACTGGGACGTTAAATTTGGGTGGTCGGCCACCTTGATTCAATAAAATATGCTAAGTAAAATTATTTTTTGATGTTCCTCCGTTTTTAAATAAATTTTATTGCTATAATGAAAACTAAAAAATTTACACCCTTGCTGTCAAAATGCGTGCTTGATAGAAATATAACAATAAAATTTTCAAGAATAACTAATAAGAATAATGACACCATTTATCCAAATATTCTCTCATATCGCTGAGAAGTCAGTGGAAAGGTCAAAAATGAGAGCAAATGAAATAAAAACACAGTAAGTAGTTTATTATAATCGCATGCAACAATAATAAGAAAACATTTTCTATTATGATTTAATTTACTCACTTCTTAAATTAATTTATAGTATAAGTATAGTGCAGTTGTGTGTGTACTGTGTAATAAGTATAGTATAACTATAGTTCAGAATAAGTAAAAAAAAAAATTAGGTATAGCAACTAATTTAACGTCGGCGCCACACCACACAAGCAAATTTATTATTATCTACGTAAAGCGTGATGCGCGGCGGCGGCACACGTGTTTCGGTTATTTCTTTGAATTTCAGGTAAGTAGAGGTTTTAGAGAAGCTCAGCTTTAAAATTCCTCGCAGCCTTAGAAGAACCCGAGACGTTTTCAGCTGTAAGCTCTGTCGGACTAATTATACAAAGAACTCTTTACTAATACGAATGCCGCAATTTTATAATCATAACTTCAGCAGCGTTGACATATTTAGTCTCTCATTTAACTCATTTAAGTCCGCCATCCTAGAAATACTACGTAACATAAATGTTTATAAAAACTTTTTATAAAAAAATTAAACCGCCGAAAAAACTGAAAAGCATTAAATAATAGGAAAACATTTTCTATTAGGCCTTGATTTACTCACTTCTTAAAGTAATTTTGGATTACCAAGAAATTTTAAGTCGGCGCCACACCACACAAGCAAATTCATTATCTATATAAAGCGCGATGCGCAGCGGCATACGTTTTTCGGTTGTTTCTTTGAATTTCAGGTAATTTAGTGATCTTTATTCGTTGATTCTGTGGCACCGACTCAAAATTTCTTGGTAATCCAAAATTACTTTAAGAAGTGAGTAAATCAAGGCCTAATAGAAAATGTTTCCCTATTATTTAATGCTTTTCAGTTTTTTGGGCGGTTTAATTTTTTTATAAAAAGTTTTTATTTTTTGCTTTTCAGTTTTTTTTGGGCTAATTTTTTTGACCCCAGCTAATCACCCTTCACAGGGTGGTCGCACCCCACAAGGTGGCCACACAACCTGGTGAAGGTTGAGGGACTAACAGGATGAGGTTCGATCACGACCGGTCGGTGAGGCGATTTGTGAGGGAGGCCTATGTCCCAGCAGTGGACGTCTTTCGGCTGATTTTATTTCATTTCCAAAGATATTGTAAGTAGGTATCAAAAGTTATAATGTAACACGGAAATGCAACCTGTGAGTGGATAAATCGACCCGCCGACCAAAAAGTCACCCCTATTTTCCCACCCTTAGGGTGGGAATTTTATTTCCAAATTTTTATGGGACCAACTTCAAGATATACCCTGTCGATTAAAAAAAGAATTATCAAAATCGGTCCACACAGTAAAAAGTTATGCGTGATCATACATTAAAAAAAAAAAAATATACGCGACGAATTGAGAACCTCCTCCTTTTTGTTTTTTCGTCGGTTAAAAAAATAGATACAGTCGCTTGAGTAGCTGGAGATATGCTTTTATTAATATGGATGTTATAGAAACTATGACAAATGCGCTAATGTCGAAAATAAAATTTACAATACTAGGTTATAGTCACGTGTGATGAAATGAATACCTACTTACATTTTCAGTACAATTTTGATAAATTTGTGTTTTAATTTTTATGCACGCGACTGTACAGTACACTATCGAACTTTTTCGTTGCTCTTAAGGAAATACACATTAAAAAATAAAGTGAATATTCATTAATTAATTCATTCGCATTTTAGGCGATTTAATGGTATTTTGAGTGTATTTGAATGAAGATAAACACTCCACACACCCATAACTCAAAGGTTGACGCTGTATTTTGCATGTTTAGTTTAGCCCACGGCGGATGTCTTTCAACGCTTGGCTGACCACCTATGACATCGACAGACACACTGAAGAACGGAGTGAAGGCCCATTCCCATCACACAGAAAGACTACTTAACAAAAGAAGTATAATCCACTAGTCAAACGTTACAAGAAAACAGTCAGCTTCTGCAAAACACTTAAGTATTTTGAACTAATATACTTACTTTAAAAGTTTCGTTGGAAAGACAATTTTACGCATAGCTACTCATGTAGAGAGCATCCATTTGCCCTGATCAACGAAGCAATAGTTCTTCGATTTGATTGTTTTAATTAACGAAAAACTTAAAGAAGCACGGGTACTGGTCCTCGAACACACGTCAGGGCTTGATTAGGTTAGATTAAAATAAGGAGGAAAATGAATGTATTTTTATTAAATTTACCTAGGAACAACGAAGGTGCAACTAATACAGAGATAGAGCTGGTTGCTTCTTAGCAGTAATTCCCTGCTAGCATTTTTTTTTTTACATGCATCCATATAATGATTCACTCAAGTAAGGTCTAATGCCGAGCGAGGCCCACTCTGCGAAAACCTTATATAGAAGATCTTGTATGATGTCTGCAACTACCTTGTTAGGCGAGACAGGATCCAACGCAATTTTGGACAAGGAAGGATGTTACAAACAAACTTTTCAAGGATATTTTGTTTTGATTTCTATCTTGTAACTGAAGATTCAGAATTTCGTGATATGACAAATCCTGCTATTTTACATTACCTACAAAGGCAGGGTTTAATCATCTAATGGTTATAGTACGAAGTGAGCGACAAAATACCGCAATATGCATGCAATGGTAATAATCGTGAGGGTTCAACACAGAGCAAATAAATATTGGATTACCGTTTTAAACTCTACCAAAAGGAGTTAAAGCTCAAAATCACAAATGCAATAAGAATGTTGTACCTATCATTAAACTCCAAGGTACCAGGGGGATGCAAACCCTCCAGCCAACAGTTTCACAGAATATTACTTACGTTTTTTTTCTAAATTGTATAAAATATATACGAGGACTGTTTTTATCTGTGCTGAATTAAAAAAAACCGTTTTAGTTTCAATCCCAATTCAAAATCCCAAAATTTGTAGTGTTAACTGTTAACATGTCACGGAGGTTTTGGCTCTGACTCAACTCAAAGCACTCATGTCTTCGAGATTCTTCTGGCAACGTTTAAATTGCAAAAAATGTAATCATATCTACCTCAAACAATAAAGTTAATAATTAGGGAGGTGGCGAGCAAAATTTCTAAATAATAAGCACGCTTGGCAGACGCTATTAATAGCGATAATAATACCCTAACAAACATTAAGGACCGCGTCTGCCAATATGGTAGCCCTGCGTTTACATTTGACAAGGTTTCAAAAATGTAAAAAAAAAAAACTCTACTAAATCATTTGCACGTGTCTGCCTCTGGGGCTGATGATAACAACCATCCTGTCAACACGTAAAATCGAAGAGGCAGACATCTAGGGCGCTGACTTTTGTAGATATTAATTTTTGATTTTTTTTTTATGATTTAAAAAAAATAAATTATTTGCACGCTTGGCAGACGCTATTAATAGCGATAATAATACCCTAACAAACATCAAGGACCGCGTCTGCCACCATGGTAGCCCTGCGTTTTCAATTGACAAGGTTTCAAAAATGTAAAAAAAAAAACTCTACTAAATCATTTGCACGTGTCTGCCTCTGGGACTGATGATAACAGCCATCCTGTTAACACGTAAAATCGAAGAGGCAGACATCTAGGGCTCTGACTTTTGTAGTTATTAATTTTTAAATTTATTTTTATTAATTAAAAAAAATATATATATTTGCACGCTTGGCAGACATGTATAGTTTGAATAAAAACAATAAAAAGGACCTCGGAAAAATAGTCTGCCAACATGGTGGCCCTGCGTTTTCAATTGACAACGTTTCAAAAATGTAAAAATATGAAAAACTATACTAAATCATTTGCACATTGTCTGCCTCTGGGGCTAATGATTAAATAGTCATCCTGTAAACGTATGACGGAATTAAAACTATAAGGAATCCTATTTATCAGATAAAATACACGCATTGCTTTGATTCCGTGAATTTCAAACAGTCGTACAACTAAAAATCAGCGAGCAAAGTGTCTTCCAAATGGTTTTTTTTATCCAGGGAGTCCAAATGAATCGAATGATCACAATTAGAATCGAGAGCAAATGATTTAGTAGAGTGTTTTTTTTTACATTTTTGCACCTCCGTCCCATGAAAACGCAGAGCTCTAAGTGTCTGCCTCTTCGATTTTCGTGGTTTTTAAGATGATTGTAATCATTTACCCCAAAGGCAGACACGTGCTAATGATTTAGCATAGTTTTTTTTTTTTACATTTTTACAACTCCGTCCCATGAAAACGCAGAGCCCTAATTGTCTGCCTTTTTGATTTTATTTAGTTTCAAGATTATTGTAACCATGAACCCCAAAGGCAGACACGTGCAAATGATTTAGCATAGTTTTTTTTTTTGACAAGTTCAATCCGCTGTAACGCGAAAACGCAGCGACATGGGACAAAATTTTACTGAACCAAATCAATTCGTACTGACCTAAACTGCAACCCACCGCGATGTGGATTCCGTGCAAGTACTTTACCGAAATGCTACGCACCTCCTTCACTATAATTCCAAGTGTGTCAATGTCCATTGTTGATAGAGTCACCAACCGCGTCGAATTAAGAGAAGTTACAAAAATATATTTAACTATCTTTGTCAGAACATTTTACGATGATTTATTTTAACGAAACACATACAAAAGGCGCACTTTAAAAAACTTCAAGTATCGATTGCAATGTTTAATGCACCGAAAACTTCAGACACTGTCGGCACGGGGCGCCAGACGTTGCGGTACGCACGTACGTCGGAGGCGAATGACGGATTAATACTAAAATAACCTCAAAATTACGCGCGTACCGTTCTCTCGAGAAATTGTTTATGCTGTCTGTACGTCGGTAAATGGGGTTCAGCTGTGAGTGGTGACGAGTAAGCGAAGGGATACGAGAACCCTGGTGAATGACAAGGACCGAATGTTGTCAAAGGTGCGTGTGAAGTATGGGTCGGGGTTCCCTCGTTGCCGCCGCCGTCGTCGCCCCGATGCGTGGTGGTAAAAAATCTAAGGTGTTTTTTCTAACCCACTGTATATCTTTATACTGAAACTGAAATATTCCTGTGCTGAAGAAGACAACGAGCCTGACTATCTTGTGCAAATGTTAACAAAGTTACTTATCGTATCCCACCACCACGCAAGTTAAAAAAAGATAAGTCAAGTTGTGAAATGTGTGCTATCAATATTTGTTTACTATTGGTAAGCAAACTACACACACCATCTATTCTGTTCTTTTCATTGATATTGTATATACTTGATATAAAGTTAGTTTTTTCCAGTACAATATCGTTTCGTAAAGATTTCTTTGAAAGGTGTATATATACGAAATTCAATTATATTTTACATATATATGCTATTCAATGGAATGCTAAACTTGGCAATACATTTTTATTTTCTTCTAGGCAAAGCGACTTCAAAACTTGCGAGTCTAAACTATTTAGATGGAATGTGTTTGCTTTGAAATATCAATAGCATTATCGTTTCTTGTTTAACACCTCTTCAACAGGTTCAGTAAAAGACATAAAAAAAATACCGTGACTCTTCTCTGTAGTGTTTACCTGCGCCGCGCCGCATCAGCGACTCCCTGCTCGGAGCCCCGGACCTCGGAGGGAGCCCATTCTACCGCGAGGAATGAATGATCACAAACAAAAAAACCTGCTTTAAATTCTTGTCATTGCTTCTTTTCAAAAGTCCCAGAATTACCTACGTATCTGTTCTTATTTGTTTTGTTATGTTTTTTGGAAAACTTCATATTCATTCATATTTTTTGAGGTAAAATTATTGTATTGTATTTGAAAATAAATAAATATTTATTATAAATAATAGCACAGAAATCTTATATAAGTTAGATAAGTTAAAGTTTTCTTAGACTAGTTCTTAGTCTTAGTCTAGTTGCTGTTGCGTGGCGAGCGAGAGAAGAGACCTATATCGAGCAGTGGGCTCTTACAGGCTGATTATAATAATAAGTTTTCCCATATTAACATAAAAAACATAATCTCACGCCTTTTTTCCCCGAAGGGTTAGGCAGAGGTACCAGCTCAAGAGCCGGAACATTTCAAATAAATATTTATCTTGATTCACACATATGGACTTCTGTTTGTTTCAAGTATAGTAGTAGGAGGTGTATCCCACGCAGTTTTCAAGTCTAGTCAAGGCTAAAATTCTATGTTTATTTTGAACGAATTATTGTTATTCGCAACCTGTATTTTTTTTTAATTTGTGAGGTATACAAACAAAAACTAAACTTATTAAAAAATCAAGTGTTCTTTCACACAACACAAAAAAGCCAGAGCGATCCCTCGTAAAATGTGGAATTCCAAAGATCTCAGTTAAATAATAGAAATCGGTCGTCTTCAATTTATTTGGTTCACACAATGTCAACCGGTTTGATTTCCATCAAAGCTGATTAGGAGTTTTATATAAAAAGCTATTGCTTCTACAAAGATTAGGAAGAAATTGTTTTAAAATATTTTCTCACATGAAATTAAAGCTTTTTTTACGGAATTTATGTAATTAATGTTTAATAGCGGTATAAAAAAAGGTTGTTTCAATAGTTGCAGAATATACAAAAATATTTTTTCTCTATGGAGTACAACAACTAAACAAGGGTCCGATGTGAGGCGCGTAGTGGCGCGTGCTTCCTGTGAGCAGTTGTATGAACCAGGGACTTGCGCTTCGAGCCACCCGGTGCATCGTAGCATGTGCCGCGCCTTATACGGCGTGCTGCAAAAAACCCTCATCAGTAACATTTTTAATAACCCGACAAATGTCAATGGTAAAAATAAACCAAATGCTTATTGTATTTGCTACTAAGGAAGTCACAGGTATGGACGGTAAAGACATGACTGAATAAAGTAAGTTGAATTGATGACTGCTGTTTCTGGGGCCCGGTTAGATTTCTAACCAATGAAATATCAAATGTTGTATTTGCCCCGGAATTAAAAAATGTACTTAGTAAGTATTAATATATACATACCAAATAGACGGAATTAATATAGCATTGCAATGAGAGTTGCCGCTGTTTCATAAAAACAGTTATGATCGGTAAAAAGATCTGTAAACCGTTTTTATGTTTATAAAATATACAGCGTGGTCTAGCATGTCTTTCTAAATAGCTCAAGTAATAGTGTCCAACACAGCAATATTATTGCCATATACCCAGGAAGTTGAGTCGTGGTCGTGACTCTGTGATGTTATCAGCCTGTATAATGTCTTGATTGCGGGCGGCGCGTGATTAAATGGCTTGGTGTGGGCGCGTGGTTTATGTTCCACGATCTGTTTTAATATTTTAGGGACACGACAATTCCTATAACAGAGGAGACGCTTCCCGTATTTTCAAATGGTTTAAAATCGAAATAATGGTCACAAGCGGACTTGTTTTCTTGTATTTTGCTTAGGTTACATAGGCTTCTAAGTTAGAACGGCGCTACGCCCTCTGTTTACTCTGCCAATATAGGAATTCCATACGACCCCATATTGTATTTATCAAAGGTAAAGCTTTGTTTTCAATGCTAGCGAACGTTATGTTATTATTTCAGGCGGGCACACACGGAAACGGACCGTAATCATAATCAAGCCGAAGCCGGGAACAAATCGACATTCGAAATACATGCACGTGGTCACGTTCGGCGACCTAATGCCTGAATGTAGAGTTGCTTACAGGATATGTTTAGCTCGTGACTGCGTCGTTAAGATTGTTTGAACTTTTAATTTATGAATTCCATTCAGCTCTACGTAAAGTTAGTACGTAAACAGCACAGAGTTTGGTTATTTCACAATGCTTTCACACGTTAATTTCTTTTCATAATAAACCGAAAAGAAGAAAGGAGTGTTGCTCTTTGAAGCACTTAAGCGCTGCGCCCGCGCTGTCGTTTGTTTGTTCGAAGGTATGCCAAATAAACAATTGCAGCCTGAGCAGACGCAATACAGTGTCGCCCGTCAGAATTTAAGCTTAACAAAAATTTAGTTGTTTTACACATTATTTTGTATTACAATCAAATTGTTTTGGACTTGTATTGTATATCACTACTATCAGTTAGGCAATTACAAACCGTCCCAATATGTAGAGTTTAAGAAAGTTTTTTTTTTAAATTGTGAATGGAGTGTGTGATACGCTTCATACGCTACTACTACATGCGCTCACATTATGAAAAATCCATCCCGTATAAACCCATAAGATTTATATTATTATTTTAGAGGAACTGGGTGACGCGCTCAAGTGGCCCATAATGCGCCTTATTATGCTTCAGTAGAATAGTTAATTCATTTTTAATTCATTCAGTAGAATAGTTAAGAATAACAGACTAAAACGGACAAACAAATGCTTTATAGGAAACGAAGTAAGATATTATAACAAGATCCCAGAAGAGATTTTGATCCTGAATGATAATGAGTTTAAAACTCGTATTAAAAAAGGATTGATTAAGAAAGCTTATTACAATGTTGATGATTATGAAAACGACAAAGACGCATGGAAGTAGTCTAGCTCTGCACGATATTTTCATTATTTCATGTATGTACTTTAAATCTTATTAATATATGTTCTTTGTATTCTAAATTAAATTGTAATGTCACATAAGAACAAAAAAAGAGAGAGATAAATTGTAAAGTAGAGTTTGTTACCCCTTTCTTCTCTACGCTGTAAAATCATTGCGAAAGGGAGTAGAATCATTTGACAGAGGAGGGCTCGTTTGGGGGCGTCTCCAGGCGACCATTGTCGTAAGGCAAGGCAAACATTTGTTTGCCTGAGCCAATTAGTGGGCACCCTGAACTACCTCGCCTCTATCAGTATAGGATACTTTACGAAATAAGGTATCAATATTAATTAGATTAGTCTAATTGACTTTCAATAAGCGATATCTTGTATCCTGTATTGAATAAATCATTTTTTACTTTTTTACTACTTTTTTTACTAGTTTTAAGATAGAAGATGTGTAGTTGTTTAAATAATAAAAATAAGGTAATTTGGATATCTTCTAATAAGTTAAGTTGTATGTGATTACATTAAAATGCTTTGTACATATCTATAATAATTGATAAAACTAATTTAACTTTCACCACATATGAGGGTCAAAGAACCGAAATCACAATGTCCAAGGACACAATGGTTAAAAAGCAAATAGAACTTTCACACAACACACAACTAGCAGCAACAGACCATGCGATATGACAATAGCAGACCAGCGCACCATGCCTACAATTGCATTCGACTCAGCGACTAATCCAAGATTAAATTACGCAGTTAATCTAGTTTTGTCGCGTGCATTACTCGAGGATAAATTAATTCGTCTACAGCAAGTCACGATCGTCTGTCTGCCTTTCTGTTCAAGTTGTGCTTGCTTGGCTTAAAAGTCCGTCTTGGGTATTTAATTTGGATAAGAGGTTAAGTACCAGTTTACTTTCAGAAGGAAATTAATGAAAAGTTATTAAGCGACATATATTATCCATTATCACATGCAAACACCTAAATTAATCATGAAGCTTCATATTGACTTTTTTAATACATATCTAAGTACACTCTAGCAGTTTAAAATAAAAGTTTAAACATTTGTGTAACAGTCTGTATGAGTATGACCATAATTCTTAGCTTAAAGAGTTGAAGACCTACTAAGCAATTTATCATCGTCTCATTTGGAAGCATTCGTTTTGTGAGTCTTGAACGCATTAAAAACAGTTTTTCTATATTTAGCCGCCGTCTGGCTTTCAGTTTTATTTTATTTTATTAAACGCACAGCCAGAGACGTACATTTTGATTGTTTAGTAAAATTTTAAGTACCTAGTACGGTTTTTCTGTATTGCAAAATAGCTCTTGTTCTTGGGTAACACTGGGTCTAGGGCGCACTAGACCAAAGAAAAATCTGTTACGCCGTCCAAGACCGCCGATTTAATAACCACCTCCTTCTTCCAAAGCGTTTGTATTCAATTAATTTCTGTCCTTGGCCTTAGTAACATCTACCCCACACCTGCCCCACACTCATTTATCACATACTTATTAGTATAATTCATTCATACTCTCATACACAATCTATACAAAATTCCTTGGCCTTCCTCTGTATTAACTAGGTATCAGCCCTCATATCTACATTATTTTGTTTTGCATCTCGTGTCTGCGCATATTTTTAAGAGTATGGAGGTATGTCTATATACTATCGAATTACGAATTTACGTGTTGATTGAACCTTATTCTGTATCAAGAACATGAATATTTTTCTCCTATCTATGGTACCAATGTATAAAAAGTGTGCATACCCATGCTTTGGGCATTGATCTAGTCATTTACTATATACTTAAGGTTACTTATACATTTTACAAGTCTCGTCTACGTCTCATCCATGTCATGAGTTGGTTTCACATCAAGCTTGTCATTTGTCATTATAAATCTGTCGGTTACCGCATCCCACGCTCATGCCTTAGAGAAACAGTCATAATCTGCAATCAAGATACGGATGGTATCGTAGTTCATGTTGATCTGGGTCACCTTGGTATTATGAAATGTTCTTGGAAGCTGCCCATTGGTCAATGAATATCGCTGTTCAACTAAACACTAGGATAACGCCTACACAGTTAAGTAGTGTGTAGGCTACATACCGCACTCGGGTAAACATTTCAAGAACTAATTAGAAAAATACTTAACATTAGAGTGTGAGTAAAGTAGAGCTTCTTAGCTGCTGCAAATTGTGCAATAAACTATTGTGTTCCAAATTTAGATATCAGGTGGTAAATGTAGCCAAAATGACATAGCAAGCCGTATTTGGTTCAAAATGATTCAGTGTTATACGTCACAATTGGTAGGGTAAAAGTAGTCGGTCGCAAGCATAGACATGAATTAGGTATTAACTAGTTTAGGTCGTATATAATGTTTAAATAAGGAAACTAAGAAAACCCACTTAAGCTCTTACTAAACTGACGCCAACTTAGTGTAAAAGACCTCCCTACCTTATTTTTTTATACGTTAGAACAACAGTGAAAAACTGAGGTCGTTTTAATTATCTTATTTACACTGAAATCTACAATATTTAAAAATCGGTAGTTATGTTTAATTGTGAAAGGAAGGGAATTATTAATGTGGTTGTGTGTCATGTAGCAGAGCTAAAGACAGACAGAGGAAAGGCACTGTTATCTTAGTAGATTTCTTACTACAAGTATAGCGGCCTAAAAACTTACAAAGAGGGCTCTACAAGAGAGTTCCATTACCGGTGGCTCTGCGAACGAGCCCGTGTGAAACAGAACATCGCCGGGTGAAACAGTGTCACAGGTTTCTTTGTGCGCGTTTTTCGTTGAATTAATTAAGATAGCTCACTTGGAGCAGGATGTGCTTTGTTCAAGAGTACTTAGACCGTTTTCAAATAGTTTTAGTTATAAATAATGAAGAGTCCAAAAACCTAGGTTGCTAATCCTGCTAGAGAATGTCTTGAAGAAAGGCTCTTGCGTTAGCTATAATTAAATATCACTATTATTTTTTTCCTTTCCTACACTGTAAAAATCATTGCGAAAGGGAGTAGAATCATTTGACAGAGGAGTGCTCGTTTGGGGGTGTCTCCAGGCGACCATTGTCGAGCCAATTGGTGGGCGAACTGAACTACCATGCCTCTTGCAGTATAGATACTTTACCAAATAAGGTTTTAATATCAATTAGATTAGTCTATTTTTTGACTTTCAATAAGTGATATCTTGTATCCTTTAATGATAAATCATTTTTGAATTTGACTTTTCACTTTCCTACCTAAGCAGCTATTGACGTCAAGAGTAAATACCTAGTTGGAAAGCTAGCGAGTATCAGCCGTTGCCGACGACGACGTCAACCGTTACTTTTCTCATTGGGCTGAAAGACACTTCTTGGGTTTCTTTCTGTTTTGATGTCAATAGCCGTTATAACTCTTCATCCATGGCAAGAGGTTATTTGATACCGTGCACGCATAACTGGCTTATTTCTTTTTTTTCGCCATAACATTCATATTTTATTTATCGAAAGGTAAGTAAGGTAGGAAATTTAATATGAAAAATAAAAAAAATATATAAGCCCAAGGAAAAAAGTGATCTATGTAATTTCCTGCCACCCTTAGAATTTTAATTTGAAAAGATTGTTAATAAGGTCCCTCGCAAACCTACAGTGTAAAAGAGGGAAAAGGGTCTATGAAAGTAATCAAACACTTCGTTCTCACGACATAACTCTGCTTGATCAGCAATTGAGACGTTTCTTAAGTGGTATCGGTGTTCGTCTTCCGTAGGTACGGCGGCGTACCGCTTGCGAAGCTTTGCTTGTTGCGGTATTGTTTTCGAGTTCTCAGATTATTTTGTTGGCTGACGCGATGGCCTCGGGTACTCGAGGCCGAGAGGCCGCTGACTGCTTTACCATGAGTAAGCAAAGATAATGAAATAAGTAAATAGAGACGTCATTGTTGTCATTATACTAAATTTATGTTGGTTGGTACCTAGGTAATTTTATTACGGGTAAAGCCTTTGATAAGCTTAGATTTCATTAATGTTGTCACAAAAGCTAGAAGGCTACCGTGCATGTTAATGAGTAGCGTTAGTAACATAACAAGAGTCAGAGGTTTTACTAAAACCATTAGAAACTACCAAAGCGCCTATTAAATTTTACACAACTATTAAAAAAAAGAATTGTATGTAATACTCACTATCAAAATACCTTATAATGACGACGTTGAAGACACCAACCCTACCACCAACACAAAATCTTATGTATATTGCCAGAGAGAAGGTAAATCACTACGTTGTACAGTACACAGTGTAAACTAAACAATAGAAGTAGCTACCGCTCCCGGATCGACTGCGAAACTCTTGCAATGTAATAAAGCGATGGGAATCTTGATTCAGTTATATCTCATAATGGCTATGTAACAATAATATAATCAGTCTGGCATTCTTGCAACAATTCAGAAAATATTTTTAATAAGAGCAGATAATTAAGTATCAGAAGAGCTTCTCTTTTTTCGATCTCGGCGTGCTTCACTTCATTTCATGGCATTACATTTTAATCTCACCAATTATTGGATTATCATAATGCTTAGCAATTTAGTTTAAAAACACAATACATACTAAGGCGGTTATGTTATTAAATCTCA
Organism: Euspilapteryx auroguttella; assembly: GCA_951802225.1. Classification (NCBI taxonomy): domain Eukaryota; kingdom Metazoa; phylum Arthropoda; class Insecta; order Lepidoptera; family Gracillariidae; genus Euspilapteryx; species Euspilapteryx auroguttella. The sequence goes on from OX637646.1 coordinate 8,268,386, forward strand.
AAGAATCGCGAGCGCGAGCGGTAATTCTTCTGAATATATTCACGCTTCTTTTTATAACATAATTATTATTCACCTACTTTACCGGCAAAGATATTTTTCTTTCTCAATATTTCTGTAAGTACTTATATTTTTGTACCATGTTTTTCTTATGTTTATTATTCATAATTAGATTGTACTATGTACATATTTCCTCAATTTCGTTGCAATTTTTGTTCAAGACGTTCCTTATCACCGTGAAAGCCGTGAATAATCATTACTGTGTAACAAAATTTCAGAATCATTAATTTTTCCCTATAAATGGTTTTTTATTTTCACTAAGTTTAAATCATATGCTGTTTATGGAAAATCAGTATACATAAATGAACAATATTGATAATAAAAAATAATTTTATGGTTATTTTAAATATGTTTGAATGAATATGACTAAAAGGTTCCTCCTTTACCAACTTAGAACCAGTTATGCTTATCAGCAGCTTATCGACCATTCTTCACCCAGTCTGCACATCGAGGTCGGATGTGATCACGTGGTACCTGGACCAGAAAGGATGTGCATTGTTTTATTTAGAACTTTCGCTTTTTGATACTTTATTATATAACGAGTAACGTAATTTCAATAGTAGAGCTACATTGTTTTTGCAATACTTATTTTTTTAGTTTAATTATATTTTAGTCAAGTGCTTATCATTTAATTCTTAACCTTTAGATTATAATAATATGCATATCAATCAAACTAACGATTTCAACTTGAATTTGGCTAAAGTAAGTGATGAACTGAAATCGTGAGTCAATGTAGAGTTCAAATTCTGTCACGTATGCTATGCTCCTCACCATTATGTATTTTGTAGCCATCCATGAGTCATGGTATGAGCTGTTTAGTACTTGTTAGGAATACTTAATAAACTTAGATAATCGGAAAAGCGCTAATAATTCTCACACCTTTAAAAAAAAAATACATAACATAGTGGTTCGAAATTATCAGTAGGAAACAATTTTTTTTCTGTACTGTATTTCTTAAGGGGCGAAACGCTGCGATACTAGCGCCACTTTGATCAAAAATATTAATATCTTAAAAACCATGGACGAAATCAAAAAGCGACGATATCAATTATATCAGTTTACTTCGCAGATAGGTACTGAAAACTGAAATGTAAAAAATATACTTACTAAAATGTAATTTTCCATTAACTGTTTCAAACATATTAAATTAGTATAAATATTTTTATTTTTACACTAGTATTAAATCGCACAGCATAATATATATACAGAATGATTTTTTAAATCATTATTTTACATGTAAAGCGCCATCTTCCTTCATGTTTCTGTAACATTGTAACGTCAGAAAAAGTTTGTATGAAGTAGACAAGATGTAGAGACAGAAAGACAAACCTTCTTGCTCTACTACACGCGTTCTGCTCTCTAAAATGATGGCTGGGTTCTCCCTGCTACCGTTAGGGGGCATGGCTACTATCAAAACTATAGATGGCGCTTGTGTTGATTTTTTGTGTGGAGCAGGATTAGAATATAAAATAGAAATAATTATGATTATATTTCTACTGCTGGACAGAATAAAAATTAATTGAGGCAAGAGCCAGCAACCAAATATACCAAGTATAGTTTAGAGTTATGACACACTGTCAATGTAGACCCCATGGAGATCTCGGTAGGGGAAATGTTGCCACCGTTGTGAGCGCGGGAGAGCGAGACCGGCCGGCGCAGGGAGGCAGGCAGGCAGGCAGGCAGTTGAGAAGTGCTCGGCAAGGCGACAGGTGCCACGACCTCCGGCCTGCTTTTTTACAAGTTACTCGTGACGCGAAACAACGTTTCTCGTTCATTTATTGACATATTTAATAATAATTTTAAGAAAAGTTTTAACTCTCTTTTTCTGTGTAGTGTGGTGTTTGTGTATCACTTGTATATTTGGATTGTGTGTTATAAGTTTTTATTGACGATGGTTCCTGCACGTGCAATAGCGTGAGACACAACCAGTTACTTTTGAAGGAGTGGATGTTGTAAGTTCTGGGTGATTTGTTTACATAGTTAATATTGATGCTGAGACCAATTAGCGTGTGAAGCAGAGCGTATTGTGTGGATCGGTATTGCTGGCAGGCTGTGCGGAGTGCGGAGTGCGGAGCATGGTCGCGCTCGCCACGGCCGAGTTGAACGTCCTCACACTTGACTCCAGGCCAGAGCGGCACTGCAGCGCCGCCGCCGCCGCCACTGGTCACTTACCTTGATATTGGAAAATATTTGCCGTATTACACACATGGAATCTGTAAACTGTGTTTTCGGACTTAGGTAGCTGTAAAGGTGTTCATGGTCATGGCAATGCGATGCGATGCTCTACTCTCTGCTATAGTCTCTTCTGTTTGTAAAAAAGTCTATAAGTCTATAGTACGTATTAATTTGTAGGTGTTCAATATAAGTTTGTTTAAGTATTGTTAGACTTTTTTGTTTTTATTATTTAGCCTTGACAGTGCCTACTGCTGAGCAAAGGCCTCCCACCTATTTCTTTATTTATAATTTATTTAATTGTTTTATATTGCCTAATAAACTGATTGCAAATATACTTACCTATAATATAATTAAATAATAGACCTTCATTTAAAAAATACCCTCTTGACAGAACTAGGTAAGTACGTTGTGTGTTTACTTACCCTAAATAATTAGAGTTGGGTTACAGTATTCTAGGTAGGTAGGTAATTACTCTTTGTCGAAAAACACTTTGAGTTTGTTTATTGAAAACCAGTTAGATTAATGGAATGCATTTTGTCTTAACTTCGACAGGCGTGGAAAGCGGTGCTAGTAAAAAATTGCTTTAGATTTATCTAGATTAACCAAGATCTATTACCAGTCCGTGGATTTAAGAAATAAAAAAAATTTAGTTCAGTACTAGGTAACAGAAATATCAGAGATTATTTTTATAAACAATGCGGTAGGTACCTATGTAGAAATTACTTGCGTACTAGAATAGAAACCCGCAACTTCATTTTCTCAAAAAAATATTTTTCTGGTGAAACAAATACCATTCTGTATATTATATATTATTTTAATTATTTGGTATTAATTTGATTGGTTTTATTCAGATTCGATTCCTGGCGGGTGCGAACATTGTTTGATGATAAGATAGATGTTAGTTTCCTGGGTTTGGGTGTTTGTATATTTTTGGCACCCTAGTTACGGGTTCTACCTAGTTAGAGACTCTGAGTATGATGCGTTATTTATTATAATTTTTATGTATTCATCGAATTGTACGTAAAGTAAATTATTAACTAAGGAATGCAAAGGTTCGCAGGAAATAATGAAATCTGTTAGTATAACAGAAGCACTCTGATAACTCTGGTCTCTTGGGAGGCAGCCATCTTCCTCTTACTTACTTATTTATGCAGACAGTTCTGCAATTGAATTAATATAGTGGTAGGTACCGTTTCTAACAAACGTCAACTCTTTTTTTAACCTAGAATAGCAGTAAGTAGTAGGGTAGGTATATTTGTGGTTTAGAAAAGTTTATTTCTAACATCTTCTAATTTTAAAAATATTAGGCTTGTAAATTTCGAAGTTTAAACAATATATAGGACTGTATAGGACAGCCACACACAACACAAGGTCCTCATTATAGTTATCTTTGGAGGAACCCATTGCATTGAACGTCTTTCGGCTGGTAGACACTGTTTTTAATCTATTGACGTTATGCTCTATAATTCTGATGGAAAAAACTCAATTTACATCTAAATAATTCTAATAGAAATTTTAAATTCATACATTGAGATGTATAATGTGAACGATGCGTGCGTAGAAATAATAACAAGGTGCACTGATCGATTTATTCCAACTCGTTGACGGGAGACCTGCAGATCTCTTTGTTGACCGTGACGCACCAGAATAATCAACCAAATTTTTTTAATTATAGGTATGGGAGTTGGGACAATGCAACCCACAGATCAATAATATTAGATTTTACTTATTAGAAAAAATCATAAGCAATAACATGAGAAATGTGTTTAATTTACATGAAATTAATTTAAATTATGAAGCCTTAAAAATTAGGTACTGTGAATAACGCAATAATATAACCTACATTTTATAAGTAAGTATAGTAATTTAATTTAAGAACTTCGAAGTTCGCAAAGCATACAAATAAACCACAATATTACTTTAGCGTGTAAATTTAAAGCACTAGGACTATGATCCAGGATCACCAAACCACATAAATCACATGATATTTGATAAAAAGTTGGGATCAGTGTCTGGGACAAGGGGGTCGAGTGGGCACTCGTCCTCTTTGTCGAGATTTGTACAAATCGCGGCACTCTCCAGACAGGCCCCTGACTGAATGGATCGCTGTGATTCTTTTGTCCTTTGCACGTCGAAGACATCTTGACCAGGGCTCCCGATAGAAAACTCGATTCTACTGTTAATTAAAACTTATGCATTTTGTGTTTTGATAAGCATCGTGTAAGGCATTGTATTTTTTTTGCAAAATCAGATTTACTTGAAAACTCTTTACGATCTAAGAAAATACCAAGTTCCTCAAAGAAGCGAAATATTATAGTTACTATGTGGGGAAGCTGTATAAAATTGGATATAATTTGGAATGTTTACGAATGTTGAAAACTATTTATACTTGGAGACAAAAGGCGGTGGCCTTTGCTCAGTAGTGGGACACAAAAGAGCTTTACCAGGCTTTTAATATGTATATGGAGCACATTTTGCGTTCTTATGTATTACGAGCTTTCCCTTCCCGGCTTACTTAATAAATAATATTAAAAATAAAAACTTCGTTACGGCACAGAATATAATATGTATAAGACCTGTCTCTATAAACTTTTTTCTTATGACTGCCCAGAATGGGCGAATAAAGAAACAAACAACAACAACAAACTACCTGTGAAAATATGTTAACAACGGGAAGAAAATTGCACCTTGGGTTACATTATTTGAGTTTAGGTAAGGATCCCTAATTATTTTGAAAATCTAATATAGCCTATGCCACTCAGGGATAGTGTAGCTTCCTACCAAGGAAAGAATTTTTCAAATCGGTTCAGTATTTCCGGAGCCTATTCGTTACAAACAAACAAACAAATATTTCTTCTTTATAATATTAATATAGATGTTACTCATGTTATTCATTAGCTTTAATTAATTCATATACCTACTCCTTGTTTTGATTCTCCTTGATTCTAATATCGCAATGAATATTCGCTGGCTGAGGTTTGGGCCGCGTCGGTCGTCGGCTACCGCTGGACAATGGGCCTTTGTTGCACAATACCCATTTCCGATTACCAGATGGAATCGTCTGTCCGACTGTCCGTCACAACTCGTGCCTCCAATAATCGTTTGTGCTGAATGTCTGTACGTTTATTGTTGTCCTCAACTGTGCCTAAACGAGGTCATCGACATTTGTGAAAGCAACTTAGTAGTTAGTAAAAAATAACACAACTGAGCAATGGAGTCCTTCTGAAAGTGTATCATCAAAGTTACCTACCCAAATATGTTCATCAAACGAATTCATCCTTATTCATTCTTTCGCATTACTTACACATTCTTCGGACCTCCCACGGGAAAACAAAATAACAAACACACATGGAATACCTAGACATAGAACGAATCTTTAAAACAATGACATTCTCATTTTTTTATGAAATTAAAAATTTCTTGAGAGAAGAACAAAATGATTGATTGCGATTAAATAGCTTTAGAATTCTCATCACATAGAAAGAGCTTTTTATTCATATAACAAATTTCGCATTGTTTTTTTTTTATATTTACTGACTGTGCGCATCCTAGAGGAAAAATCCTCAACAGTTTTATATTACGATCGTTAGGGTCCAACGAGCGAAAGGCTGTTTGTTCTTACAAGATACAAAGTGCTCTGCGTTAGTGGGGACTGTAACGACTGGCTGTGGCTAGAAAAACATTTTTAGACCTGCGCCTAAAGTCACAAACACTTCACGAGTAATTTGCGGTCAGAAACTTTAAATTGGAATTGTAAATCGAACCGGCGATGTACTCCTATTCCGTTTGCTTCACGCTTCGCCACTCCAACTCCAGAGAATCTGAGAGTTTAGTTGTTATTTAATTTGGCCTCTTGTAATGCGGGCGAGTGAGATCTGTTCTAAACGAAACATAACGCGTGCTGTTAATCACTGCAGAAATTTAGGCGAAATTGCGACGATCGCGTTTAATTAAGAAACGTTTTAGTGCGCGAGGAACGTCGCCTTTGTGAATAAAGTATGAAGCGTTCGGAATGCCAAACAAAGTTTCGGGGAGGTTCTTCATTAGTTGTTCACTTGCAGGTGGAATGCGCCGCGAAAACCGCTGAATATGTTAATCACGAATATGAATACCCCTAACCTCGTAAGTTGTCAAAAAATTCAAAATGAAATTTTTAGAAAAGCTAAATCCGGTTTCCTTAACGCTAATTCAATGAGAAATATTGTAATACTTATTATACAATTTTTGAAATACGTGCCTACTTATTATATTTTGAATTAGAACCTTCATAGCAAATTTTTCACCGGGGCAGAGAGAATTGCAGCGTCAATGGTATACTTCTTTATACCCCCTAAATGCGCTCTCTTGACTCCTGCCAAAGCGCACAGGCGTTATTAAAATTCTATTTTACAGAGTCTGCCACCCGGCTTAATGTGAGCTAACCGCCAAGAATCCTTATGCGATAACTGTAACTTTTTAATTAACGCTGATTTTAATAGCGTAAAAAGAGAAGCGCGCTGTACTTGCAAGGTCTCCTGAATAAGGCTTCCGAGCTCCAACGACGTTGAGAGGAAGTTTGCTACTCTGTAATACTTGCGAGATTGCGAGTATTGCATACAAAGTTTTTCATGAAAAGGTCTCAGCCATCAGTCTTTCTTCAAGTAAGCAATGGGTTTTGTGACTCAAGTTATTTTAGACTTAATACATAAAGCTCAGCATTGAGATATACCTTTTAAATGGTGGTCTATTAAATTAAAATCTTGGCCGGACGTAGTACGACAACATAATTATTAGTGCTCTATAATAAACACAACGTTAAACTAGTATTTAACTGTGGAGAGGGATAAAAAAAGATAAACTCTGGGCGAGTCCGGCGATCCACAGCTCCACGCACCCAGCTCGCCTCTGATGGTGGCCGCGGGCGGCGCGCCGCGACCGGAGAGCTGCCGCCTCGGGCTACCTGCACTAATTTCGGAGCCTCCAAACAACAAATTACTCATAATAATAAATGTACCCACTAATTTTTGAAAAGTAACCTTTACCTCTTTCTGTGAAGTGGTTGAATCTCAGCAGATTATCTCTGACTCACTCTTTAAACGATTTAAAATTGGTTCTCTGTATACTCCTCGTGAGATTTTACCCTTCTTTTTATTAACCATAGGCCCATAATTTTCTTTAGTTACAAGATCCAACAATTGCTGCGGAACGTCAGACTTGAATCGAGCTTCGTTCAACATATGTAAGCGATATGTCATCCTCCAGCAATTCGCAAGGCCTGTTCTTTGGCGCAGAGCCAGCTATTCTCAGGTCCGAATCATCTATCAACCCGGGTACGGTGTTTAAAGGATATAAAGTTCATGTTAGCCTTTACTTTACTGTACTTTGAACCTAGCACATGATACAAAAGTTTATTTTATCTCTTTTCTGTAAACAGACAGTCCGTGTGGATTTCAATTTAGACTTAAATTTCGATTCAACCACAAGGACTGACCGCTTCCGGAGTAAACAACTTATTTCAGAAAACGAATACAACTTGCACGGGATAAGAAAACATTACAGAAAAAAGAGGACCTTCAAATGAAGGCAACGTTACCGCCGCCGGGATAAAACTTGATAGCTTCAAACGCGTGAAAGAGGAGAGCGGGAAGTGTATTGAAGCCAAAGAGTACAAGACTCCGCCTGTGTAGCACAAACTTTACGACGTCCGTTCGCCAAGATACGGCCTCTCGATCACTTTAAACGCAGAATACAATTTTGACCTCCAAAACACGACAGTAAAACAAAACGTACAACAGTAATACCTAATACCCCTTAGAGGGTAAGGGGCTGCTGTGGGCATTTTTTCTATTATACTTAGTAAGAAAATTTAGTTGACAATTTAGTAGTAATTTTTACTGCAATTGCCCCGTTCTCTTAATAATATGACATAATAGCTAGTTCATAGAACACAGTCAATCGTCATTAAGTTGCCATGTGCAGTGTGCTCCGACAGCATACAAAGCCATTCATTCATGCAACGAAACGGCCGAAATATTTACGTTTCAATAGTCAAACGCACGAGCAGTCTGTACTCTGTACCTATTTGTAATCTATATGTTAGTGTCTGCACTGAACAGTATGAAATATGCAATAAACTGAGACGAAAAGCGAGTCGTGGCACCTGATAACCTGAAATTTTCGTGGTGCCACGGTTAGAATCACATCATATTAAATATAAAAAATTACGTCGAGGTGCTAGCGATAGATTTGAAGAATTATGTCAAAGGATTACAATTTCATGTAGCGTTTTCGTTTTTAGTGGTGACTGTGATAGCGATTCAGATGAGTTCGCAGGAATATATGAAGGACGTATTGCATCTGTTCTGAAACAGGGGACTGACCTTTTTAAAACGTAAAAGCGCTGCTTCTAATTACACTCTCTCATTAAAAAAAATACTTTGCATGAAGACTGTATGAATGACAACATTTAAAATCAGATTTGTTTTATTTCATAGGATTGAGCAGCGAGATGTCGCGTGAAGAAAAATAATTGAACGACTTAAAAGCCAATTTACAGCGATGCTAGCGATTTGCGAAAAAAATAAATGTCTTCTAAACTAAGGCAAATTTTAAAAATGTGGCACAGTATGACACTAGATAATGTAGCCTAGTATTATAAGGTCACTGTTGCTTAGCTTTTAAATTAAAGACCAAAGTGTTTGGTCGCTCGTAGCTCCCTCGGGAATTGATGTGATTTGAATTACGCGCGGCAGATTTGAATCCGCGCCAGGTCGCGTTGATGTTCACGAACGATGGGCGTGAACACAAAGAAAGCTACAAAGTGTTGCTAAAAGTGGCCACTTTTAGCAACAATCTGTGTATAATTTTGTTCTTTTAAGTAAGGACTACTTTACTGTGCTCAAAAATACTAAGCAAGATTATCTAGTGTCATAGAGTGCCATATTTTTGATATTTGCCTTAATTTAGAAGATTTTTTTTTTCGAGAATGGCGCTAGCATCGCGGTATACTGGCTCTTAAAAAAAAGCGAGAGTGAAGAAGCCAAAAACGATATAACTTATTAAGGTACCTACTAAAAACTAATTAAATTAATTAATGTAAATAATAATAGTATAAATCTATACCAATATTATAAAGAGGGAAGATTTGTTTGTTTGTATGTTTGTTTGTTTGTTTGTAACGAATAGGCTCCAGAAATACCGAACCGATTTGAAAAAATCTTTCACTGGTAGGAAGCTACATTAACCCCGAGTGTCATAGGCTATATTAGATTTTCAAAAAAATTAGGGATCCTTACGTAAACTCAAATAATGTAACCCAAGGTGCAATATTTTTTCCATTGTTTACATATTTTGACAGGTGGTTTGTTGTTGTTGTTTGTTTTTTGTTCGGCCATTCTGGGCAGTCAAAAGAACATAGTCTGTAGAGCCAAGTCTTTTGTAGTATCCTATATTCTATGGCGTAACGAAGTAAGCCGGGAAAGCTCGTCATAAAATATACATAATTATTTTTCCATAAGGTCGCCTAAAATTTTTTTAAAGGCGATGGCTAAAACCACAGTGTTACAATAGGGAAAAATATTATAATACTGCGCTAAAACTAAATTGATAAACTAAAATTGAGTTCCTTGACCAGAACAATAAGTGTCGTTATCGTTGTTTCGTCTGACAAAAACAAGTAATGATAGCTGAAAAAAAAGGTAAACACGATCTTCTACTTTGAGCAATCATCTCCGCTTGCTATCATTAAGAACGCTCACGTTTTTTTCATATATCAGAAGAAGAAGAAGAAAAAATAATAAGATTATAATATAAATAACGTTAAATTTAATCTAAATTTTTGTGTCAAATAAAATCACTAAGTACTGATTAAATACAAAAAAATCTTGGGAAAACTTACACAAGATAAAGAATTCCTAGATCTAGACAATCGTTCGAAATAAAATTAGAAAGTTGTAATGATGTCGTTCTCACAACTTGCGAATATAAGTATAAAGCTTGTTTTAAAGAAGATTTTGATATGTATATGGTATTATAATAAATGTCTGTCTAGCGAGAGGTGCCACTGGTTGTGGACTGGCGGGACAAGGCACGATGCGTGCCATCACGTGCTTGCGCCGCGCGCATAATGTACTGATTATAAACTAACAGGAGTAACACCATGTCGACTATAGTTAAATTAATACTAAATTAAATTAAATTATGTCCGTACTGTTTGGGATTTTCTTTGAGGTGTTCGTTTTGCTAGGTATGGGCTCTTAGTGCGTTATTCGTATAATCTTATAAGCTCAAATTTGGTAGAGCAAGCTGCAGAACATTATATAGACTAATAGTAGTTTCAAAGCAACCTTTTAATTTATCAAGTGTAGGCTACTCGTACCTAATGTGGGAACCGCTTAATAACACTGTGTGACTGTGAACTCTCCGGTGACTGATTCCGATCAATGTCGCTCGTCGTTGCCGTGGGTAACGAACGAAACTGCCGCCTTCCGAGACTTCTCGTCAGGTGCCATTTCCGATTTCTCTTGATAGTTCTTGTTGTATGTAGTCTATAAAACAATGGTGAAAGATTGCGCTGAGATTTAATTATAATTAAATACAGTTATTTAATGTTATAATTCAAGCAAAAGATAACTGTATTACATCGTTCAAGTAAAGTGTAAGTCTCTTACTAGTTTATAAATGTTACAGATTTTTTCCTTGGTATAAGTTTTAATCAAACACTACGCTTGGTAATAGTAAATCAAGGATTCATAATTATGAAAACTTAGCAAGAAATATCGTGGAGTAAAAGTTAAGCATGTACTTACTTACCGAACATATTTCTTTGCAAATTATTACCTGTTGTACTCAGGCACTACGAACATAGAGAATATGCTAATGCTCAGTTAACCCGCGCGCATTGTCACAGACTTTTTATAGTTTGCGTAAAGTTCTGTTGTAGAGGCGTAATATACCTAAAGTTGTACTAGAAACGAGTCTACGTAGCTTTTCGTAAACTGTGGTATTTATGAATTTTATTTGAAAAATTTTACTTTTACTCTGATAACTGTTGAGGTAGGTAGGCCTTTTGTTCATAAGATAAAAACCAGAGACCAAATATATAAGACTATATGTAACATATAAGTCAGTTACTTTTTTAAAACTTGAAATAGGTACATTTTTAAATTTTAATACAATGGCGCGTTCCAGTGGTCCTGCCGGCCGAACGCAATGTCAATTGGGTGGGTTTTTTTTTTATTTCACTCAGACAATAGAAGGAAATGTTTTCCACGTGCGAAGTTAGGGCCGATCCTTTAGATAGGGTTGATTAAATTTTTTAAAAAATTATGCAATAGCAAATAAATAAATAACACTTACATATTTATAACTGCAATAGTATAAAATAAACACTTTAATTATAATTTTGATAATGAATCACGAGAGACAATCAATGGCCTTAATCTCTGCGGGGATCGTGCAAATTAATGGCTACTATTATTGCGCCTCTATTAAACGTGCCTTTTACATCCCAGCCCTTGTAAGGGCTTTCACGGTCGGTAAGAACCAATGACCATTAAACAAAAACAAAAGTCGTTATCACTTTATTTAGTGTGCTCTACCGAAATCAAAATGTGAACTCGGTCTGCTAAAATAGAAACCATTCTCGAATAAAACGTTATTTCACATCGTACCGGAACCGGAAAAGCTGGGAGCTTGATAATTACAGTGGAAATTGGAAAAACAGCAAAAATGAAAAGTCATTGAAGCTGCCTTTACGGATCAGAGTCTCTGAAATTGGACGAATGTAAAGGATAAGCCCGAAGTCGTAACATCCAGTGATTCATGAAAAAATCCGTTTGAGCAAAAGCTTGCATTCATGTCAGCTTAGGCACTCTTATTTTAAATTCATAAAGTATGTACTACATATTCAAATCAATTTATACAGACCTTTAGAAATACTCAGATGAAACAATTTTTTGACGTAACACTCTGCACGCAACACAAAAAATACGTTCGAATTTCGGAATACGCGTAATAATCTTCTTCCTCAGCACATAATATCAGCCCACTGTTGAGCCAATACCTCTCCAATTATTTTCCAGTTCGTTCTATCGGCTGTCTATCTCATCCAAGTCCTCCCCGCAACAGTCTTTAATAACGTCTTTAACGCGTAATAATACGATAAACCAATTAGCAATAACCAGCCAAATCAGCAAAGCGGCCTGCGCGGGCGGACAAAAGTAAAAAAATACCAAAACCACTGTAGCAGCCGAATCAGCCCCATAAGAGTGGCGCTGCTACTAATTAAAACAAAATTGTTAAAACAGTGAGCGCTCCCTGGGCCAAGTTTTAACGAGGATACGTCCATAGTAGCTGGTGTACTGAACCTGTGTATATTGGTGGTTTCAGCCAACCCTTTACAGAATTAACTATTTAATCTGACTGCAAATAATTCGTTAATTGCCTTAAAACAATTACTACGTTTATGTAAAATGACTATGTAATAGAAAGTTTGAGTTTTTGGTTGTGCAATTTTAATTTAATTAAAAGCACAATTTGTTTTATGTGAAGATCGAAATAATAATAGTAATATTATAAGATATATCTGAAATGGACTTTTATAGTAAACATACCTACACCACGATTGGTATTCGATCCGTCCACCACTGCAGCAAAGAGCTAAACAATATATATAAAACTCTTCCGTTACTGACTGACTGACTGACAGACAACGCAGAGCCGAAACTACTGGGCGTAGCGGTCTGAAATTTTGCATGTAGATTCCTTAGGGAGTGTAGGTGAGCACTAAGAAAGGGTTTCCCGAAATTCCCATGGGAACGTGAAAAACTGGATTTTTGTATTTATGAGAAATCTGAGTAAAACCGCGGGGCAGCCTCTAGTATTAAAACTGCGCTTGTGAAAGTGTTATTTTTTTCCGGTTATCTTTGGTTAATTATCCGTACGAATACCTTAGCGCATGATGCTGCCGCTCTGCCACCGTATTCTAATTCTACTATTCTAAATAGCGTGTCTCGGAACTTTAAATTGGTGTAGGAAAGATAAAAGAAGATGCAATATTAATAAAGCTACAGCACGAAGCTCGTTAATAAATGCTATCATAATTTTAAATACGTAGCTTAATAATTTCTAACACGTATACATAAACTGAAACCTTCTCCTGATTACTTTTCTGAAAACCACATTAAAATCGGTTCAGCAAAATGCAAACTAATTGCGGACAAGCATACCTCATTTTTTGAAGAAATTATTTCACAATAAAATGATAAAAAAATGACAATATGTTGTTTCAGAGGCATGATGTTGGATTGCCTGTGCCCCGCGCCGCGCACGCTGGCCTGCCGCGTGCTGCTGCTGGACGAGCGGGAGCTGCTGCATGAGATCCAGGTACGCTACTCCCTACTTCTACTTACATCTTGCTAAGAAAAGCAAATTAACTAAAATACCAAGTACGGTAATATGCTCGACATTTGCAGAACACCAATGTTACGCAACTGGCATTTTTTAATTTTTTCCATTTCATTAATACTTAGTGCAATTTCTACGGTACCCTTTCCGTTTATATTTGTCTTTCAGCTTGCAACAGAACAGACACCGAGACGAATTATTTGAAGTACACCCGGGGGCTCCACTCGGCTCCAGGAAAGTCTTTTTATATGCGGGACCCGGGTCCGAGGTGCGAGCGATGAATTCACTGAATCGTACGACGCCTCTATGAATATTAAATTCTATTTGGCTGGCATTGTCACCTTGCGTAGTGAATGTGTGAGTGGCTCGCGGGCCCGTGCTTCTCATCTACCCTCCGTCTTCTCGAGGCACTGCACTGCAAGCCATGTAAATATGCGCTGTGATGTAACCCATTCCCTTATCAAAAGTAAAACTTTGTTGAGGGTAAATTATGAACCTACTTTAGATAATGTGAGTAAAACTCATCTCCCACCACTGACAAAAGAATAATGGCCGCCTTCGCCTCGCAGTTTCCACAAGTATTATCTAGTAGTCTCTCACAAGTTTCTATCACAAAGGCTGCTGGCTTCTGAACAAACACTGTTATTCAGATATGAGTTTATACCATAACCGTAAACAACCAAGGAATTTGTCTCGGAATTCGTATATAATAGCGAGAAAGGAGGGTCGCAACTTGTTTGCAAATTTTGTGAGCAAGGGCTGAGCAGAACACCACTTGCGAATAGAGCGGAAGAGACATAATGCTACCTATACATTGAACTATATCACATAGAAAACCCACGCAAAAGAAAAGACGATCTTTAATTATTAAAATACTGGAAAAAAAACCGTTACATTGCAAAATAAATATGTTTAAAGACTTGTGATTAATTTTACCTTGTAAAATAAAATCTATAGTAAAGGAAATTATTTAGGAGAGTATCAAAAATAATAATAAATACAAAATGAAGGTTTATTGCAACAACAAAAAAGTATGGCAAATCAAAATATTAAACGATAATAGATCGCCCGTTGTGAAGAATAGCTGAGCGAGTAATTGGTTGCGCCTGTGCCTTTATTACGTTTATTATAGTAAATTATAGCTTTGCTGGGCGAGTGATCCTACCGACCCAATCGCAATAAGACGACGCTTCAAAGTTGATATTCAAATAATATGAATCCTTATTTACGTGGGAGTTTATTCATGGTGAAGCCATTTGAATAAATCGAAAGAGCTTTGGGTCTGGTGCTGTTCTATTTTCCGTTGGTTGGAGTGATTGCGCAGCAATTTACGAACCGTGCCTGAGTTCTTTGTCTCGTTGAGAGCGGCGTGCAGCGATGGTCATTCAGGCTGTTTTATCATAGCAGCAAATTGAATTGGCGGTGGTGGCGCTACACAGCCTGCTGCATGCTCGCGTCGCGGCGCGGCGGCGGCGGCGGGCCCGGGCTCCTCTTGACCCGTTCTGCATTATTGATGTCGCCTCCTTATTGCCTTCAGCTGCACAATACATCAGCTGCAGCGCGCTCACGGTACACACGCAAATGCATTTTTTTTAATTAATTTCTCTACCACTGGTAAACACCATGTTTTTGTAATAAGAATATAATAAATATTATTGTTCCTGTTTGTTCAACAGAGCGGATAAATTGTTTTAGTTAGAACAAAATTATTTTAGATCTCGGTTGTTTTGTTGAATACAAATTAGGTTATCCGAAAAACAGTTTGCCTCTTCGGTTAATATAACCGATTTTAATATTATTGAATAATTTGATAGTGTTGATTTTATTTCATATCGCCTCAGCTGAAATATTAAATTAGAACGCAATTCTCTTACCTTATTTTAAGTTTTTTTATATTGATCTCATATTGACTGAAAAAAAAAACTTACTAACATTGAATAATCTGCAGAGTAAGCACTAAAACAGTGGCAAGGACTGTAATAGCATCAACTATAAAGTCTGCAATACTTAGTAAGCTTTTCGTCGCTAACTGAAATTAAAACATTATTTTGTCTATAGTTTTTCTCTTAATTCTTTAAACCAATTGGACATCCACTGTGGCCGACAATTAATTGTAAAATACAAGGGTAAACATTATCGGGATTTATTAAAGCCCGGCAGCATTGCTTGCAGCAGCATTATGAACATTAAAATATCGTTGTTATATTTATTACAATTAAATAATTGGTTTTTTCTCATTTTAAACTACAAAAGTTATTGGTTTGTATTTCAAGCAAAAAAAAAAGAGTTTCTCACACAGCATAGTCGAGGTCTCATGCCTCAGGTTCCTTGCAATTCCGGAAATACTTGTAGATAATTTTATTGTGATTGCGAAAGCAAATATTTTAATTGTTTTGAATTCTGTATAAATTTACGCTGTCTCTGTAAAACACAGCTGCACGCACAAACACTGTTCGCTGCAGGGAGTAAACGCGCCCTGTTATAAAATCATTTATTATTCAGTCCAATGAACTGTTTCGCAGATTTCCCACAATCTGTCGGAGATACAACATCCGAGCCTAGAAGCTATTTACTGCAATTGAATTTTAAATATGTTTATATTATTTAAAACCTATACAAATTGACCTCGTTTTCAAAATATCTTGGAGTAACGCAATTAAAAAATAACAATTTTACTGTAATCAATATATATAAAACTCTTCCGTTACTGACTGACTGACTGACAGACAACGCAGAGCCGAAACTACTGGGCGTAGCGGGCTGAAATTTTGCATGTAGGTTCCTTAGGGAGTGTAGGTGAGCACTAAGGGATTTCCTGAAATTCCCACGGGAACGGGACAAAACGGGAATTTTGTGTTTATGAGAAATCTGCGCGGGAAAAACCGCGGGACAGCCTCTAGTTTTAATATATATAAAACTCTTCCGTTACTGACTGACTGACTGACAGACAACGCAGAGCCGAAACTACTGGGCGTACAAAGCTGAAATTTGGCATGTAGGGTCCTTAGGGAGTGTAGGTGAGCACTAAGAAAGGATTTCCCGAAATTCCCACAGGAACGGGATTTTTGTGTTTATGAGAAATTTGCGCGGGAAATACCGCGGCGCAGCCTCTAGTTTTAATAATAAAATACTTAATAAACAACAAAACGCGCACCGAATTACCTTGCCTTTGTTTTCTTGTGTTGAGCAGAATGGAAATTTCCTATGCTGGAAAATAGGCCCATAAACTTTATGAACATTTTTTTGCGGCAGTGATAGAAGAAGAAAGAAGTGTGTCAGGATCGTAGCAAGTGGAAATCAATTGTCTCTGCCTACCCCGATGGGATACAGGCGTGACGTTGTGTATGTATGTATGTATGATAGAAGAAAGAATTTCTCTATATTGTTTCTCATTTCCGATTTAATTTTATTGCCCTGAGTTCTTATACAATACAGGTGAAACATGTTTTTGCTAAATAAATCTAAACTAATGACACTAGAGACTTGAAATATTTAAATAAGCTCCTTATTTTAACATTACAACATCAAATATCATGATATCAAAACTGCGTTTATAATTTTAAAAAAAAATCTTTTATTGTAAGCAATTGTGTGTAAGTTACTGTCCTTTAGAAACAAGGACTGGAAATTATCAGTGGTTTCGCAAATGCCCTTATCAAAATAACTCGTTGGTAGGTACCTACACTTAAAATCTTTATCTTTTGAAACTGAAAATTCCAGTCCGGCAGTTAACATGTCACGACGCCGTCTCTCACCCGGTGCGTGGAGCCCTGGTGCGTGTTGGTTCTCGGAACCCGCTGGCCTGCAGCTAAACCTATCATTTTCCTGCTAATATTGGAACACTGCCGACTACCGGTCTTCGTTTCTTGCCCATCGCGTGCAAACCAATCTAATTGAGTAAAGAAGAGCATTGAGAAATGCAAATTGGCGATAGTTTTCGAAGCATTTGGAACCGTGGGAGATTAAATTGATGATCAAGTTCTGCGCTTTCTAATCTGTCCGAAAGAGATGGTTTTGGAATATATAATTTTTAAAGTTCAACTTTCATTATCATTAATATGTCCAGCAATCTTAGTTAAGAAGTTTTGCATTATGTAAGTTTTTGTTGTAAATGTATTGTGTTTCTATCACAGGACAGCAACACGGGGCAAGCGCTGCTGGATGTAGTTTTCCGACACTTGGATCTATTGGAGACTGCGTACTTCGGCCTTCGCTATGTGGACCAGGATAATCAAACCGTAAGTGCATAGTTTGAAAACCTGTAGTTTGTTTCATCATCATCATTATCGCAGCCGAAAGACGTCCACTGCTGGACATAGACCTCTTAAAATCGCCACTACGACCGAGCTTGAGCAACCCTCATCCAGTATCCAGTGTACTCTCGCAGCCTCGACCAGATCGATTGACTTGTGGTTTTGTCTGCCTACTCTGCGTCTTCCAGTGCGCGGTCGCCGCTTGAACTTTTGGACTCCAGCGAGCTATAGCGCCTGCCCATTGCCACTTTAGTGTTGTAATTATTGGGATATGTCGCAGGGAAACTCCGAGCATATAGCCTTTTCTTTTGCTCTTGTTGTGGTTGTATTTTATAAAATTCGTCGCAGCGAGAATGGTGGCAGGCTTCAGCGACAAGAACAGAGCTCTCTTGAATAAGAAGACAAAGATAAAATATGAGACTAGAATAATATAATAAAATCGCAGTTCAACGTGACATAATCATTTAGTTTTATTTATACTATAACAGTGACATTTTCTATTAGTTGGTAGGCATTGGATGGTTTCTTGTTGTAAAATAATGTAAACTTCTTCAGCACTGGCTGGACGCAGGCAAGCGACTGCGGCGACAACTGCGCGGCTCTGATCCTCACACCTTTTACTTCGGAGTCAAGTTTTACGCGACCGACCCCTGCAAGCTTTTAGAGGAAATCACAAGGTTCGTTAAAATTGAGAAAAGATTTTATTCATATTTTTTTTATCTACATCAAATGATGGCTGCCGAAAGATGTCCACTGCTGGACATAGGCCTCCCTAATTGTATCTTGGTGGCCGAAATTAATTAAGCATTCTCATACAAATTTTTTTAATAACATTATTTTATTATTTGTTAATAGATTCATCTGTCGTTCGTAGAGCTATTTTCTTACATAAAAAAGAAAAGAATAGAAACACTTTATTGCATACAAAGTACAAAAGGTAAAATTGAAATAATTATTGATAACAAAAATGCACCACTTCCTAAAAAAATGCAAATTCTCCTACTATTCTCCTAAGTAATGTTTTACTAGCTTTCTCTCTTAATTAGCCTTGTTATAAAAAAGAAAATGTTAATATATCCTTAATGATATAATTATAACTAAACATATGTATTCTACAGAAAGTTCTCCATTGTATTCTTTGTAATATTTTTTCTATTATCCACAAGTAACGATGGTAATTACGGATAAAACTTCTCTGCAGACCAAAGACCAAGGCCTATCCTAATAAGATCTGGAGCAGAGCATTTTCCGCCCTAGAAAGTTATAATAAAGGACATCTGCGACGGAGCACCTCTAGTCAGCGTTTCTGCGTTTGGAATTGCTAGCAGTTCTCTTTGATCTATGAACGTTCTGAACCGAATGGTAAAGCTAAGTTTATAAAATAGGAATCCACATAATATATTAACTTTAAATTCATAATAATATTATTGATATCATTCTCAAAATACTTACAGATTCTTATTATTATATATTCAGTTTATATAATTTTCCAACATTTTATAAACGGAGAGTTCATATTGCTAATGTTGTTAGAATTTGAAAATTTAAGAAAGAAAAAAACTATTGTAATTTGCCAGTTACGAGGGCGTCAGTAAAGTTAGAGATAATCCTCTCTTATTTGAATTTTTACTTACTTGGCTACCATTACTTCTGCTTATGTTTTCCACCTTTAGCAACGTTTTTATTATATTTTATAACATAAAACCATAAAGTAAGCAAAAATAAAAAAAAAATAAAAAAGTAAAACAGGAAGTAATTTCTTCGAAAGTTTCCTCAATGTTAATAGATAGAAGTATTAGAAGTTAATTTTGCAAAGATAAAACTTTCAAAAAACGTTTACCCAAAAACTTCCTCTTTGATTCTTTTAAAACTTTTAAATACAGAAACAATGGCTGCAATCAATGTCAGTTGAGTGGAAAATGTTCCTCAACAGTTTTCATTTATCTTAAAAGTTTTTCTTAAGAAAAAGGCGGGATGTTATTTTTTCCTTAGTTATGAGCGCGACGCCGACAGCGGCCGGCCGGCGTTACCACAGCTATCTTGTCAGAACAAACGCCTGATTCCCCTTTTTGTGACTGCTACGTAACGTTATTTGTTTGTAGTTCTGATGGCCTTTTAATATCTAATTTCCTTTATTCGTGTCCCTTTAATCAAATATATTTTCTTGAAAAACGAGATTCATTCTTAAAATGTACCTAATTAGATGAAAGGATTAAATATGATTATTTTACAGATATCAGCTGTTCCTGCAAGTGAAGCAGGACGTGCTGCGAGGTCGACTGCCTGTTAATTTCGATTTGGCTGCAGAGCTTGCCGCATTTGTACTACAGTGTAAGTAACATTTATATTCGTAGATTTAAAAAATACAAATAAAAGTTTTTAACTAGATAAAAAACAAAGATTGAGGTTGACAGGTCACAACATGAGGTTTCATTTCTTTTGACTCAAAAAGGTCCAATAAACAGACTATTCCTGAAGGATAGAGCTCATGCAGCTACTATTCCTTTATTTGTAACGAGCTTTACCGGCTTACTTCGTTACGCCATAGAATATAAGATATAACAAAAGACTTGGCTCTATAGACTATGTTCTTTTGACTGCCCAGAATGGCCGAATAAAAAACAAACAACAACAACAAACCACCTGTCAAAATATGTGAGCAACGGAAAAAATATTGCACCTTGGGTTATATTATTTGAGTTTAGGTAAGGATCCCTAATATTTTTGAAAATCTAATTTAGCCTATGAAACTCGGGGTTAGCTTCCTACCAGTGAAAGATTTTTTTCAAATCTGTTCAGTATTTCCGGAGCCTATTCGTTACAAACAAACAAACAAATCTTTCCTCTTTATAATATTGGTATAGATAAAGTTCCGTTCAAAAGAGTAAAAATCTTTTAAAAAATGCACTAGGGGTCACTTAAGTGACTATCCTCTATCTATAGATTAATTAATTAAGTAAGTTAACTATCTATCTATAGATTAAGTGATTTTACTTAAAAAAATAAAAGACATATATACTTATAAGTTCCTTTACGTTATAAATAACCACTAAACTTACTCAGGGCAGTTTTCAGACGCATCTTAGTTCTAGGAATAGAGATACGTACTATAATGAGATTTCTGGTAGGTAATCTCGACTTTTGGAACTGTACGTAGAATATACGTAGCGTATAATATAAAAGCATTTTTTTTTTAAATATTTAAACCTTTATCAGGTCATAAATATATTTCCTAATGAAAAGGAAAATTAATTTTATAGAGTAGGAAAGCCATTTAAAGAACCATTAATATTTCTAGGCGCGTCACGAGTCGCGGCTGCTAGTAACATAGCTGCTAGTGCGCTCCGTCCGCGTTCTGATTGCTAAGTAGCGAGTGGCTCTATGCGAACCTTACTAAATTTACATTTTGATTGTGATAGATTCAAGTTTGATATATAATTCTACATTATTATTATCAACCTACTCTGTACCAAAATAATATTAAGGTTCATGGACATCGTATTACTAAAAGAAAAATAAATTCTAAGTTTGTCACGAAAATTTTCCGAAATATTTGGAACATTCATTCATTGATTTTCATTCATTCGTCCTAAAAATTATCTTATATTTATTTCATTTCGGAAGTAAGTCATCGTTTTCACTTTTTCTTTCAAGAATATATAATTGCGTTTTTTTATTTGAAATTTCTAGAGCAGCGCACCTATATACATATTTTATTAACCTGATTGGAGCACCTCACGCCATTTCTAAATGACGGCTTTCGCGACTCTCCTATAGGTGCCTATAGTTAGCGGAGAAGTAGAACAGGAATATTACTCCAGTTTAAGTCATCATTAAATTTATTGAAGTGCTTTTTAGAAAGTTGTTATTTTTGAGTTTGAAAACAAATGAATAATTCCTTTTAATGATACCTATATAATTATATAAAATAAAAAGGATGATATAAATAATTAAATAAATATATTTGAGATTATCAGATTCCTGGGTTACCAACTTAATAATAATTTCAACATGGACCAAACGTACTGATTACAGTTCATAACAAACTCGAATGATATCCAAGTTGGTAGGTAAATGTTTGTTATTTCCTATATTAGAGCCAGTCATTAACTCTTTTTGTTTTTCTCGAAGCTGAATATGATGAAATTAAGCGTATTTTTTCGATCCAGACAAAAATTACGTTAATAACCAACTCAACATTCCTTAACGAAATTGTGAAGTACACGCGAGCTATGTACTACAGTCGCAGGCAGGCCGTTGACTTCACCAAGCCCGGGGCTCCAAAATAACGAGAACCACTTACTAACTGCTAGATAGTTAGGATTTTTTTGTACCTTATAAACTTAGTAAGTAAGCGTATTAGTTGCAGACCAGCCAGTTCTGGAGATTATTTTGTGATGGCGAACCTATTGATTTCTGAGCATGGTAAATAAAATAATTATGAGGCAAGGGAAAAAATGTATTGTCATCGGTTTGACACCAGTTAATACAATACATTGAGCTGAACGTTTAGTTTTCTTTGTTATATTTATAACAAAAAAGACAAGCTTTTTTATACTTTCACGCAAAACACATTCAACAAAGCTTTCCACATCCACGCCACTAACAAGTTTACAAATTTCAATATTCTATATATTCAATTCCGCACAAAAAAAAACTTTGTAAAGCTACGTGTGGAATTGAAAACACGATGAATTGTACTTGTATACCACGTTCTAACTCGATATAGAAAGGGTCGACATTTTCGCCTATGCAATTTTCGTTACCAACTTTTATCTGCGTAGTTTTGCGATGAATAATATAACAGCCATTCATCCACCGTCCCTCACGGGGTGATATGATAAAACGATTGGAATATTCTCCTTTGTATAATACGGCCATTGAGGGCAGATTCAATTTGGTATTGGCTCGCTATTCTTCTTGCAGAATCTGCGGATGCCAGATAACGCCTGACAGCTGCTGCACAGCTCCTCTTTAGCGACGCGGTTGAAATATTAAAAACCTATCATGATGAATATGATTTTACATTACGAAATGTAAAACAAATCTTGTGTACATTTAGTGAGGAATGATTTGAATACGAATAGCAATGGTGACAAATTGCTGAAGATTTTTTATCTGAGCACATTTAATATTCCGTAAGCCTCTTCTTCGTAATAAAAGTGTACCTGTCTAAAAATAGCTGTCTTAATTGAGTCTTATCTATTATGAAGTATCTACGGATGGTAACTGTTGAACTCTCACGGGAACGTCTGGCCTTATTGAGCGATCAGCGGTTTTAAAGTGCTCACCAACCGCTAAGTCAGGGATTACACAAGTCAATAGTGTGAACGAGCCGGGGATTAGCTGGGAACCATACTGTAGTACTGGCCGAGGGTTATAGTGAAAACGCGTTGCGTTTTCTATATTTGGTGCTAAAATTCGTGATGGTTACTGTTTTATAATAAAACAAGGCATTAATTAAGCTTTTTGTACACAATAGCGTTCATTCTTATTGTTAAACATTGTATATTTTCTTAGGCGACATCAAAGGGAATATCAACTAGGTATCTACATCACAATATAGATACATCATGTTTTTCTACGAGCGTTTAATTTCGCCCTCCCCTTTGATGTCTTGTCGAAATAATTAATTTACCTGTATCTATATACACATCAGCGATCAGCTACGTCGCCTTTAAGCAATGATTCAAATTTTATATCACGCCTTGTATACGGCAATTACTTACTTTAATTCGCTATTAATAATATTAAAACCAAGCTACAAAGGTAATTTAAAGCCAAAAGTGTTGTAAAACAATAAACATGTAAAGGTTTTATATGGCAACGCTCCTCCCCCCGGTTTTAAAAATAACAAATGATGGGAAGGTGTTATTGATGCGTTATTCAGGAACTAAATGAGCCATCAGCGGCCGGGCTGCGTCGTTTGCATCTAATCTCGCCTCTTCCCTCACTTTTCTGAGCTACATACACGGCAATTTTATACGCTCATAAAAAAATACTACGGTTTAAGAGTTCTTAAAAAAGAATATGCTCTATTGAAGTTTTTTTATACCGAGGTCGTTTTATGATACCGGTGAGGGATGTTTCAACAGTATGTTGGTGTGGCAAGAAAGAAGGTCTCCACTAGCTTAGTATCGAATGTTAATTCCTCTTTGTTGTAAAGTGGTTTTATATGGACTTATACAAGATTGAAGTTAAATGTAATTCTATAAATATAAAGTTCTCTGAATGTTTCGCTTGAAACTACTTTACTGTTTATTACTAATTTGTACCTAGTCTAGTTGCCTCTCAAAAGTTTACTTTGATGTATTTTATTTCAGTTTATATCGTAATGTAAGAGACGTCTCAGTATATTATGTGATACACCTACCGAAAATACTCTTTCAGTCCTGAAAACTGGAAACACATTAAATATTTTAAAAGCTCGTCATAAAGTTTACTTTGTAAGATAGATGAAATAAAAATCCGGATACATTCAGGAAACCAAGATACTATTAATCAATGTTGGAAAGCATCTATTTTCGTTTGCTTTCTCCGTGTTGTGTCGGACTGGTTTGGAGATCATAAGAGAGACATGATCTTAACTTTAGTGACGATGTAAGATGGACCTGTTCGGTTCTTACTGAACCACTTCCTTAAAGGGTCTCAGCTAGCAGTTAAGCAGCATAACCTGCTGCTAGAGTCGCAAAACGAATTTGCAAATAAATTTTAATTTTCCTGCTTACTAATTACTAATTCTACTTGCGTGCTAGAGCACCGTCCAGATGCCCTATTATGGCCGCTTTTGCAATATTGCTTTTCGTCCTCTTTACGTTTTTTTTTTTGTATTGAATTTGACACTCTAGAGGACGAAAAGCAATATTGCAAAAGCGGCCATAATAGGCCCTCAGCATATTTTTTATTTTAATACCCGAAACGACGCAACCGACACATCTTCTTTCAACTTTTTTGGTACTAATATATAAATAATTTGTTTACTATCTCCTGCAATTACTTAAATAACTCTTCTCGCCTTTAATGTTTTTTATTGCTTCCTTTTAAAGTTTTAATAGTCGACACTTATCGAAACCTAGCTTGCGGTTATGGATGGAGTATCGTGTGAAACAGCCTCAAGACAGATATAGACTCCTCGCATTCATCAGTTGGATTGGCAATCACACAGGGAGCGTGGTAAATGAGACGATCCCAACACAAAGCTACAACAATAAGGAGATGCTTTATGATGTGGAAAGACTTCGCTTAGCGAGTAAAAGGTATAATATATGTATAAATGAAAGAATACGTTGTAGTTTTATAAAAAAATATTAATTCTAGATAGGAAATAGCAAACAACTTTTTTTGGGTCTTAAAAATTCGAGATCAACAGTGACGAAAGAAGATACAAATAATTTTTAAAAAAATATCAAGAAAAATAATTATTTCTTTTTAGATTCAAATATTGAATAACTATTTCGTTTCAATTATTACTTAGTAACAACTACCTATACTACAAGCTAACGAAAAGCCTTTGTACTTTTTAACCGACGAAAAAAAAAAGGAGGAGGTTCTCAATTCGTCGCGTATTTTTTTTTTTTTTTATGTATGATCACGCATAACTTTTTACTGTGTGAACCGATTTTGATAATTCTTTTTTTAATCGACAGGGTATACCTTGAAGTTGGTCCCATAAAAATTTGGAAATAAAATTCCCACCCTAAGGGTGGGAAAATAGGGATGACTTTTTGGTCGGCGGGTCGATTTATCCACTCACAGGTTGCATTTCCGTGTTACATTATAACTTTTGATACCTACCTACAATATCTTTGGAAATGAAATAAAATCAGCCAAAAGACGTCCACTGCTGGACATAGGCCTACCTCACAAATCGCCTCACCGACCGGTCGTGATCGAACCTCATCCTGTTAGTCCCTCAACCTTCACCAGGTTGTGTGGCCACCTTGTGGGGTGCGACCACCCGGTGAAGTATGATTAGCTGGGGTCAAAAAATTAGCCCAAAAAAAACTGAAAAGCAAAAAATAAAAACTTTTTATAAAAAAATTAAACCGCCGAAAAAACTGAAAAGCATTAAATAATAGGGAAACATTTTCTATTAGGCCTTAATTTACCCACTTCTTAAAGTAATTTTGGATTAACAAGAAATTTTGAGTCGGTGCCACAGAATCAACGAATAAAGATCACTAAATTACCTGAAATTCAAAGAAATAACCGAAAAACGTATGCCGCTGCGCATCGCGCTTTACATAGATAATGAATTTGCTTGTGTGTTGTGGCGCCGACTTAAAATTTCTTGTTAATCCAAAATTACTTTAAGAAGTGAGTAAATTAAGGCCTAATAGAAAATGTTTCCCTATTATTTAATGCTTTTCAGTTTTTTCGGCGGTTTAATTTTTTTATAAAAAGTTTTTTTAACCCCCGAACGAAAATTCCGGGAGGGGTGTTATAATTTTAACGTGTGTATCTGTCTGTCTGTCTGTGTATCTGTCTGTGGCATCGTAGAGCCCAAATGGCTGAACCGATTTTCGTTTAGTTTTTTTTGTATCATAGATAATTTCAGGCCGAGTGTTCTTAGCCATGTCTGATGAAGCAGATCTTCATCTGCCGTTTTAAGATGATCAGCTCTTAAATAATGGATGAGAGGATCTAACTAGCTTCCTTATGTCCGATCGATTTGAAATTTGGTATCATGTAACATCTATGATATAAAAAGTTTTTGGTAAGGTAACCATGACCTGATCAGCCGTTTGAAGATGATCAGCTCTTGAATAATGGATGAGAGGATCTAACTAGCTTCCTTATGTCCGATCGATTTGGAATGTGGTACCATGTTACATCTATGATATAGAAAGTGTTTGGTAAGGTAACCATGACCTGATCAGGAGTTTGAAGATGATCAGCTCTTGAATAATGGATGAGAGGATCTAACTAGCTTTCTTATGTCCGATCGAGTTGAAATTTGGTACCATGTTACATCTGTGATATTGAAAGTATATGTTAAGGTAATCATGACCTGATCTGCCGTTTAAAGATGATCTGCTCTTGAATAATAGATGAGAGGATCTAACCACCTTCCATTTGTCCTATCGATTTGAAATTTGGTTTCGTGTTGCTTCAATTATATTGAAAGATAATCTCTAGTTCTAGTTAAGTTGATGAGGGGTCTGACTGGGTCGGGGGTTTTTAAATTTTTTTATTTGAGTTATTATATACAACCCGTGGAACGATTGACTACCCTCAAACGCATTTAAATTATGCACAGTTTATGTGCGCACGACTCGATGAGGTTTAATAAACCGTATATTTGTACTTTTACATACCTTTTTAAATATTAATATTATGTGGGTTCATTCATGTCGACTTGGTAAAACAAAAGCGCAATAGCATCACCTGACGTGACGGGTCAGGCCGGGATGATCAAATAGATAGAACGGCTGTTCCATACACTGATGGATCACTCACTCCGCTCCATTCACACAAACTAACGCGAAGCAGATTCCGACTGCCCCAGATGTAGTTTATTTAGTCCATTCCATCCATGCTTTGATGTTCTATATAAAAATAATCAAATAGCCTTAATCCCTGCCTATGAATCATTCATAATGAGAAACAAAAAATATAACAGTGCTATGGAATCCTTTTATTCATAATATATCTCTAGACATAAGATTTATGTTAACATTTCAAAATAATTATTTTAAACTAAGAAGAATTTTTGACATAACATGGTACAGGGCATAGAATACCACCACCCCATCTCCTCCCGTGGGTGAAGGTAAAAGGCGCTAAGGGAACAAACGAAAGACGGGCAGCAGCATTTTTCGTTGAAATACTTGAAGAGCCATACTGCGATCGCCAACCCGTTTGCCAAGTGTGGCAATCAGAGTACATACCCCAAGTAGCATTGAAGAATTTTGTTTAAATCGCATATATCTTAACAGTGCCTGTATTGTGATTTAACTAAATAAAAAACGATTTCATATAGTCACATATTTCTTAAAGGCTATATAGTATTCCAAAACCGCTTTTTGAGAAAATAAAGATTATACAAATCGTAGTTAAATCATCTTAAACCTATTCAGTATTAATTAAGGTTTCAGATAAACCATAAAACTCTCTTTTCACTCAACTCTCATTATTTGTAAACTGAATTAAATCATTAAGGGATAGTTGTTCGACTTATACAGTCGCACTAATGCAAAAAAGATTTGCTATCCAAACTAAAAGCCATATTAAGACGTTTGTCCTCAAATCAGTTTTTGCTAGGCAAAACACAAATAAATTTTGTATTAATTATTATTTTATAAGTAATAATTGATTTAGAGGGACGGTTTGTACAAGATGGAGAAAAATTAAATTAGCAAAGACGTTGAAAAATTAAAAAAATAACCTTTAACACAGAAATGTCCCTTTCCCATAATTTTCCTTTTACATAATGTCCCTTTCTAAAATTGTATTTTCCCAAAATGACCCTTTCTCAAAATGTACCACATCGAAAAAACCTTTGTCGTAATGTCCCTTTTGCTTTTATTTTTTGTAGACAGTTTCGAAGAAATATTTGCGAACGGTGCATTATGGGTCTAAATTGTAGGGCCTTTCACTCTATCGATGCAAAGTAGGTAGGGAGTTACGGTCACGGACTCGTTTAGCATAATACATTTTGTATGATTAGTCTTTGAATAAGTATTTGATACACTTAAATAAGTTAAAAGTATTAGGTTGCCAATGCAGGTAGTTTATATATATTTT
The DNA here is from genome assembly GCA_951802225.1 of Euspilapteryx auroguttella. Lineage (NCBI taxonomy): Eukaryota > Metazoa > Arthropoda > Insecta > Lepidoptera > Gracillariidae > Euspilapteryx > Euspilapteryx auroguttella. The sequence goes on from OX637646.1 coordinate 8,297,002, forward strand.
CCGAACTAGCTCTAACACAGCTTTCTTAGCTAAACAAAATATGATAACTCGATGATATGACAGCATTGAAAACCATTGCTGATTTTCTTATGGTATGTAGGTACTTTTGTGGTTCTTAAAAAGCAGCAAAAGGCAGTGAAATAAATTATTACAACAGTTTTTGTTTTGCCACAAGTGTGAGCAGAATGGTCTGATAGAAATACTTGCCACACACACTTGACTTTATATGCAAGCTCTGCTGTTGTTTAAATGCACTTTATTGCTAAAACACCAAAAAAAAACAATAACTTTCTTTGAAAACCATAACGCTTTTAAAGAATTCTCAAAACGTCCTTTTCGCAAAATGTGCTTTTCGCAAAATGACCCGTTCGAAAAATGTCCATTTCTCCACTAGCTCAAGTTTACATGTACAAAAGGGACACTTTAAAAAAAAGGCATTTTGCGAAAGGAACTAAAAGCGGAAGTGATGAATACTTACAAAAGCTTGAATTCGAAATTATCCTTTTAAATTCTGCCATATAGACATAGCCAAGTCACGTCACTTCCTACCCGAATCGCCAACATGCCAGCCACAAACATAGATCATATTAATTCGTTTGTACAACCTTGTAATGCATTCTGATAAACACAATTGTACATAAACATCTAATTTATGTGTTTAATAATATTGCATACGTCTATCACTTTCAACACTTACACTTGGTATTAGAAAAACTAACTCTGTTGCAAAACAAAGAAATCTTGATTTAAGAAATCAAAGTAAAGGATCAAATAAATCAGAATAGTATTCATGAAATCAATTCGAAGTATCACTTAAATCGTTGAGGATTTACTTAATCAAACTAAAGGATCACTTAATACTGTGAGATAACGTCGGCTCCGTGCTTAAGTGTTCAAACTCCATTTTGGTCGAAAATGACTTTTTGATGCAGGATTGTTAACGATGTAATTAAGGTCCAGAAGGTCAAGTAAAAAAAGGCTTTTCCTAGAAAAAATACAACAAATTTCATGTTTTAAATTTTGAAGCCCACATCATCGTAACAAAAATTCCGTGCTTGTTTAGCCAACCTCCACAGCATTACCCAAAGTCCCGCATCGAAATATTTGTTGCGTGCTTGAGTGTTCAAACTCCAGCCGGCCGACCAATCACAGCACAGTACGTCACGCTACCCGGCCATTTTGTTTTTTCTGTGATGAACTTGGTTGCTCCTTTAGTTTGCTTGCAAAAACCTAATAAATTAGTTTTATTGTGTTCAAAACTAAGAAAACTAACTGCGAGTAACGTTAAAAGCTGCAGCGGGATGGCGAGTACAAATTTCAAAACAAGCAAAAGGCATACTTTGGCGACTTTCGAGCAATAAGTACTTTTTAATAATGTTTATTTCCGAATAGAAACTTAAACGTACTGATACAGGATGTTAATAAATTCACTTTGTAATAAAACGGTTGAGAATTAAGTATATTATTATGTTAATTCTGTTTGATAGTCCTTTTGTCTGTCTTTCACAATGGTTCAACACAACAACCAAATTTTTAACAATAATTAAGTAGGTATATTTTATCATTTCGTTAAGTTTATGTTATTATTACTTGAGTCTAAATTAATTTTTTTTTTTATTTCTTGATTTTAATTTCTTATACCTTTTATCATCTAAAAACAAATTTTTTTACGAAGTAATTTAATCATCCTGTATATGGTATTAGGAGGTTGGACAAACAAGCACGCAACAATTTTAAGGAACACTGTGCTATCTCCATGGCAGGAGTGTTGTATTTCCATGAACGAACATTTTTATTCGCAGTTTTGTTGAACCTCCATTTTAAAAGTATGATAAAATACGTAAAATCACAGCATCGTAAACAAATTTATTGGCAATTCCATATATTAGACTAAAAACTATAAATTTGCATTTATCATTCCTGAAACTAAACATCTCGTTTGATAATAAGTAAAAAAACCTTCTCCTGAACAGTGTAAAAATGGAAGTTGAACATTCAAGCACGGAGGCGGCGATAAGAAATCTTGATTTAAGAAATCAAAGTAAAGGATCAAATAAATCAGAATAGTATTCATGAAATCAATCGGAAGTATCACTTAAATCGTTGAGGATTTACTTAATCAAACTAAAGGATCACTTAATACTGTGAGATTTAAATGTTACTTACGTTTGATTTAGTAAAACGATTAAGTATTAAGTGAGATTTGAGGAAATCGTTTTTGAGTAAAACATTTCTAAAATAGCATTATTTCAAATCGAACTTATTAATCTTTGATTTAATTGATACTCAACTACCCTTTTGAATCCTTACTTTTCTAAATTCAGATTTCGTCAAGTAAAACAAGATTATACGCCATTTTGAACTTTTAGAAAACAGAACAACAAAATAAAATCGAAGTGATATCGTGAAAAAAGTGTGGATTTCAGTTAAATGTGACTAGTTTAATAGTTTTTACTGAAGAAATAGTGATTATGTGATGAGAAAAGGTAATATTAATGACATAAATGATAACTTTATTTTTATTCCATATACAATTATTCTTTATTTTATTGTTATTTCAAGCTATTTCGAGAGCCCGTTTGTTTTATGGCTCTTTCTATCGATTTTACACGATAAATGATCATGCGTTTAAGATTCTTATGGCTTACGACGAAATAAAACGGATTTCTAATTGTCATATTTACTTATAGTTTACAAATTCTTAACACTAAGTAAAGTTCTTGTGTTGTAGCATAAAATGTTCACCATATTTTCTTTATTATGATTACTTAAATTGAAAACGTTTTAAAGTTTTCTTCGCTTAGCAAAAATTGCATTAGTAAAATAGATTATAAAACAGTTTTAATTTTGCATTTAAATATATTTTGCTGCCTTAACTTAAACTTCAAGATATCGCGAAACCTTAGTTAAGGAATCTGGAAAACCCTATTAAATCCCAATTGCTTAAGTAAGGTTAAAGTATGATTTAGCAGTAGTATTAACTCCCCCTTCATATTCTCCTAAATACCGTGCCCACTTTTTCTTAACTGACCCTCCAAGCAAGTCTTAGGGATATCTTGAGGGACATAATAGTTTTGGCCAAGGCAATAGCTGGAATTAGTCATGTTGCCTTCAAGAAATCTTCAATACTCAGTTAAATCTATCGGTTGCTACTTGGGACATAAGTACATCGTACATACATACATAAAGAACGCAGCATATCAACCTGCCAACCCTTTCTTAAATGGTGCTTATCGACGCTGGAAAGGAAGAAGTACCTAAGCGACATTATGCCTAATGTTCAGGAGAGCAATTTGAAAATCTTTTTTTTGAAAAAAAAATCATAACTATTTTCCTAATTATTCTACATGTGTGAAACCTACATAGCAGACAAAATGATTTTTTCCGCTTTTTTTAATATTAGTAGTTTTAATAAAAACGTATTATTTTAGGAGATAGTGTCGCTTAGGTATTTTTAATATAAAAATAGTACCCGGAAAAAATACCCAAGCGCCCAGGCAAAATATTTATCATCCTTGATAAAACAACACATAGTGATTTCAAATACATGTCTTAGGAACGGAAAAAATACTGAAATTAACATTTTATTATATCCGCATATTAGTAAAAATGGCTAAATGTTTCAGTTTACTAAAATATTCCCTAGAAAAACTTACTTTTCAAAAAATCGAGTAGTTTTTAAACCCATTAAAAATAATTAAAAATCAAAAGTAAATAACGTTTTTCAAACATATGAATAAAGTTAAAACGATAATTTTGAGGGATATTTCTTATTTTATGACAGTGAACTAAATTGCACAAAGAAATCCTTAACTCAAAGTGTAAAATTACTAAAAAAACTTTAAAATAGCAAAATCTGTGGAGCTGCTATACGTTAAAAGGCATATAACACAACACAATTTACAATAAAATAATAATGGGTACTTATCTGGAGAATCGAGAGTGCTGAGTGTGAGTTTTTTTCCTCACTTTTGGGCATGTTCACATATTTTTTTTTTCTAGAAACGTTAATTCCATTAATTAAAATCATTTACTTCATCTTGTCAATTTTTACTTTACTTCGTCCAGTGTTCTGCGCACACACGTTGTGCGTTGTTTCTATACGTTTGCGGGTAGCTCAACAATCGACGTTGAAACTCATACTCGAGACTGACGCTATCAGATGAAGAACATAAAGTACCATTACCTACCTACGTAGTATTTGAAATGACTACTGGTTTGAGACCTCAGAGTACCTATAGTCATACTACTTTCTCTCTGCTCTGCAGTAGTATCTCATCTCTTTCTGCGCCCAATAATATACTAAAAGACCCACGATAAACATGTTATTCATGGTATTAGATACTCAGCATCATAGCACAAAATACGATACTACACGAAATTAAATCTATTTCCTCACAAATTTCGAGCTATCCCCATAACTTTTTTTGTTCAGGTTAGGAAGAAACGTTTATATCCAAAATATCCTTAAAATAACATCTCAGTACTCAATGCTCATATTCTTTGAGAGCTGCTAAGGCTATACTTTACGCAAGGACGTGAAGAACTTGTCTTCAGATTTAGTTAAGTCGCAAAAGGGCCGCGATGGAGGTCACATGGTCTGAAAGGCAGATACCCATAGGTTTGAAAGATACAAAAGGTATTTGAAAGGCACTAATAGGCACAACCCTACCAGAAGATCTGGTCGCAGACCTTTATTTTTTAGAGGAAGCCACTGGCGGTTATTTCTTTTTTCATTAAGGTGGTAACTCACGGTATGGCGCGAAATTCAAATTTTTTCACGTTTTTTAATTATTTTGGCGAAAGTATTCATTTTAAATAAAGTTTAAATGAATTCGCGTACGTAAAAACCAATTTTCCACATTGTGATATATCGTTTTTGAAAGACAGAGTTACCGATTTTGTGTATATTCAAGGAACTTGTTTTTTGGCCTTTTACCCCTTAGACACAAAATCTGTAGGTCTGTCTTCAAAAAACGTTGTATTACAATATGGGAGATGGTTTTTTACATACGCGAATTCATTTAAACTTTATTAAAAATGTATACTTTCGCCAGAATAAATAAAAAACACGAAAAAATTTGTATTTCGCGCCATAGCGAGAGTTACCACCTTAAAATGATTTTATTTATCCCTAAAACCCTTGACGTACCGACTAATATATTAATAACACTTTTTAGGTGGCCACACGTTGAAGGAACGGGTACTTAAATATAATATCTCCTGCCAGAGAATAACTACTCCTGCTGCTCCTGAAATAATATACTGTCGTACATCATCTGCATTATTTTAATTTAGCTAAATAGACTTAGTAAAAACTTAACAAACAAGTTTGGTAAAGGTAAAAGCTGTCACAACTAGTCAACCCAACATACACCATATTCATATAATACGAATAAAATTATCAGTACTTCGTTAACTTTCATAGCGTTGTCATCAGAAAAGTCGCTTGATTCCCTGGGTAAAGATATCTGCCCAATTTAGAGAGGCGTTTATTCTTTCCTATAACCCATTGATAAATTTATTGCCGTGTGGTGACGGCAAAAATTCTACCACCCCATTTCGTATCGTGGGTCGTACAAGGCGACTAATTCTCGAAGCAATTTTTTTTTCCGCTCGAAGGAGCGAGGAGGAAATGTGGAGCTTGCACCCACTTAAACCCTCCGGTGGCCGTATCAGCGTTTGTTGGGAAGGACCCTGGAAACCATTGATTATCAGCGTCTTATGTCCTTCCCATGTACAGCTTTGTGTTCGGGGATGCTTGTTGTTCCCTCTCTTCTCGCCTCTAAAGCTGCGGCGGCTCAGTGCCACACGCTGTGCCCTTCCCGGGGCCGTTTGATAAGTGTGTCGGTCGGCAAACCCCCCTCCTCACAAGGTTTGTCCTTGTGGTGATCGCTGGGCGAGGCCTGTGTCCAGGCTGCGATGATGATGATTGATACTAGAGTTAGTAACTGCAAATGTTGCTGAATCACTAATAGAATCCTTACGATTTTGCGAACCGTTAGATGAAGAGTAAGACCTGTTGAAGGTTTCGGAGGTGCACTGGATAAGGGTCGCACGTGTTTACTGATCAGTAGGTCGATCTATAGGTGGGGCATATGTCCAATTGTGGATGCATTTCGGCCGATAAGGTGATGATATCAACTTTTCCACTTTCTTGGGGTAAATAGCCCGATTTTTAAAATGTATTTCATTCTTTATACTTTTAAAATAAAATATTCATAGACCTACATTAATATCATGAGACACTTATCCATTTGCCATATATGTTGAGAATCAAAAAAAGTTTACATCTATGATTTTGGCTTAAAACTCAGTGGAAACGGATTTAATCCTATTGAACGATATTGAATAAAAATTCGGGTTGAAAACAATCATTAGACATGCATGTTGATTGATATTTACATTACACTTATTTGAATTGTATAAAAAAAGATAGCAGTCAGTAACTGTATTATTTTCTTAATCAAATAAAATTAATTGGTAGCACTGCGAAAACCTTGAATTTCAAATACAAAATAATTCTGTTAAAGATGCCTAAGCGACGGCCCAATTAATGTTGACGGTGCGTACGCGCTACCTAAATAACAATTTCAACCGCAAAGACTGTTTTTTCGTTACCAACCACCATACCATAAATATTTACAGCCCGGGCAAGCGACATATGCTTGGTATCGCAATATGCTTAAATCATGAATTATTATAATTGAATTTCCATCAGAAAATACCTAAACGCCAAATAAAATCGAAAAGTCGGCAGGTAAAAGTACCCAAGCGACATCTTACTTTTATTATATTTTACTTATAAAATACCTAATCTATCGTTTAATTAAAATAATTTCTGGAAAAAAATACCCAAGTTCCATATATAAATTAATAAAAGATGATCAAAAATATCTTCATTCTCCATTAAAGATTTTATATTCCAGGAAAAAATACTTAACCAGAATTACAAAAGACATTTGGAGTAGGGTAAACATACCTTAGCAATAATTTAATTTTGAAAAGTACGACAAAAACTATCCAAATAAAAATAAATAAAAATTTTGATACCTAAGTAAAAAAATAATAAAAAAGATCGAAAACTTGTCGCTTGGTCGCCATAAAAAGATGGAAAAAGAGGGAAATCTAAAATACCTAAGCGACATAAATTTCATCGTAGAGACATGAGAGTGACACCAAAAGACGCAGAAAAATCTGACGATTCCAACAAGGTATATAACTCAATATCGACCATCTTGTCGCTTAGGTACTTTTTCCTTTCCAGCGTCGTTATACATAATAAATTAAAATGGTTTAGTAGTTGACTTCCTGTAAGCAACGAAAACTCTCTAAATATTACGAGAAGATATAGAATGAAGATGCAATGTCGTGCAAGTTAAATACAATTTTATTTCAATAATAATAATAAAATTAGGACTTGGTTATATCTTAAAAAATGTCTGTGTCTCAGTTATGTTCGGTAATAAGTATCTCAATATAAATAGTCAAAATTTCGTTTTTCAAGAACAGGACAGTCGATTAAAAAAAAAGTAAAATACCGATATATACAAAAAAAGATTAACGACGCAAAATGTCTGCGTGCTCTCAGCTACTTTTTTTTGTTTGTTTGCCATGTCATAACACGTGAAATAGCATTTTTTTTTGTTCACACGTCCGTCATACAACTGTTCCAAGCTGTAAGTAGTTATCCATGTTGGTTCAAGCAAGCTTCATTACTTATGTACTTACTTTAATTATATAAAATATAGATAAATTCTCAAAGACGCTTTGAATGCCTGCTCAAAGACAAATTTTCAAACAATTAATTAATTCCTTGTGTTTGCAATCATATAACTTTACTGGAATATAAAAAAACAAACAACATAGAGATGCTAAATCAAACTTGGTCCAAACCACAATTTACCGTATACTTTGTTCTGTGTGAGGCATGTAGGGTGTGTATTGTATATATTCGACTGTTTACTCAGGGCCTGAGTCCATACAATCTGCGTTGAATGGCCGAAAGCTTATTACCCTCTATATTATTACCGAAACGATAGCATCACATCTGGCTGGTGTATTTGTTTGAGATATATTCTTCACAAAAAGTGCTTTTTCTAAAGCATTTGTTCCAAAAATGGAGAGACGAACGCGCCGAGCTCCAAAGCCGTCGCATAGGTTATTTCCATCAAATCTGTTTTAAGAATGACGCCCATGTGTGTTTAAGTGACAAATTGCTTGCCGGGTTGCCTGGAAGAAATTGCTTTTAGTGATAAGGCCGCCCATTGCATGCAAATTCAATTTGTCTGCACCTTTATTTAATAATGTACTTTTGTGTCTTACTTTGTATGCAATGAAGCGTTTCTATTCTATTCTATTGTAGGACTATTTAATCCTGTTACATTTATTTTTTCGATAATGTTGATTGTAAGATCAATGAAATCCCAGTTTGGCCACTCCCCCCGGGGTCGCAGGGTACTCGATAGGAGTTTCCCCGCCTAAAAAAAAAAGGTTCTGATTTAAGCCTCGGTAGTCGGTGTGCAAGTTTGTTTATCACGTATTTTAAAAGTTATTTTTTATAATACATGATAATACGAACAGGTGAGCTACAAACATTTTATTAAAAAAACATCTTAATCTCATATATTTATAAATAAAATACTATTTCTGTATCATTCAGTACTGGCTAGAATCTAATGGGTCACACAAAGTCCGTCGAACACAAAGTTCGTCCGAATTGTAAGCCATTCCTTATAAAACAAGTATAAAACCTGCAAAGTGCCCATCGCGACTGTAGTATTAAGTGAAGTTTTCATTGTGTACAGCTGAGCTGGGCGACTTCGACCCCCGGCGGCACGCCGCGGGCTACGTGTCCGAGTTCCGGCTGCTGTCGCACCAGAGCCCCGACCTCGAGGCGCGGGCGGCGGAGATACATCGCACCCTCACGTAAGTCTACTCTATGATCCCAGTGACGGGTGGTTTGCTTAGCTATTTGTAGACAATCTTATGGCTCGGTGCTTATTGACTTATCTGGTTCCTTGATAGGATACATTAAGGCTCTGACAAACGAAATTGAGAAATTTGTAATAAAATATTACCTTCTCCATTTTTACGCTCCTAAAAGTTTTCCAGTAAAAATACTGTGTTTTCAGACTATAGCTTCTCGCCTCGTGAAGAACGTTTTATTGTGTATTTTGTCACTGGGTGCTAAGCTAAGCAAGCCGCCCGTCAGTGGGACCCATGCGGGGCCCGCCGCTGCCTGCAGCGCGCCCCGCCCGTCACGCCCGCCACTTTGTTTTACCGTAACGCTGAAAATACAGACATCACTCGACTCTGAGACTCGGCGTGTATTTTAGTTTTCTTCTCTACAAATGTTATTTTATTTATCTGAGTGCGGAAATATCTCTTTTTAGTTTAACTGAACTCGTGCAGGGTACTGAACAACATCATATTACAAACTCGATTTGAAACGAAAAAAAGCGGTTAGAAAAAGAAGAAGATATTTTTTGTAATTCAATGAAAAATATTTTTTAAAACAATATTTTTTTTATATAATTTTCATAATTTCTTAGTGGATTATGAATTCTTGACAAAATAAAATCTCGGAAAAGTCTAAGACGTCTCTCGAGCGAATATAAATTCTTTGAAACAGGAGCTTGTTTGTTTCAATAGAGGACTCTTAATAAGATTAAAGAAAAGCTTTAAAGTACTTAACAGCTGAAATCTTATTACCGTCTGCCTAAACTTTGAAAGAGTCGCTTGGCTGCACTAAATCTTCTTAATATGTAATCACCGGTGTATTCAGACGAACTCGGCATAACGTAACCGTAACGTTGTAAACAACGTAAACGTAGGCCTAGCACCTAGCACGGTTACGTTAATCTTCTAAGCTGTTTATAGGCTGTGCTGTAAGTGTTTGGCAACCACTAGCTTAGGTATGTTTGATGCAGACATATAACAGTTTTTTTAACGTGTTTTAATTATTAATGATATTTTTTTAAAGCTTGATTTTTTACACAGTTTTTAGGATTCTGCCGTAGATGTATGATGATGCATTTCAAAGCAATAGTTTTAACATACAGTTATTGACGTTTTCTCCAAATTTATCCAGACCTCAGACATATTGTTTATAAATTATTCGGTCCATGTTATTGGAGAGATATTAGGCCATAAATATCAATGAAAAAAATTATTTGTAAGATACTAAAATTTAAAAAGAACTTCAATGAAAAATAAGATTATTACTTTGGTACGTATTAAATTGAAAACTAAGAAACCAGGAAAATATTTTCATTTAGTGGCTCCTGCAAACTACGACGACGATAAAGACTCCGTCCTAATCCTGAACCTGAACCCCATTAGGTGCAGGCAGACCGGCTATAACTATTTTTCTTCCCTGTTTTTGCAGAGCAATTCGAGACAGAGCCAGCCGGTCCCTTGGGCTTTGAATTAGTTGCAGTTGTCTCGTTCTTTCATTCCTTCACTTTGATGTCGGCGCGATTAGCATTTTAATATTCCCTTGTGCGGAACGCTTTGGCTTGTGTTTTTCTATGAGAAAGAAGACAAATGGCATTTTTTACAAATTAAAGAAAGTAAACAATGTAGGGTCGGCCGGCACGCAGTCCGGAGACTCTTCAGCGCGAATCACAAAGAATTAAGATCTCAAAGAGAGCAGTTTCACGCCGCGCCGGAAGCGTCGCCGCCCGCCCCCGGATATTAAACTTCGTCGCGTTTCTCTCCTAATTGAATGAATTTTTAACTGTGCAAAGATGCAGCCTGCGGCTGGGCCGACAGCCGTCAGAAAGCCGCAATTACATGCAAATTACGTGTACTTAGTCAGGAGTGAGACGGACTGAAGCGCGCAACTCCCTCCTCCAGCAGCTCTTGATTATTCATTGTTACCTAGTCCATTCTATTACGGCAAAATTAAGTTATTTTTCATAACTACATTGCTTTCTTTCTTGCTGCTGAAATTCGATATACGTTTATTACATTTTAAATAAGAAGGGCTCACTCAATCTCTTTCGACTTTGAACTTAAATTTCCACACTCAACCCTCTTTGTGTTAAATAATTTAGTCTCACATCGTTGTAACTTTAAGATAATACTAAGTTGGTATTTACAGGGGAATTTCGCCAGCACAGGCGGAGCTGAGCTACCTAGATAAGGTGAAATGGCTAGACATGTACGGCGTCGACTTGCACCCCGTCCTGGTAAGTATGCTCGAAAATTCAAGTCTACTTAGATTAAGTAAGATGAGGTTAAAAGTTTTAGTGAGGGTTTTAAAGTGAAACTATGTATTAGGCTTATGACAATTTCTTGAAATACTACTTAAATGTTTTATTTCTCCAAGGATATGAATACAACTTTGTTATTTATTGGAAGTTTAAGTATATAAAACTAGGAGAACAATAGAATTTTCATTTTTAATTAGTGAAATATTGTAACTTTTCATCATCGGAAAACCTGTTTCGATCACTATAAGTACTGTAAAATCTCGAACGAACTCTTTAACAAAATTAAAGTTTTTAATACGTACTGTTTTTTTGCTAAGGGCGAAGACAGTGTGGAATACTTCCTCGGCCTCGCCCCCAGCGGCCTGCTGCTGCTGCGCGGCAAGCACACGGTCGCCAACTACTACTGGCCCCGGGTCTCCAAACTCTACTACAAAGGCCGGTTCTTCATGCTGCGAGTTGCAGATAAAAATGTAAGTACAAATTTACCTAAACAGATTAGAGCAAAAGAAACATGCAGAAATTCTCAATTGCTCCCCAGTTGAGAACTTCCTGAAAGGGTTAAGCAGATAGACTCATACGTGCGCGTTGTTCGGATGGCTGAATTGATTAAATTTTCCATTTGTAACGAAAGTTTTAGATATTCGTATTCGCAATGAAGTTTCACAATGGTTGGAACGTTGGTTTGTACGAAAGTTTATTGATAATTTGAAATTTAATATTTTTATCTTCTTAATGGAAAACTGACTAAGCAAGATGCATTAAAAACAAAAACTTTGATTTAAAAAATATCTCTCACGGCTGTATCCACTTCAATTTGAAGAGAGTCATTCATGAAATTCCAAAAGGCCACCGAAACCACTTGACCCGGTTCCGTTTGCTGCCTTCTCGAAGCTGATAAGGCTGCACAAATAAGGCAAGATGGACTTCAGTAGTCCGTGTTCTTTCAAAGACATTCGCAGCAAGCAATTATAGATAAGAAGTCAGGAAGCAAGGCGGTATTTACAGGAGGCGGCGATAAGACGACCCGACGACGACGTCTGCGTTCAAACACTACCTACCTGCTTGTGCTTATTTATGTTAGACCTACTTGCGGTGAAAATATGAGGTTTAGTTGCACTTTTTAGGCCACGGCTGGAGTATATCCTTAGGAAGTTAAAAATATACCCATTATCTTTGTAAATTCTTTTTTGAATACTTAGGTAACCATAGGTACGTTTATTAAATAAAGAAACAAAGTAAACTATATTACCAGTGTATCATAGAGCTCCAGCAAATAGATTACTCTAGATATAGGGAAGTAGTTAAGTAATTTGATACTAAAGGGGTGCTAGCGTTGTTCAAAACAATCACGTCTTTACTCTGATTCAGATAAATTAATTATAATATCTAAATCGCTATACAAGTAGATTCTTGTTCGCTATTTAATTCTATTTGCATTATTTAATATGGAGTTTGCAATTGTATTTTTTTTATTTTCGTTAAATGATTTCTCTTACAAATGCTTTGCGCGGGATATTATACTAAAAAATATATATTCACAATAGCGTCTAGTAAAAGCACAGAACAAGAGAAGAGAGAGCATCTTCCTTGTTCTGTGAGTAAAAGAGCGTACCTATCTAATTAAAGTTAATAGGTATACAAAATATTCAAACTAGATAGTGCAAATATAAATTAAAGCGTTATTAATTACTTTCAAATGAATCGTTTCATGAATCTGTGTTCATTCCAAACATTTGTGTATTGAGCCCAACATCTAATTATGAAAATGAGGCAAACGAGTATTAGCGACAATATTCGATCGATTGATTGCGCTTTGAGGAAAGCAAAACAGTGGAACTACAAGGTAGTTTCCTATTTATTAACATAACAGTAATTCTCCGTTTTATAGTAACATCCGGTATCTTTTCAACTTAATATTACTTATATCTAGACTTTTCCGAGTTTGTAAAGTCACTCTTCCGTTTATTTAGCGCGAGGAAGTGACAAACAAAACATTATTAAACGTTGTAACTGCGGTACTGAAGCAACTCGTTTCTTTGGCAATATTGTACATGCTCTAATTCATATGCTTATACAAACTATTATTTATCGAGATTATTCCAGATAAGGTTTTTTTTATAAAAACAAAACTCCTTTCCACACTAGTCTGTAATAATATATGAATGATAATATTGTTTTATTTTATTATTATTTGTCATCATCCTCAGCCCACATATACTGCTCGGGGGGTTAAGGCTTCTTCCATGAATCAGAACTTAGTTCTCAAAATTGTATGTACAGTGGCGGACACGATCGGCGTAACACTTCCGGTTTTTCTGTATTGCAAAATAGCTCTTGTTCTTTGGTAATACAGTCTAGGGCTGACGAAACCATAGACAAATCTGTTATGGCCTCCTAGTCCGTGACTGTACATAAGTACGATTGCCATATATATTATTATGTACTCCATTATATTGACCAGAATGAAACATCAACCTACGGCTTTGAGTCCCCGACGCGCGCCGCGTGCCGGCACCTGTGGCGGTGCAGCTCCGACCACCACGCCTTCTTCCGACTGCAGCAGGCTGCTCCCGCCTCCGCAGACATCTTTTCCGTTGGCACTAGGTTCAGGACCAGGTAAGGTTTTCAAGAGTTCCAGGATTCTTTTTGTAGCGCCTCTGTGCCACACAGAGTTTTAGCATAAAATTGTGTCCAAATTGCTGCTTAATAATGCTGCTCAGGCGCTTGAATCTAGCACAGAGATAATAAATAATCAGAAATGCTCCAAAGCTCAAGCCCAATGTGCTGGTTCGGTGTTGCTGTGTAAAGGGTTTTCGTTTCTTTTGGGTTGAATAAAAAACATACCTAGGTTTTTAACCGACTTCATAAAAGGAGGTTATCAGTTTGACCTGTATGTTTATGTTTGTCCGTGATTATCGCAAGTTTGGCTGGACCGATTTTGATGCGGTTTCACAGAAGTATTTGTTACACTCAGGAGAAATTTTAGTAGTTACCTATTTTAACCGACTTCAAAAATAAGAAGTGCCTAGTTGATGTATGTGGCAGTTTATTAAAGGCGGGTTCCTTTTTTTAAAGACATTATTTTTTTATTTAAATAGAAATTACCATATTTAACATGTTTGCTGCAGCGGTCGCGGGAGCCGGCCGCGGCCGCCGCCGGCGTTCACGAGGACGCCTTCGAGACGGATCTCAAGAACCTCGCATTCCTCGCACACGCTCCATGACAGTAAGAGATCTTTTATTTTCAACTTTTTCGTTTGTATATAAGTAAATAAAAATAGAACAAGGATAAAGTTCAAAGGTCTTTTGATATTTTTACTCCATAAACTTGGTTTCGATTTCAAAATAGATTAACTTTTTATGATTTCGTTACAAGTGTTTGCTCAAAAAACTTTGACTTCAAATTGTTTCAAAACAACTGAAGCCCGCAAAAGAAATGGGATCGCAAAAGTTAAAGTTGGTAAGTATATATTTTTGTTTCCTTATTTCAGTACCAAAATTAGAAGACTTGAGAATAAAAGACTGTACTCCGGAAGTCAAACAACCTACCTCAGTTCACAGACCGAACTCGTGAGTACACTGTGTTTGTTACGCACTAGCTTTTCACGCTTTTTTCGTTGTAACATTAATGATAATACTTTAAAAGCTTTACATATTTTGTGTACTTAAATATCATTTCACGAATATTTATGTTTATTTTATTACAAACTGCATAATATAAAACACTTTCTTGCCCTTACACATACATTACTCACAAACTACTTGCAAATCACACTGCGAAATAATTTGATACTCGAACCAAAGTCAAAGGCAGTGAAGCCTTAACAAGCTTATACGTCTCAAAGTGATTATCCCGTTAACGAAGAGACAATTAAGTAAAGGAACTCGAAGCCATGAGCAAAACTATTAGATTTCTCATTTGTTTCAGAACAATAACATTGTAAAGGTAGCCCCGTTAGTGGGTTTATTTAAGGATCATTATTAACTCATATACAGGGTGGCCCATAAGTCCTTTGAAATTTAAATTTCGAATAAAATTCAAACGGTGCGCAAGAATGGCGCGCGGGGTACGGGGGAAGCACTAACGGTCTTTCGGAATTCAGTTGCCATGGAGCGTTTTAATGGTGCGGACCATGCTTTTTGTGTGCGCGAGTTTTATCGCAACAATAATTCTGCTACCGTTGCGCGGCGTAAATGTGTTAATAACGTCTTATTCTCTGATGAGGCTCACTTCCACAACAAAGGCCATGTCAACAAGCAGAATTGTCGCTACTGGAGTTGCGAAAATCCAAATCGCAAACATGAAAGGCCCTTACATAGCCCTAAAGTGACATTTTGGGTTCTCGAAATTTACAATAATTCTGCCGCCGCGCAACGGTAGCAGAATTATTGTTGCGATAAAACTCGCGCACACAAAAAGCACGGCCCGCACCAGTGAAACGCTCCATGGCGACTGAATTCCAAAAGACCGTTAGTGCTTCCCCCGTATCCCGCGCGCCATTCTTGCGCACCGTTTGAATTTTATTTGAAATTTAAATTTCAAAGGACTTATGGGCCACCCTATTACAAACAAAATTTTCTTTATTAGTTTAATAAGTGAGGGTAACATCCACCCGGCCGGGCCGGGAGGGTCGCCGCGGTCCACCCGCTCGGCGCCCGCCCGCCGCGGGCTGTACTCCGCGTCGCCCACCGCCACCAGGCCGCCGCCCGCGCCGCGGCACCGCTCTGCTTCTGTCGACTCCCAGAGCTCTAATGACTCAAGATCTACAAGGAAGTAAGCATGGCTGAAGATTGTTAGGAACCTCCTTTCTAATTTCATAAAAAATTCTGATTTCTCAGTCAATGTGTGAGTAAGGGACGTTCCCAAAACTAAATAAGTATTTTCTGGGTCAGGATCACTTCTTTCTTTCTTCCAGTAGTCTTTCGATTCCAGTGTTATATCAATTTAATGTATTTATGAGAAAACGTTTTTGAGTTTAGATGGGGTCAAAAATGGCTTCAAATGGTTTGTGCTACACACGATGCTGCTCGTCAGTTTTGTTACCTTTAACTTGGCATGACACGCAACCGACGTGTTTAGCCAATCACGATCCACTTTAATTTCCAAAAATTTATGGAAGAAACCCCTTTCCTCCCAGGCACAAACACCGTTCCCGTCGTCAGCAATCAGACGCAGAGAGCGAGCTGTCGCGCGGGTCGGGCCGCTCGGGCCGCAAGCACCGGCGGCACCGCTCGCGGCACAAGCACGAGTCCGGCTCCGAGAGGGACGACGGAAAACTTGATACCAAGTTAGTTATTAGTCGCAATGACTGCATGTAGTCTTAGTACCTAGGTACCTAGGTCATAAAAGAGAACTATTTTTTGCAGCTTTTTATGTTGTAGATAATCGTGGATGATCTATTGACATCAGAATAAATGTTTTGTTGCAGAGAATATAAGTTAATTGAATCGGAATCTCAATGGAAGGAAGTCCTTAGGCAGCAAACCAATGCCGGAACTGGTGTACAGGTAATTTTTGATAATATTCCTACTATAAAAACGTACTTATTTGGCATTACAAAATTTACTTATATTCAGTCTTTTTTTTTTTAAGGTGGCGAATGTTAGACGGTCACAAATGGAGCCGGACACAGGCACGCACAGGTCCTCCCATAGACATAGGAGGCACAAAAAACATAGGTTTGTTATTAGTATATAACTGTTTCCTTTCATAGTTATAAGGCATAAAAGCATAAATTAAATTTTAATTTAATTCGATAGATCGAGATCGGGTTCACCGAATGAGAAAAAGTGGTTACCAACGGAGTTGAAACAGCACCTAGAGTTTTCTCTGGTTGACACAACGGGAATGACAGAGGATCAGCTAAAGGAGATACCCTACACCGTCGTCCAAACAAACCACGCAAGACAAGCAAAGCTAAAGGCATCTTCACGGCATCGGCAGTTAGTAACAACTCATAAACATTACCTACATTCATTGCATTAGCGTTGCTCCCATTGCTCACTTGCATTTTTTACTCTACCTATTATTTTTCCTAGGGCTGAACACGGGTCCCTTGCACGACGAGAAAAAAGTACCTCTTCGCACGGTAAAAACAGTCATGACATTATCAACCAAGGCTCTCTGAGGTCAATTTCTAGTAATCTTAGCACTCACAGGACAGGAAGCGAAAAGCATGGAAGGTAAGGCAAAAAGTATCCTTTGAATTTGCAAAGTCTGGTCGCGTCTTTGGTATTAAAATCGTGCAAATATTACAGGAGAATATATCCAACTTATGATGAGACGGCAGGAAGAAGTGGCAATGATTTCATGACCAAAAATGTCTACAAGGTCATTGCCCCTTTGCCCACCAACAACAACCCATACAGCCCGGTAACTAATAGCAACAGCAACAGCTCGAGTGGAGAACTGATCGGCAGTGCGAGAGTTTCCCACGAACACACGGATTCCGGACTCGGAGCTGACCAGGACTACGCTTATTCTTCTGAGAGGTAAACTTTTTCATACTTTATCTTCTGTAAAATGTTTATGTTTTCTAATATATTGAAATAAATACATACCCATTATCATCCACATAGTACAATAAAACCCAATGCTGATCTCTCTGATCAGCTCTCACGATCATATCACCATATCCCCAAGAAAAGTGTTGTAGCTTTTGTAGCCAGTCCACACTCTCTTCACACAGGATCATTCACAGGTCCAGCGACAGCGCCAAGTGTGGTGGGAACGGCGGCGTCTTGCCTGCTGTGAGTAAAGTGAGGAGTGCGGGGCTGGCGTGGGGCGGCGGCGGGCCGGGGCTGGCGCGGCGGCCGCCCGCGGCCCCGGCCCGGCCCCGGCTCAGCGTCTCCGGCTCGCAGCGCAGCCTGCTCTCGGTGGCGAGCGAGGGCCGCGCCACCTCGCGTCCCCCCCGCACATACACGCCGCAGGAAATCACTCATTCCCTATTCGTGAGTGGGCGCTTTGCTTTCTAACAATCCTTCCGCGCTCCGTTGGCGCTCGTGAGCGTGCCAGTATCAGTTTCAGGAAATATTTAGGCAACAACAACTTTGTAGAGAATATTTTACAGACAATCAGCTGAGATGAAACTTTCAGTTTAAAAAAAAAAAAAGTTTTCACACTAGTCGACCCGACAAACGTTGTCCTGTCTTAGATTGATTGAAACGACTAACAGTTATGTCAAACGAAACGTTATAAAGCGCAAAGTTAACAATGTAACGGTTTGTATGGGAAAATAAAATTGTGGTTTTATCTTCCATGCAATTTTCTAATATCATCTCACCTTTTAAACCTTCCCTGGCTACTACAAACATTTCAAAACCAACATCAGCTAAATCGGCCCGGCCGTTCTCGAGTTTTAGCGAGACTAACAAACCACGATTCATTTTTATTTATACCTCTCTTTCTCTTCCTCCCGTCTCGTTTTTGTTATAAATCCAAAAAATAAGGTCTATCCCAAAATGGGATTCTCATTTCAACGGGAAAATGTACAAGTGTACATATTTTTACGTTCGTTTTTCTTGAAAAGTAGGTACATACTCGTTTAAACTGGTAAAAGGTGAAAATATTGCAGTTATAATCTCCTAAATAAACGCTGACGAGGGCCGACGGAGTACTCGCAGCTCCTGTTTCTGGCTCGCTGAAGAAGCTAACAGTGAGGTTGCTGAATAATAAAATGTAAAATATCTATTTCCTTTAATTTCCAATTTGGAATCAACCTATTTGCGTTTGTAGTATCGGTTCAGTGTTGTTTGATGAATAAATAAACATTACTATGTTTGTTGTTACGGTTATGTGGACTGTGAACAAATATACTCCCTCACTACACTTCACGTTCCAATATTGATTTATTCATAAACTGATCCGATGCTCGCAACAAGTTAAAAAAAATAAGGACTGTTGACGTCCATTGGTATACATTCTAATGGTACTATGCGAATTCCAAATGTGGTTCAGAATTGTGGAATTGTATTGTAAATATCTTAATTTCAAATTATGTATGCTTCAAGGGCTTACAATCCATGAATACAAAGTAAACTTTTGGGTCTCATTATACCTCTATTTTCCCCACAATTTTCCTAGTTAGTAATCCACGTAGTAGGTAGTCTGTTTATATATAAGTAACGGAGGTATTATTTCAGCTTATGGTGTATGTAATCAAACTACCCCTAACATTCCTTGATGCGTGGGGGAACAAGTTTTATTAAAGCTTGCAGTCCAACGCATTAGGGAAAAGGCAGCTAGATATTAGCCACTGCACCGGTAGTTTGACGTACTTGATTGTGGGCCACGCAGAGACACGCTAGCAACAACAACATATTGGGCGTCGAGTGCGGGTCGCTGGCGCGGCGCCACGCGCGCCCGTCGCGCGACCTCAACGCGAACGCGCGCCCGCTCCGCTACGCGCACGCGCACGAGCACGCTCAGCGGCACGACACCACCCTCGACATTATACTAAAGCCTCTGTTTGAGAGCACGCAGTAAGTAGCGCGCGCACGGAAGCCGGACATGTTTGTGTTGCAACATGCATCGTAGCGGAATGGTAGCTGCACGTCTACGTTATTGGTTGTTTCAGCTCTCTTTTGTTTTTGTAAATAGGGTATGCAATAAATGTACAGTATTGTTATTTGAACTTAAAATGCAAGATCGAGCGAGAACGACGACGCTGGAACCTGTTTCATGTGCACTGAAGTGTTTGATACAGCACACTGTATTCACGGTCAAATTTAATACGAGAGTGCAGAATAAATTGGTTTTGTTTGATTCGGTAAAAAACGAATAAAGTGATTTTTTTGTAGTGTATCATTTTTGGCTTTGATATAGCTTTTTTTTTTGCAACCCCTATTTTCAAACTGTGTGATCGTTTAGCGTGTGTACTGCATGGTAGTAGTTGGGTTTGTTTAGTTAAACTAACACGATGACTAACTTTTTGGTTGTGTATTTTCGTTAAGTGTGTTTAACTTTATGTGTGTTAATAAAGTAGGTATACACCTAACTGTAACAAATTAATATATTTTTTAATATGTTTTACTTATAAATTAGGTTACAGAGCAACTAAACAAACCAGTAGAAAATGAAGACTCTACTAGTGAAAAGCCTCAGCCAGGAAGCGAGATGAGTACAGAACTGTAAGATTTAAAACAAGAAACCTGTATATTTGTTTACATTAAGTAGATTAGACTTAAATTGTTTACTTGTAATATCGTGATTTTTATGCATTTTACAAAATAATTGTTTAGTAGAAGAATTTAATTAAGAACAATGTTTTTTTTTTTATTAAATATCAGTAGCGTTTTTACACTGTCAGCACATGTATTGCATCCAGAAAAGTCTGACCAATATTATTTTGAAAATATGTTTTAGCATCACCTTCAAGGAAGGATTATGCTTTCAAAAAATAGATATAAATGTTGTCATATTCCAAATTCAGTTATAATACATAATACTTAAACCAAATAATTTTATTTCATCTGAAATAAAAAAAATACTTGTTAAAAATACTAAAAAGGGTTCTTTTTATTTTGTTTTCATTGTTTTTAAGTTAAGGGCTCCATATTTTGTTAATTTATTGAAAATTAAAGTTTATTATAATTCATGTTATTCTGTAAAAAATCTTGTAATATAAATTGTAGGAAGGACGAGTATACATGAATTCCCAACGCTGCACCGAGCGTTTAAAAATAAAATCCCTTGTTCTAGTTACCATCAGAGTTTTCTTAAATTTGTTCAAATGAATTACTGTAAGTAATTGTGTAAATTTTATTGTAAATAGTTTTGAAAAATGGAGTGTATTACGTTAACTTTAACCTGCATTATCTAATTTTCATAAAAAATACCTATAAGTTTGTAAATATCCTTGCCAAAATTAATCTGTTGAATAGTCTTGGCAAGACTGATAGATAAGTTAACTAATCAGCTCGTAACTTATGAAAAAAAAATCACTTTGTATCGTTGTATGTTTTATATGGCAATGAGATAAACGATTTCTAAATAAATCAGCATTTATTAAAAGTGTTTGTTTTTGTCTGGGACCCTAAACTGCAACGCTAACTTAGTCATCCAATGAGGTCAGGGTTACTTACTTACTTACGGCGTTTTGCGTCTTGCCCGCCCAAATATAACCGAGATCCTTTGCGAGTTCAATTGGCGCCAGCTTATTGCCAAAATACACCCCGCCCCCACCTATGCTCGTGAAACGTGCAATCAACTCTATGAAGATTGCACTCTGATTTCAAACGAGCCGTGACGAGTTATTCGGATCTCGTTTCAAATGGGAATCGGGCGGCATCAGTGCGCCATCCGTCAGAGGCCTCTCAAAGGATCCCTTTCCGGTTCCAGTATTAATTAATCCAGCAAATCTAAGATATATATATATATATATAATATATATACATGTATATATCGTTTTGGTTTTATTCTTTTGTCATTGGATTAAAATGAGTGCCCTAAAAATATGCTAAAGACGCCCAACCAAGTCTTTCACTTTCTGAACACAATCACAAAAACGAGCATACATGTTACTTAATATTATGCTTATAATCAGTATTATATCTTATCAAGATTTCTAGACACCGTTAGACACATTCTAAACATTTAATTCCAAAAATTTCAAGCTGTTATTCACAGACAGAAAAATGAAATACGGTACAATCTCGTCAGTTCACTCGAGTGAGGCATTTATCTACCTAATCGGGGATTTTGAAGCTAAATTTGCATGGCATAAAAGTAAAAGATAAAAAAGAGTACGGCGAGCAGCCGGTGGTCTATAAAGCGCCGATGTCCACTATCCGACGAAGGGTGAAAACTCATTACCAGTGTGTATAATGAAAGGGTTCCCGGGGCGTGTATGATTACTGGGTAATTGAAAGGCGGAAAATCAGAGGGTGCTAGTACAAAAGGTACCTATCG
Organism: Euspilapteryx auroguttella; assembly: GCA_951802225.1. NCBI lineage: Eukaryota > Metazoa > Arthropoda > Insecta > Lepidoptera > Gracillariidae > Euspilapteryx > Euspilapteryx auroguttella. The sequence goes on from OX637646.1 coordinate 8,319,130, forward strand.
CCTGTCGCCCTACAGAAACAAAAAGTACGAATACCTAACAGGTGAAATTAAATGTTGATTGTTGCTTTTACAGGTGTATTTTTTAACAGTTTTCAACACAACAACATAATATTCAATCACCAGCAAAACAAGTACTTGCATAAAGTACATAATGAAAGACAGTAATGTATAATCTCAGTAATGGTTGTACCTAATTTAGCTTTATTTGATAAAATAAGTTACTGAACTTCATATCATCAACGTTAGGTGTTGTTTACTCTGCCGCAACAGGTACATATTTTTGTTAGAAGAAAGAACAAAAAATTATTTATTATAATAGATAAGTACATAGGGGTTCTATCTGCTGCACTGGCTGTACATTATTTGTATTTCTCGACTATTTGAATAACGACAAAACCAAACGCTACCTTGTTTTCTGCCACTGGTGCCAGGTTCTCGTATCGTACCTGTAATGCAAACTAACAAATCAAATTGAGACACCCGTTGTCAATTATTGATGATATTATAGTACCTACCTTAACACTAATAAAACTGTTTAAATTTTCTGAATAATAATTAAGTAAAATATATGGTAATAGTTAATTTAAGAATACTTAATAGGGTAAAACGTCCTATTACCGCGGTAGTCAAAATCACGTCCTATTACGGCTCTATTTTATCTTTTGCAATTTATGATTCGTTGTGACAGTGTATGGTAAAGGTGACTACATAGTGTCCAAGGGAAACTAACACGTAACTTATTACCCAGCACTCGTGCGTCTAAAATCGTTTAAAATTACTTAAATTAATTATTTTGTGTAACGTCACCGAAGCGAGAAGCTGTTTCATACAAACGCAGACTGACTCGCGGTAGAACATTGAATTTTCAGACTTCGTTTTTAGTTCAACCAAACACTTTAAGATTATGTTAATATATTCGAATACTTTTTACATTCAAGTAGTCTTAGTTAATCAAGTTGATTTCTGTTTAAAATCAAATAAAACAAGTAAATATGAGTAAACAAAAGTCCGCCGTGTTAGGAAGGCTATTTGAGGGTACCGCCTATTACGGAGGGTACCATCGGTAATAGGAAAAACGCAGTGTTGGTAATTTATAAATTTAGCGGTATAATGAATATAATTTTTGAACATTTCGTTATTTAAGAGTAATTTTCATTAGTTCTCAAGTATAAAACCAATTTTGGAGGTACATGTTTTTTAACTAGAATCCTTGTTTTTGACGCTTAAAGTTGACTGTAAAATTTAAGTTTGTTAGAATACTGTGAAACCTAAAGCATGAGTTTTAATGAAGAAAAATAGTCTAATACAACGTTTACTAACGATTTGAGAGTTTTATGGTAAAGTCAGAGTGCTCTTATTTGTAATTAATAACTTACATTCCCTAAATATCTTAACATTATATTTCAAAATAAGGATATAAAAACTCATTAGATATTTTAGTACCTACCGTATTAGGCTGTAAGGAATCCTAACACGGTGTATGGAAATTACAGAGCTAATAATTTAACCATATTATTCAAAAATATACCGTACTTTTTAAAAAGCTTTACTGCAGGTCTACTTATTTGGTTTATTGTATGGTAAATACGTGACATCCTGTCTAAATTGACATACGTCAAATAACTAAAATGCACTTTAACTTTTTATGAATAACAAATACACAAAAAATGTATACTAAGGTTAGGTTTATCGTATATTACCATCAATATAATAATTTACTACTAGATTTTACCGCAACTTTTGACACACCATACAAATTATTGAATGTTTGTGTCAACGTTGTTGTTAAAAAAATGTATCTTTCTTTTTTTTTAACTTTCTCCGCTTGGGTAAAAATGTCTTTTTTTATCGTTTAACTAAACCTTCACTGAATGCACCCCGCTGCTTCGGAGTTAAATTTTCCTTCAAATATGTTTTATTTGTAAGGTTTCATTAAAATCTATTTCGTAGTTTTTACGTGAAAAAGTTACAGATATCCTTTATAGCAAACTTTGTTGTTTATAATATTAGTAGGATTATTAAATTATAAAAAAACGAACAGCAATTTATTGTTTTATAAAGAGGTTAAGAAGGTTATCAATTCGACCTGTATGTAAGTTTGTATGCATGTTTGTCCATTATTATTTAGATTTTGTCAAAGCCGATTTTCACAAAAGTATTTTTTAAATTCAGAAGAAGGGTTTTAGTACCGATTTTAGAAAAGAGGAAGTTCCGAGTTTAGGTTTGTATCAGTTTATTGATTAAGGTTTTGGGTACACGTCCCGGGACCTTATTAATATGTCTTATCCATCCGTCCGTCTGTCTGTTTGCCAAAGGCACTAATTTCCGAAACGGATCGATTAATTTTAATGTCAAAATTTCACGATGTTTTATTTGTCGTCCAAAGAATACTAACAAATATTAAAAACTTCAAAAAATTATGGAAATTTAGAGAAAAATGCAAAAATTGTGCCAAAATCTTCCTTCTTGAACAAACTTTTGTCGAGCCTCTACTGAGATATGACCTGGTCAACAGACATTAAATAATGATCATTTGTAACTTCACTGAATGTAGATTAACAACAAATATTAAAAATTATGTTAATTAGCTAGCCAAATTTGCACAAATTACGCTTTTTAACCGACGAAAAAACAAAAAGGTGGAGGTTCTCAATTCGTCGCGTATATATATATTATTTTTTTTTTATGTATGATCACGCATAACTTTTTCCTGTGTGGACCGATTTTGATTATTCTTTTTTTAATCGACAGGGTATACCTTGAAATTGGTCCCATAAAAATTTGGAAATAAAATTCCAACCCTAAGGGTGGAAAAATAGGGGTGACTTTATTGGTCACTCACAGATTGTATTGCCGTGTTGTGATTTACACGAAAACTGCTAGGTATAATTATGAGTCTTTTTTATATGAATGTTAATAATCATAATCTCAGCCGATAGACGTCCACTGCTGGACATAGGCCTCCCTCACAAATCGCCTCACCGACCGGTCGTGATCGAACCTCATCCTGTTAGTCCCTCAACCATCACCAGGTTGTGTGGCCACCTTGTGGGGTGCGACCACCCTGTGACGGGTGATTAGCTGGGGTCAAAAAATTTTTTTCTCAAAAATACTGAAAAGCAAAAAATTAAAACTTTTTATCAAAAAATTAAACTGCCGAAAAAACTGAAAAGCATTAAATAATAGGGAAACATTTTCTATTAGGCCTTAATTTACTCACTTCTTAAAGTAATTTTGGATTACCAAGAAATTTTGAGTCGGTAACTCACTAAACTACCTGAAATTCAAAGAAATTACCGAAAAACGTGTGTCGCTGCGCATCGCGCTTTACGTAAGTAATGAATTTGCTTGTGTGGTGTGGCGCAGACTTAAAGTTTCTTGGTAATCCAACATTACTTTAAGAAGTGAGTAAATTAAGGCCTAATAGAAAATGTTTCCCTATTATTTAATGCTTTTCAGTTTTTTCGGCGGTTTAATTTTTTGATAAAAAAAAATTATATGGGTATAACCTGCTCACATAAAGAAACGATCTCAAAATGGCGGCCGTTGTATGGGCTGTCTCTCTTCTCAACTCTTCCCTCATACTAATATACGTTCATACGTACGAGATAGCATTCGTTCGGCCGCCATTTTCAAATCGTTTAATTATCAGCGCGGCTTATAAAAAAAAATCGTCCCCATATTTAATTCATTCCGTTCCGTTGTGCAGAGAGATGGGAGAACGTTACGATGCCGTAGATTGATTGATTGATTGTTGTTTTGTTTTTCGCTCGTTCAGGTCAGGCAAAGAAACATAGTAGCCCATACAACCAAATATTCATTATTCGTGTTTCCTCAACTAACTATATTACTGGAAACTTCTTAGCGCGAGGCCATTTATTAAATAGTTGATACACAAAATGTTATCAAAATAGCCCCTTACTAGGAAGAACCTGTATTTATGTACAGTGCCAGTAACAATTACAGCCATTGCATACCATTTTCTGATTGCACGGAACCATGAGCTTAGATGAAAATGTTTCATCGTGTGCATGTTGTCATCCCATACTCCGTAATAGGCTGTGCTTACCGCCATAATGGGCTTCAAACTTTTTTTTGCCGCCGTAATAGGAATTCCGAATTGTCAGAAAAAATATTTATTTGAAATTAATTATCACTCTAAAATAAATAAAACGACAACTGAAATAGAAAATATAATTATCATGAATGTCAAAAAAAAATTAAATATCTGCTAAAATATTTAGAAATGCTTAATTTCTTACCCTACTTTAAATTGTCGTCAAAACGCGCCGTAATAGGGCATGTTACCCTACTTTATCAAAACTTATACTCTTATATAGATAATACTTACTCTATTAAATACAAAATAAAAATGAAAACACCTCCAGAAAGTATCTTGAAGGGTAAGACGGTAAATGCTAACGTTGCAAAAGCTTGCAGCTTCGTAAATGCAGGGCCTGAAACTGAAAAGACTTGCGACTTGAAAAAATACTGTATCCTGCAGTGTAAGTAACAAATGCAAGTAATATGTACCTACCTCTATATCTTCATAATCGTTACCTATACTTAGAACGTGCTTTTAGATAACACAAAAGCGCAGAGAGCCCAAACTATAGTTACGTTCATATGTTTTAAAATCATGAAAATTTAAGCGTATCATATTTAGGCGTCAGTAAACGGCTATTGCTACATAAATTCAAAGTTATGACAAAAAAATCAGTAAAATTACCTTACATCAATATATATAAAACTCTTCCGTTACTGACTGACTGACTGACTGACTGACTGACTGACTGACTGACTGACTGACTGACTGACTGACAGACAACGCAGAGCCGAAACTACTGGGGGTAGCGGGCTGAAATTTTGCATGTAGGTTCCTTAGGGAGTGTAGGTGAGCAAAAAGAAAGGATTTCCCGAAATTCCCATTTAAACGGGAAAAAACTTAATTTTTGTGTTTATGAGAAATCTGCGCGAGTGAAACCGCAGGGCAGCCTCTAGTATACTATATTTTATTACATCTACTCGTGTGTCTGAAAAAAAAACTTTTTTTTTTATTTATTATAAACTTTTTATAAAAAAATTAAACCGCCGAAAAAACTGAAAAGCATTAAATAATAGGGAAACATTTTCTATTAGGCCTTAATTTACTAACTTCTTTAAGTAATTTTGGATTACCAAGAAATTTTAAGTCGGCGCCACACCACACAAGCAAATTCATTATCTATGTAAAGCGCGATGAGCAGCGGCATACGTTTTTCGGTTATTTCTTTGAATTTCAGGTAGTTTAGTGAGTTACCGACTCAAAATTTCTTGGTAATCCAAAATTACTTTAAGAAGTGAGTAAATTAAGGCCTAATAGAAAATGTTTCCCTATTATTTAATGCTTTTCAGTTTTTTCGGCAGTTTAATTTTTTGATAAAAAGTTTTAATTTTTTGCTTTTCAGTTTTTTTTGGGCTAATTTTTTTGACCCCAGCTAATCACCCTTCACAGGGTGGTCGCACCCCACAAGGTGGCCACACAACCTGGTGAAGGTTGAAGGACTAACAGGATGAGGTTCGATCACGACCGGTCGGTGAGGCGATTTGTGAGGGAGGCCTATGTCCAGCAGTGGACGTCTTTCGGCTGATTTTATTTCATTTCCAAAGATATTGTAAGTAGGTATCAAAAGTTATGATGTTACACGGAAATGCAACCTGTGAGTGGATAAATCGACCCGCCGACCAAAAAGTCACCCCTATTTTCCCACCCTTAGGGTGGGAATTTTATTTCCAAATTTTTATGGGACCAACTTCAAGGTATACCCTGTCGATTAAAAAAAGAATTATCAAAATCGGTCCACACAGTAAAAAGTTATGCGTGATCATACATAAAAAAAAAAAAAAAAAAAAACACGACGAATTGAGAACCTCCTCCTTTTTGTTTTTTCGTCGGTTAAAAAGTATATATAGTTCCATATTATAAAACCCAAAAAGTAGTAAAATATTTCTAAGACTCAATTAGAGTGCATCTCGGCACATATTAAACTGAGTAGTAAGTAATCAGGGTGAGTGCTCGTCGCAATATATTAACTCCAAACCCAAGACAGAGGTTTACTCTGTTTTCGTAAAAACTTTTAATAAATACGAGTTTCTGCATTAGAATAGAATTGTTTGTGTTCTCTATATGTTTTCAGGTTTCATTTGAAATCATTTATTTTAGTTAAAACTAGAGGTTACCCCGCGGTTTTTCCCGCGCAGATTTCTCATTAACACAAAATTCCCGTTTTTTCCCGTTCCCGTGGGAATTTCGGGAAATCCCTTCTTAGTGCTCACCTACACTCCCTAAGAAACCTACATGCAAAATTTCAGCCCGCTTCGCCCAGTAGTTTCGGCTCTGCGTTGTCTGTCAGTCAGTCAGTCAGTCAGTCAGTCAGTCAGTCAGTCAGTCAGTCAGTCAGTCAGTCAGTCAGTCAGTCAGTCAGTCAGTCAGTCAGTCAGTCAGTCAGTCAGTCAGTCAGTCAGTCAGTCAGTCAGTCAGTCAGTCAGTCAGTCAGTCAGTCAGTCAGTCAGTCAGTCAGTCAGTCAGTCAGTCAGTCAGTCAGTCAGTCAGTCAGTCAGTCAGTCAGTCAGTCAGTCAGTCAGTCAGTCAGTCAGTCAGTCAGTCAGTCAGTCAGTCAGTCAGTCAGTCAGTCAGTCAGTCAGTCAGTCAGTCAGTCAGTCAGTCAGTCAGTCAGTCAGTCAGTCAGTCAGTCAGTCAGTCAGTCAGTCAGTCAGTCAGTCAGTCAGTCAGTCAGTCAGTCAGTCAGTCAGTCAGTCAGTCAGTCAGTCAGTCAGTCAGTCAGTCAGTCAGTCAGTCAGTCAGTCAGTCAGTCAGTCAGTCAGTCAGTCAGTCAGTCAGTCAGTCAGTCAGTCAGTCAGTCAGTCAGTCAGTCAGTCAGTCAGTCAGTCAGTCAGTCAGTCAGTCAGTCAGTCAGTCAGTCAGTCAGTCAGTCAGTCAGTCAGTCAGTCAGTCAGTCAGTCAGTCAGTCAGTCAGTCAGTCAGTCAGTCAGTCAGTCAGTCAGTCAGTCAGTCAGTCAGTCAGTCAGTCAGTCAGTCAGTCAGTCAGTCAGTCAGTCAGTCAGTCAGTCAGTCAGTCAGTCAGTCAGTCAGTCAGTCAGTCAGTCAGTCAGTCAGTCAGTCAGTCAGTCAGTCAGTCAGTCAGTCAGTCAGTCAGTCAGTCAGTCAGTCAGTCAGTCAGTCAGTCAGTCAGTCAGTCAGTCAGTCAGTCAGTCAGTCAGTCAGTCAGTCAGTCAGTCAGTCAGTCAGTCAGTCAGTCAGTCAGTCAGTCAGTCAGTCAGTCAGTCAGTCAGTCAGTCAGTCAGTCAGTCAGTCAGTCAGTCAGTCAGTCAGTCAGTCAGTCAGTCAGTCAGTCAGTCAGTCAGTCAGACAGTCAGTCAGTCAGTCAGTCAGTCAGTCAGTCAGTCAGTCAGTCAGTCAGTCAGTCAGTCAGTCAGTCAGTCAGTCAGTCAGTCAGTCAGTCAGTCAGTCAGTCAGTCAGTCAGTCAGTCAGTCAGTCAGTCAGTCACTCAGTCAGTCAGTCAGTCAGTCAGTCAGTCAGTCAGTCAGTCAGTCAGTCAGTCAGTCAGTCAGTCAGTCAGTCAGTCAGTCAGTCAGTCAGTCAGTCAGTCAGTCAGTCAGTCAGTCAGTCAGTCAGTCAGTCAGTCAGTCAGTCAGTCAGTCAGTCAGTCAGTCAGTCAGTCAGTCAGTCAGTCAGTCAGTCAGTCAGTCAGTCAGTCAGTCAGTCAGTCAGTCAGTCAGTCAGTCAGTCAGTCAGTCAGTCAGTCAGTCAGTCAGTCAGTCAGTCAGTCAGTCAGTCAGTCAGTCAGTCAGTCAGTCAGTCAGTCAGTCAGTCAGTCAGTCAGTCAGTCAGTCAGTCAGTCAGTCAGTCAGTCAGTCAGTCAGTCAGTCAGTCAGTCAGTCAGTCAGTCAGTCAGTCAGTCAGTCAGTCAGTCAGTCAGTCAGTCAGTCAGTCAGTCAGTCAGTCAGTCAGTCAGTCAGTCAGTCAGTCAGTCAGTCAGTCAGTCAGTCAGTCAGTCAGTCAGTCAGTCAGTCAGTCAGTCAGTCAGTCAGTCAGTCAGTCAGTCAGTCAGTCAGTCAGTCAGTCAGTCAGTCAGTCAGTCAGTCAGTCAGTCAGTCAGTCAGTCAGTCAGTCAGTCAGTCAGTCAGTCAGTCAGTCAGTCAGTCAGTCAGTCAGTCAGTCAGTCAGTCAGTCAGTCAGTCAGTCAGTCAGTCAGTCAGTCAGTCAGTCAGTCAGTCAGTCAGTCAGTCAGTCAGTCAGTCAGTCAGTCAGTCAGTCAGTCAGTCAGTCAGTCAGTCAGTCAGTCAGTCAGTCAGTCAGTCAGTCAGTCAGTCAGTCAGTCAGTCAGTCAGTCAGTCAGTCAGTCAGTCAGTCAGTCAGTCAGTCAGTCAGTCAGTCAGTCAGTCAGTCAGTCAGTCAGTCAGTCAGTCAGTCAGTCAGTCAGTCAGTCAGTCAGTCAGTCAGTCAGTCAGTCAGTCAGTCAGTCAGTCAGTCAGTCAGTCAGTCAGTCAGTCAGTCAGTCAGTCAGTCAGTCAGTCAGTCAGTCAGTCAGTCAGTCAGTCAGTCAGTCAGTCAGTCAGTCAGTCAGTCAGTCAGTCAGTCAGTCAGTCAGTCAGTCAGTCAGTCAGTCAGTCAGTCAGTCAGTCAGTCAGTCAGTCAGTCAGTCAGTCAGTCAGTCAGTCAGTCAGTCAGTCAGTCAGTCAGTCAGTCAGTCAGTCAGTCAGTCAGTCAGTCAGTCAGTCAGTCAGTCAGTCAGTCAGTCAGTCAGTCAGTCAGTCAGTCAGTCAGTCAGTCAGTCAGTCAGTCAGTCAGTCAGTCAGTCAGTCAGTCAGTCAGTCAGTCAGTCAGTCAGTCAGTCAGTCAGTCAGTCAGTCAGTCAGTCAGTCAGTCAGTCAGTCAGTCAGTCAGTCAGTCAGTCAGTCAGTCAGTCAGTCAGTCAGTCAGTCAGTCAGTCAGTCAGTCAGTCAGTCAGTCAGTCAGTCAGTCAGTCAGTCAGTCAGTCAGTCAGTCAGTCAGTCAGTCAGTCAGTCAGTCAGTCAGTCAGTCAGTCAGTCAGTCAGTCAGTCAGTCAGTCAGTCAGTCAGTCAGTCAGTCAGTCAGTCAGTCAGTCAGTCAGTCAGTCAGTCAGTCAGTCAGTCAGTCAGTCAGTCAGTCAGTCAGTCAGTCAGTCAGTCAGTCAGTCAGTCAGTCAGTCAGTCAGTCAGTCAGTCAGTCAGTCAGTCAGTCAGTCAGTCAGTCGGTCAGTCAGTAACGGAACAGTTTTATATATATTGATTAGCAGATATTTTGGAATTGACTATTAATATCATTTTTATTTATTCCTGAATTATTATTTGCGATATAAACGGTTTGCAGTTTAAAGGTAGTACAGAGCAATTAGCCTTTGATAGAACTGGAACCGAAATCACATTTTCCGTACAACATCCTCTCTGTGTTTAGTCAACGCAATATTGAACCGGAAATAACGTTTACCGAGTGTCTCTATATTTTGCTTTGTTGACACAAATTCTACTTCCTAATAGGTAATATTATAACTTCTTACTAGGTTATATTTACTACTCTTTACGCAAAAACGAATGAACTAGGTATATTGAAATACATTTTTTATGAAACTTCACATTATTTATAGATTTAATCGCAGAAAAGAACATAGGCTATTTAACATTAATTAATTTGTAAGACGGTGCATGTTTCGCTGGGTCGGCTCTAATAGTAGCTCTATAAATTTAGTTTTTCTAATAGTAGTACCTAACAGATTCTACAGCTATTTATTATTATAGACTAGATATAATTGTATTTCCTATCTAGTAGAACGGTACCTACCAGTTTTTTAATTTTCTATCCTTAAGAGTTAATCTATTTTTAAGAAACCACCGCTTAAAATTCGCCAGAAGATAATCTGCCTAGGAGAAAAAGATTTAATTTACAGCTGTGACAGAATTAAATTTGATGCCGTTCTATGGTAAGTACCTTCCACTTTGCTTCGCAACGGCGACAGTCAGCCGGAATTATATTTTTGAAGCGTAAATGAAAATGAAAATATGCTGCGGAAACTGTGAAACAAAAATATAAGTAACTGCGAACAAACTGCGAACTTACTGCGACCAAAGCTTATGCCAAAGAAAGTCTGAGTTAGCAGTAAAATAATTTTAATGTTTTGCAAGCTTGTTAATTTTGCTTCTTTCTTTATATTTTTTTAGGTTTACATAAGTTCACTTTTATGAAGAGCTGTATGATTTAGGTAGGCCTGTAGGCCTGACTAGAATTTGCCTAATCTAACGAGCTATTCTTTTCTAAATAATGGTACAAAAAAAAATACACTTACTTAAACTGTTTATTAACTTGCCTTTTAGCTATTAGGACTTATTTTGTATACTATTTTATGTATTCTGTCTGAAGTGTGAAGTAATACTGAAATCATCATGGTGACTTCAACACCAGGGAAGCGTTTAGATACTCTTTATCGACTTAAAAACTTCACGGTATCCCTGGATATCGTAATTACAATAGAGGACAGTCTAGCAACGCAAAAATATTGAGAAAAACTCATGCTGTCACCGCAACCATGTAAAGAGAGAAAGCTAATTTATTGATGAAACTGGCGTTTCGGGGGAAAACGTTTTTTACTACTTAAATCTTAGCAAAGCACAATGATTTTCATGTCGCTAAGCATTAAATAATCTAGGTTTATACGTTTTCGTTTTTTTAATATGTATTGGTTTTGTAAAATAAACAACTTTATGACAATTTTTTTATCACAAAGTCTCTGTATTTCAGGAGCCTTTAAGTAGTCTATAAAGGGCCTTATCATAATAACACATCACACCCCTAACTAGGAAGAACCATAACATACTAAAATTTCATGGCAATTGGAAAATAATTAGTAGTGGGAAAACGTTTTCTCTTTTCTGTATGGACGCGTTCGTGGTATGCGGTCCTCTTATATGAAATTTTCTACGTATCATTTACTCTAAATATTGTAGTGTCAATGAAATATATAATTTATTTTAAAAAATGTAGTAAACCGCCTCTTATGGCGGGTGAAGCATGGCGCATTCGAGCTCAACTGTTTGGAAGAAATAATTCAAAGTTGCGGCGGCGCGGCGCGGCGGCGCGGCTCGGGGTGGAGTGCGCGGCTCGCCGCTCGCGCTCTGCTCAGCGTGCAAAACAAATCAAACCTTTAAAAATAAAAAATATACTTGATACATTTTTGTAACAAAATCAAATCATTTGGTTTTAATTTATTACCTGTTTATATGCCTTTTTTTTCACATATACACCAATGTCATCAAATGTGTAAAAAAATACAAACATTTAAGAATTAAGTAATTAGACGTGGGCATGTAAAATATATTTTGAATGTAACTAAGTACTCATTTATTAATATTTGAAAAGATAATAAGTAGCTAATAGATATCGAAATTCCAAACTTCCTAGAGATTAGGAAGTCGTAGCAAGATTTAAATTATTTCTCCTTGATGATAAAAAAATACATTTTAACAAAACATCTTAAAAACATGCAAAATATTTTCAAGGTGTAATACACTTTCAGCGAGACGACCATTGCAAGGTTAGGGAAATTGCTTTCCTGACTGTGAAAGGTATGAAAAATCAATATAAAATTTTCACGCTCGCTGGGAAGTTCTAAAAATTTAAATCAAATTAAAGAAGAGAGAGTGAACTTTCAGCTGTCAGCATGAATTTAACATTAATTTATCGATTCTTATTCCAGTTATTTTGTTTTCCTTACTAATATTTTTCATACCTATTTTAATACTTGTAGTTTTTAAAAAAAGAAAATCGTGATTTATATATATACTAGCTGTCCTGGCGAACTTCGTATCGCGCTTTACAATCCTTAAAAACTTTTCACCTATTTTTTCATATTATTTTCTCACGTTATAAACCTTCCCTGGACTACTACAAACATTTTAAGACCAAAATCAGCTAAATCGGACCGGGATCTCGAGTTTTAGCGAGACTAACGAACTTACTTTAGTAGAACCTTCCAAAATCTTATTTTATCCGAAAATAGTACCTATGTAACGGAATAAATCATACTTACATATAAAATTAACGTAAGTTTATTGTTTTTTTTTAGTTTTAAAAATTTTCTGTTTGGCTTAATATACCTAGCATCTATCCTACTCCTTACACATAGCAAGTAAAGACCTTTTAACTCTGTCTGGAAAGGATTTTAGCCGCCTCAATACATCATTAAGTAAACACACCCTGCTTTATTAGTGTTTGAAGGGAGATTAATTACATCTGTATGCAGTTAATTGGACGTCTTTTGGCTGAAATGATGTATGCAGTTAATTAAACCAACCTAAGCCGTAGCTGGTAGCGGAGCAAATTAATGTACCTATACTCTTCTTTGTAATTTAGCTACTATTTAATAAATTCAAACTATAAAATTATTCGAATAGAGTGAAATAAAGTCATCATCATCTCTGCCGAAAGACTTCCACTGCTGCATCCTCCCCAAAAGATCGCATCAAGCGCCTTCTTTAAAAAGCATTTTGTAATAAACTAAATCAAATAAAATAGAGTAACTTGCAACAGGGACAGCAGTATTACCTTATATACCATAAGTATAAATACTCTGTATAAATGTAAAGAAATACGATGCAGAATGATAAATGTTTGTTTCATTTTAAAATTTGCAACTGAAAACTATTGTATAAATACTTCTTTTTAATTTTTTTTTTTTATTAATTTATTTATACTAGTTTATATAAACTTATTATGCTTTTTTACTTAGGCCCTTCTGATCGCTACTATTTTAAATTATATTTAAAGGATATTTGACAAGTTTGATAAATACCAACATATCTGAATAGAAAATTTGAATAAAAAAATGGCATTGTGACAACTTTCATTTTATAAACTGCATGAAGTCTAATTTTTTGCTCCAGCTAGAGTAAGTTTTTGCTCTTAGTTTACAGTCAGCGGAACGGAACAGTGTTTCCCTGTACTTTGTTACCTCTGCGGTCTTGGGGATCCGCGTACCTACCTAATCTAATTATCAGAGTATCGGTATCGTTTCGTTAACTATAGTTAAATATTTGATATATCAGAACTTTTACCTACAGCATAAGTAAATTCTCTTCCATTATGGTATCCTGTGCTACGGCGTAGTGACTACCCCATTTATTTATTAAGAGTAAAATGTACCAACAATAGCCAAATAAGTTTATGGAACTAATGAATATCGGCAAACCCCAGTCTATGCTGGAAAATTCGCTTACCAAAGTAAGTAATCCATAAAAATAAATAATTTACAAATGCGGCAATGTGAAATGGAGTCCCCCCTTCACTGGTGGCCATTTGCCATGTCGCCGTAGGTATTTGAATTGCTAATGACTTCCGCGACCAAATAATTCAGTGAACAATGTTAACAATTTCGAGTATAGTGTTTACGGCTCTAAGGAAAGTAGGGTTTACTCTATTACTGCTTCTGTGGGCTAAAAGCTCCACGTTTTACTATAATTATTTTTCGGCGCCGATAAGTTCAGGAGTGTTGATGCGGATAAAGCGCGTGGCCAGTCGTGTGGCGGTCATGTCGCGGTGTAATTAATTGCAAATTGTGGTGGTAATGTCGCCCTGGCTGCGGCCGCAGTGCAACCCTGCTAGCTCACGGTTGCAGTCGATTCTACGAAGTTATACAGTTAACTTATGAGTTCTTTTGGCACCATGATAGAACAGTGTCGCCTCTCTAGAAAAAAAAACATCATGATTTCGGGAATTAGACTGCACCTAGATCCGCTAATTGCGGGTTGCGGTTTTGACTTTAGCGCAATCAAATCAAATAATAGGAGACTCTGGTTGGTTTGCCGTTCCAAACATGATCATCATTCCATTGAAATCTCGTGGCTAGTAACAAATTATATTAATTTATGATGATAAGTATTTCGGTATACATAGTCATAAATTTAAATTGATTTCAGTATCAGTACCAAAATATTCGTAGTCTATAAGGAATAAAAAAGATGACTTGCAGGGAGATAATGGTGTTTTTCCTGCTCAACGTCGTCGCCCGAGAAATTGATATTCGAACTTGGGTCATTTATCTGACAATAAAGGGACACTGTTTTTTGCTCAAAGTGGACAAAGTTTGCTGGCTATTTAACGACTATGGGGGAACTTTCAGTTAATTTCATCACACTTCTTTCTTTACTGAGTGCTTTTTTTAATGCCACTATAAATAGTTGTTTTAAGATATTTCTATCTTGGAGCATAAAATATAGATTTTGTCATGATATTACCATAACTCCAGTACCTAATCGTAAATCGTAAAGTTTGGCAAAAACGTGAACATTTAGCAAAATTTTTGACCGACGAAATAAAAAGGAGGAGGTACTCAATTCGACACGTATATTTTTTTTTTTTTTAATGTATGATCACGCATAACTTTTTACAGAGTAGTTCAATTTTGATAATTCTTTTTTTAATCGACAGGGCATACCTTGAAGTTGGTCCCATAAAAATTTGGAAATAAAATTCCCACCCTAAGGGTGGGAAAATAGGGGTGACTTTTTGGTCGGCGAGTGGATTTATCAACTCACAAGTTGCATTTTACGTGTAATACTATACATTTTGATACCTACTTACAATATCTTTTGAAATGAAATAAAATCAGCTGAAAGACGTCCACTGCTGGACATAGGCCTCCCCCACAAATCGCCATACCGACCGGTCTTGTCGTCCCTGTCAACCATGTCGTCTGATCACCTTATGCGGTGTGAACACTGACCACCTTGTGGGAGAAGAAAAAAATAAAACCCTGAAAGAACTGAAAAGCATAAAATAAAACTTTTTATCAAAAAATAAAACCGCCGAAAAAAAAACTGAAAAGCATAAAATAATAATCGAATTACTAAGTTCTTAAAGTAATGTAGGGTATATACCAAGTAATTTTGAGTCGGCGCCACAGATTCCTCGTACAAAGATCATTAAATTAGGTACCTTAAATTTAAAGAAATAACCAAAATTCGTGCGCTGCCGCGCATCAATCTTTACGTAATTATGGAATTTACTTGTGTGGCGCGCCGACTTAAAATTACTTGGTATATACCCTACATTACTTTAAGAACTTAGTAATTCGATTATTATTTTATGCTTTACAGTTTTTTTTTCGGCAGTTTTATTTTTTGATAAAAAGTTTTATAGAGATTAGGATTTATGTAAGAGATTTAAAATTTTTTCAATGGGAATTTAAATTTTTAAAGTTCAGATTTTTAGCGAGTATGATTTATATACTTACCTACTTACGTAGATTTAAAGTTTAATGCGATTTGATTACTCTTATTATAGTTTGTTTTGTTGATTAGTTGCCATTATCTTGCTATTGGTTTTATTATTTTAGCCCTGCACTTTCATTTTATCATGTTTAGTTTAACGTAGAATTTAAGATTGTTTTTTCTTCTCATTTCGGAGATGGGAGAATGTACAAAATACTCAATATAAATGCAACATCAACAGGCACGTGCAGCCTACTTTACATTTTAGTGTTAATTGCCAATTGTTTCACTGCACTTGGTTGCCATGTACAATCAGTCTTCAATAAACCATCTTACCATACGTTCGTCTTTCACCTCGTAACACTTCCTACCTTGGCACTCTGCATTTGGGCAATCTGCAGCCCACCCCATACATTTTTTTTGCATGGATTAACGATTTCCAATACAGTATTTTACGAATCCAATACTAAAGTACATGAAAAGTCGCAAGACTCTACGATTGATTGGCGATATTTTATCAAAACATAGTCTAAGATGTTAGGCTAATAATAAAGGTAAATTTTCAGTCAGCTCCTCGGCTTGGCAAGTTAGCAGGGGTCCCTCGAGCCTGCAAATTGTACCCTGCTACTATTCATTAGCGGTGCAGTTTGGTTTCAATTAGACAATGTCAACACCAGTCCTCGGAGTGGACGAAATTGATTTTCTCTGGTCGGCGATGTGATCGTAATTTTATATGAAATTAAAGGGCCACATGGTGCGCAACTAGCACCACTTCTGATAAATAATTATATCTTCTAAACCATGGCCGAAATCTTAAATATGCGTCAATGACGCCCTAGATAATCTTACTTATAGATAGGTACAGCATAATGATCATAGAAATATTAGATAGATAGATAGATAGACTCTTTATTACAATCAATGAACTTAAAATATTACAATATTCTTAAATTAAAACATTGATTGCAATGGGCGGCCTTATCGCTTAGAAATAAATATTAGTTCGCTTCGCTTTAAATATTAGTTTGTTGTCTAAAGTGGCCACTTTTAGTTTCACAAACGAATATTTCTAAGATCATTATCCTAAAAGCTACACGATTCAAATCCTAAAAGCTAAGTTTTTGTATAAAAATATTGTAGAGGTAATTAAGAAAGTATATTTATTTCTTGAGAAAGGCCGCGGCAGACACTTGTCGAACAAAATTTGCATCATCTTAAATGCTTGACACTTTTAAACACGATACAACGAGCTAATTTTCGAAACGTCTAAGAGCGACCCTACATTCGTTGACCACATCGTCGTCGGGAAGTCACCATAGTATCCCCTGCGTCTCCTAGGGTTATCGGTACCGGGAATTTATCAGTAATGTTAACCCAACTTATATATTTTGCAACTTAATCTCATTCGAAAGACCACTGATCATAGAATTTGTCCGAATATTGATAGCCGCTTGCGCTGCCCTCAGGCATCGGTCAACTTGTTGACTGTAAATACTCGTATACAAATATTTTTAAAGATGTACGATTTAAATTATCTAATACTAGAGGCTGCCCCGCGGTATTTCCCGCGCAGATTTCTCATAGACACAGAAATCCCGTTTTTTCCCGTTCCCGTGGGAATTTCGGGAAATCCTTTCTTAGTGCTCACCTACACTCCCTAAGGAACCTACATGCCAAATTTCAGCTTTGTACGCCCAGTAGTTTCGGCTCTGCGTTGTCTGTCAGTCAGTCAGTCAGTCAGTCAGTCGGTCGGTCGGTCGGTCGGTCGGTCGGTCGGTCGGTCGGTCGGTCGGTCGGTCGGTCGGTCGGTCGGTCGGTCGGTCGGTCGGTCGGTCGGTCGGTCGGTCGGTCGGTCGGTCGGTCGGTCGGTCGGTCGGTCGGTCGGTCGGTCGGTCGGTCGGTCGGTCGGTCGGTCGGTCGGTCGGTCGGTCGGTCGGTCGGTCGGTCGGTCGGTCGGTCGGTCGGTCGGTCGGTCGGTCGGTCGGTCGGTCGGTCGGTCGGTCGGTCGGTCGGTCGGTCGGTCGGTCGGTCGGTCGGTCGGTCGGTCGGTCGGTCGGTCGGTCGGTCGGTCGGTCGGTCGGTCGGTCGGTCGGTCGGTCGGTCGGTCGGTCGGTCGGTCGGTCGGTCGGTCGGTCGGTCGGTCGGTCGGTCGGTCGGTCGGTCGGTCGGTCGGTCGGTCGGTCGGTCGGTCGGTCGGTCGGTCGGTCGGTCGGTCGGTCGGTCGGTCGGTCGGTCGGTCGGTCGGTCGGTCGGTCGGTCGGTCGGTCGGTCGGTCGGTCGGTCGGTCGGTCGGTCGGTCGGTCGGTCGGTCGGTCGGTCGGTCGGTCGGTCGGTCGGTCGGTCGGTCGGTCGGTCGGTCGGTCGGTCGGTCGGTCGGTCGGTCGGTCGGTCGGTCGGTCGGTCGGTCGGTCGGTCGGTCGGTCGGTCGGTCGGTCGGTCGGTCGGTCGGTCGGTCGGTCGGTCGGTCGGTCGGTCGGTCGGTCGGTCGGTCGGTCGGTCGGTCGGTCGGTCGGTCGGTCGGTCGGTCGGTCGGTCGGTCGGTCGGTCGGTCGGTCGGTCGGTCGGTCGGTCGGTCGGTCGGTCGGTCGGTCGGTCGGTCGGTCGGTCGGTCGGTCGGTCGGTCGGTCGGTCGGTCGGTCGGTCGGTCGGTCGGTCGGTCGGTCGGTCGGTCGGTCGGTCGGTCGGTCGGTCGGTCGGTCGGTCGGTCGGTCGGTCGGTCGGTCGGTCGGTCGGTCGGTCGGTCGGTCGGTCGGTCGGTCGGTCGGTCGGTCGGTCGGTCGGTCGGTCGGTCGGTCGGTCGGTCGGTCGGTCGGTCGGTCGGTCGGTCGGTCGGTCGGTCGGTCGGTCGGTCGGTCGGTCGGTCAGTCAGTCAGTCAGTCAGTCAGTCAGTCAGTCAGTCAGTCAGTCAGTCAGTCAGTCAGTCAGTCAGTCAGTCAGTCAGTCAGTAACGGAAGAGTTTTATATATATTGATTGATGATTTTTTTAATAAGTATTAAATAATAATAATAATAATATTTCAATATACAGGATGTTTCTGACAAGACAGTTAAAAATCAAACTATTCGAGGGATTCAGCTCACGATACCTAACAACTTTTTCAAAGTAACATGGGTCGAAATCTAAAAACGAAAATCAGCTGTCCCATTACATTTCGGCTGATCGCAAAATCAAATGTATGGAACAGCTGATTTTTCTTTTGAGATTATGACATATGGTAATTTGGGTAAGTTGTTGGTTATGGTGAGCTAAACCAACCCTTTATATATTTCCGACTTGTCAGAAATACCCAGTAGTTGACAAACCACACACAACCCAGCAACAGCAGGGCAAGGATTTTAAGAGAAAGCTATTATTAAGATAATGGTTATAAATTAATTAAACTGTAAAAACGGAGGCAATCATTAGCCGACACGGAATACTCGAATTCGCTCCAACGAGTTTCAATCGGTTGGCCTGTGGTCGGTCCGCAAGGAATTGGCTCTTTAATAATACTCTCAATGCTGAGACTTGTTTTAAGATTAGCCATTAAATATTTCTGTATCGATAAATTTTGAATAGTACAGTAGGGTAGGTCCTCTTTTCCAACTGCTCTTTAAAAAAATAGAAAAAGGCTTAATTTAACAACGTGGAAAACAAAATAGTTGCAATATACACTATGAATTTGCATGTGCGACCAATTGCTTAGAGCTATTTTCTTCCAGAGGTCAAAATTTAGAGGATCACCCACCACAAGGTATTCCGATCAGGTGTAAGGTACCTACGGGTTACTTAAATAAATACGGTTGATTAGAAATACAAAGCAATAGAGCCTTACATTGTGTCCAACTTTGTGAGTGGCCTATGACCAATCCAGAAGTGGACGTCATTAGGCTGAGATGATTGTGACGACAACTAGCTACGAAATAAGTGCCGAGCTGACATCACTCTATTGAACATTCAAATTCAATAATAATATTATCAGTTATCAGCAGAAAGGGCACGAGAAATTTTCCGTCCAGTCGCGATGAAGCGAAAATTGAATTTAACCCTCACGTGACTTATGAACACCCGTCCTATTTTACGCTGTAGAAGTTTCTGTCAGTTCTCTGCATTCTTTCCGTCGGGGTATTATTTTTGAAATAATAATGTAACCATAGGTATGTTTAAAGACGATAGTCCTTAGAACAGACATATTTATTAACACAGTGTATTACAACATAGTTTAAGTATATTTCTTTCAGCAAATGCTAGTCAGTGCCATTTTGTACCAACTGCGACACACCATACGCACCTGATTTTATTAAGTATTTATTTTAATTTTTAATTATTACTTTCTCAAGTTTAATACTAATTTGTTTTTGTTTTTTATGTTACGTATGTTTTTTATGTTAATTTTGTTTTAAATTTTTGGGTTTTATCTCATCTGTACTACTGTTTTGGTGTGTGCTTAAGTTGACGCAAATAAAATTTTCTTTCTTTCTTTCTTCTTTCCTGACAGAAGAATTTTATCAATAAAATTATCTTATTTATATCAAAAGTTAAAAAAAAACTTTATTGCACACAACCTACATGTGAATATTATTAGCTGAACAAGGACAAAATTTAGCAGACAACATTTGTCTGCCAAAATAAGTAATGCAAATTCAGGGGTCAAGAATCTTTATAATGCAAACTGAACAATATACAGATCAGGCTATTTCGGAAGTTTATTAAAAGGGAGTACTTTGTTAAATGCTTTTGCAGTAGTAATAATGAGTGAAGTAAACAAACCGCAGCCAAATGTAGTAACATTCCAAGATAAGGATAAATAAATAATCTAAATGGCATCAGTAGTAAGACGGATGGCGGAGGGGCGTGAACTCGTTCTAAGGAGAGTGGCCACATCGTGGCCGTGATCTACGACCGGATTTCCTGACGCCTTTATCTTGAACTGTCATGTCGTGAAAGCTCGGAAAATTAATAAAAATATAACGACATTTTTGTGTTCAGTATCGTTACAGAATATTCCTAGCATCTCAATTTGTTGAAGGATATTTAGTACGGCACGTAGACACAATCCCTTCCAACCGCAAGATAACAAATTGCTACAAAACCACTAAAGGTAAGAGATAAGTACATAAGGGCCCTCTGTTCAGCATGAAAGATGGGCATTAATAATGCTATTTAGAAAGCCGACGAGCGAAGGTAAAGTCTGAGTGGATGTCAGAGCCCCGTGAAACTTATTGCAACTTGTTTACCCGGAGCCCGTCTTCGGCCCTTTGTTCCCGGCGGCAACTTCGCAGACGCCCGCGGACTCGGTTCTCTATAAATAAAATTTACATTAATTACTCGGGCTGAGTTAACATGTTGTAATAGGCGGTTTTCACATAAAAGAAAAGTTTTCTCCTATTAGCCTTCTCACCCGCATTGAACCCCCTCTTCCAATAACTTCCTAACACTCGCGCCTGCGAGTGTATCTTACGAAATTGCCAACACTAAAAAGTTATTTACTTTTAGGGAATTCTATTGGCAATAAAGGGGAATTCTGCGCGCTCGACGAAGTGCTCGTAATGGTCGCCCGTAACGCTGGGCTCATGTGCTTTTAGAGGTGTCAAAAACTTTTTATTACAATATGTACCTGAGACCCTATGACATCATAGTGAGAGTAAATTAAAGCCACCAACGTATGTACATATCTCAAACAAACCAATTTTCTTTAATATTGCTTCAGCCTATTCAATGCATGTTACAAAGAGACGAGGGTCAAATTTATTAGTGCTAATAAAACTAATTCAACAGAATCTAAGGTAACAAATCATTCGCCACTGGCTTCTACGACTATCTATAGTGCTGAAATTACTATGAAAAGGTTAGGAAAAGTTTTTTCTTGTATTCACAAAATTTTATTTTTAACCCCCGAACGAAAAATTCAGAGAGGGGTGTTATAATTTTTTTATCTGAACTAATGCGCTTCTTAAGCTTGTAACAATAACCCATCCGCCCATGGTTTGCAAATATTTCAATAGGTAGGAAAGTAGGTACCTACCTACCTATTTATAAAATAACTAGTCGACCCGGCGAACTTCGTACCGCCTTACCTATTACTATTTTGTGCATGAATTATACTTATAAACCTTCCTCTTATATCACTCTATCTATTAAAAAAAACCGCATCAAAATCCGTTGCGTAGTTTTAAAGATTTAAGCATACATAGGGACAGACGCGGAAAGCGACTTTATTTTATACTATGTATTGATGATTGATTATAAAGGTTTGTCACCGTAAATTAGCTCATCCGTTAGATTATAAAGTAACTTACGTCAGTTTATAAACCAACGTAGGTTAGGTGAGGTTGTTTATAAGATTACGACCAAAAATAAATAAATTAACGAAAAGTATTATTTAACGATGGCAACAGATACATGATTGATTGCAATAAAAAGGAGTAAGTATTTTAATATACTTCTTCAATGAAATTATATTTGTTGTTAAAAGTAAGAGAGAAATTACCCAACGCACTCGCCTTTTAAGGCTCGTAGCGCTAGGCTAGGTAGCCAGAATCAGACGCGTGTGGTGAGTTAGATAAATCAGAGTAAATAAAACATGCTTTACTTTCTAACAAGATGAGAGAACGATTGCGTTAAATTATTTAGTTACACACAACCACAGCAACAAAGGTGCTCGAGATATTTCGAGATATTTAAAAAAAGCAAATATTGCTGAGTAACTGTTAGCAACATGGTGTGTTCAGTCACAAAATACCTAAACAGTTTCCGTAAAATCTTGTAAACCACCCGTTACCTATATTATTATCACGTTTATTGTACTTGCATTTTAAATTTATCGTATTTATTTTCAATTTCTGCCATTGAAGCTTTATGACAGACTGATGGACGAAGTATCCCAAAAGGATACATAACTGACATCATGAGATCACTTATAACATTCACACTTTGTACGCTGTTTTAGTTGATCTAAAACTTTCACCTTCTAAAATCGAGATCTTGGAATAGATTCTCAGAACTCCAAGAGATTTCTAGAAAGTAAATCTTTGTAATGGCGCATTTTCCGGCTCCGAGCGCACAGGAAGCGAAGTTAATGAAGAGCCTCGCCAGGCATCGATCAGTGTGGACTCACAATCAAGGGATAAGTACGTTAACATTAGTTCATTCTAAAACTTTTTCAAATTGACATCCAATTAATTTTTAATCATCAAAACTTCTAGAGCACATCCCATGTGCGTAGTTTTTATGCGTTTCAGGGTAGGTTAACATCCGAAAATCTCATCATTTTCAAAATCTGACTTCATAATGTTCTGGAGTTCTGAGATAGAAAACATAAAAAACACCACCCATTATTAAATGCTCAATTTATAATTTAAAATCCGACATTAAATTAATATCTCCCTGCAGATTAGTATAATTGATACAATTAGTATTTTAAACAATTGATTCAAAAGCTTTACAAATAAAAACAAATCTCCGGATCGCCGCCTACGGCCGGAAAGGTGCCTAGCATTTGACAGCGCTCCCTCGCTGTATCGACACTAATCGGTTTTAAAGTATTTAATGGTAATAGCATTGCATCGCATCCAGATATTTTGGAGCTTAGATAGTTTATATCAAAATTATGAAATATTTACAGTGTTTATCGTATTATAATTGACGAAAAAACAGAGGGGTAATATTATAACATTATAAAAATAATATTTAAAAAAACTTAATTTATTTATCTTATTTCTCTATTTTTTTATTTCAAAATTGAATGTGAAAAGTCTAATTTTAATAACATTCATATCTAAATAAATTTTAAGGTTCGGCAAGCATTTGAATTTCATAAGCAAGCATTTCACGGTTGTTATAAACGGATCGCTTCACTAATAGGCGTTTCCTATTACGAGCACAAATTTAGCTTGTCTTTGTAAGGAGACACTAATATAATACCTGACTCGAGTCGTATTTATGAACGATTATATTATAATAAATAAAATAAAATGCAAAAAAAGGAAATTTCTTATTGCTCGAAATAACCTTTCCTTTTAATTAGGTTATTTAGATTTCTTAGACTGCGGAGGTTTTAAAAAAGCAACGAATTTCTCATTGAACTCTCATTTACTCTTTTCTAAATGGTTTTAAGGCTTTTTTATGAAACACTTTTTTATGTACAGATTTAGTAAAAAGAACCCTTTTTTGGTACAGTATGACGATATGTGTTATATCTTTGATGTTAATGATGAGATGAAGAATGTCTATTGTAGGAATAATCTAGCACTCTGGTGTGTTTTATGTTTCTTGTTATAATTTTTATACAGCATACATAATATATCTTTTTTACCTTTATTAGATGGATACTCGGAAAGAAAACCAATTAGAGGCCGTTTATTGTCCGAACGAGAATATACTGCTGTCCTAAAAATACGCGATATTTTCGCAAAAGATATCAATTAATTTCAGTAAACAAGCTTCAAAAACCGTTATTTATTTTTCATGCATTCGTGAAAATGCAGTGTTTATTATTTTTGTACTATGAAAAAGCATTTAACATCTTCTACAGTTGTGTTTGTGTTAATTAATATAAATGTCCGACCGTTTGCTTGGTCCTTCAAATAAGAAAATAAATAATACTGGTATAATTAACTTTTTTCTAATAAGTACATTTTTATAAAACAAAACATACCTTCATAAGTTATTTAACCTACCTAAGTTTTATATAAGTAGATAGATTTATTGATTCAGTAAACCAAGTAATTTTGCCTGCTATGTTGGAAACAGCTCGTTTAATTTATCTTTCATTAACACAGAACCATTCGCCATGGTTACTAATACTCAGCCAGAGAAGTAATTGGGCTGTTTTTGGATTATTATGAAGGTTCAAAGGACCCCTTTTATATCGCCGTCGGTAGCATTTTTTCCGGGTTTGACAAATTGGTTGTTAGCACATATATATTTTTATTTATTAGTTTCCACGAATTCTTGTACAATTACGTACAGTTGCTTGTATTTAAGTTGGTTAGTTACCGACAGAACTATAAACTGTGTCATTGCTTGAAATAACATTTGGGACTTATTCGCTGCTCTTGCTTTTATAGCTTTTGACGGTGACTTTTGATATTTACGGAAAATTTATGACGGTATTTTTTTAAAAGTAACATCAAACGCAAGTCTTATATTATAACTAGAGTATGCCCCGCGGTTTTTCCCGCGCAGATTTCTAATAAACACAAAAATCCCGTTTTTTCCCGTTACCGTAGGAATTTTGGGAAATCCCTTCTTAGTGCTAACCTACACTTCCCAAGGAACCCACGTGACAATTTTCAGATTTCTACGCCCAGTAGTTTCGGCTCTGCGTTGTCTGTCAGTCAGTCAGTCAGTCAGTGAGTCAGTAACGGAAGAGTTTTATATATATTGATAGCGTAGTCTGGTACCTATATAGTCTGAATACAGTACGTTTAATTAGAAGTGGGATTATTTTTAAAAAGCTTAGGCGTTTCCCCGGGGCTTCGTTGATGCAGATTGTGGGTCCCATGGATTATAATTCCTGTTCTTTGATCTTGCTATTGTTTTCCTTGTAGCTAATGAGACTGTATTAATAGAAGGAGGAAAGTTTATGTGATACCGACCATAAAGATAAGTTCTTTAGGGAAAATACTTTTGGGACGAAAGCCTAAAATATTTACAGTTTAGAATATATCTTAAAAAGCTCTATGTTCTTCTTTAAGGAATCTTCAAATTAACAATCTGCCGTCACCACACTGTGAAGACTTGTTAAATTTCGATTTTTTTGTACCTTTAAATAAAAGTTATGATGATTTATTTTCTACCGGCAGCATGTGTCAATAAAATTTATTTCGGTACCTACATGGGGTTAATTTTACAGGGTCTATCTACTAGTAACATAACAACCCATAAACACGTCATCCCAAATAACCGCGCCGCAAAGAACACAATGTTATCAGGAATCTTATTCACACTGTTTTGTTTTGTCCTGATGAAAAATAACAGAGTGAGTGAGACCCCAAATAATCCTGTTTGTTACGCCCTGTATAAAGGGGTAGGGAATCCACCTTATCTCCAGCCAGCCCAGGGCTTGGAATGAAAATAAAAAATACGATATATGTATCTGCACGAGGATAAGCCAAAAACGGGTAGCATTCAATTCGGCGTGCTATCAAGAGGGAGCAAAAGCCTGGCATAAGCCCACACTTACTATCGAGCAGCCAATTTTATACCACAGTTTATTTTTATAAATGACCTTTAGGCGATCAAACGATTCAGAGCTATCGCTCTGTGTTGAAAAGATTTTATCATGAGTTTATTTTTATTTTTATAACTCTGTATAAGCTCGTCTCTTTGAATGGTTTAATTCCAACAGAATTTCATTAAGGCTTGGTGGTTCAAAAATTTGTGTTTTTGAGATTTTTTTAAACAATCTGAGACATACAAAATTGATGTCTTCATTCTGAAAAAAATATATGTGTTAGTTAAGGATCTAATCTAGTCATCATACTAAAGGGAAACAGGATCTAATTAATTTTAGTTGATAGAAAAAAATCTCAAAGTTACCCCTTTTTGTTCCGTTTTTTCCATTTTATTTTTAAACCGCTGATTGTTTTTATTTGATTTTTGGAATGAAAATTGCTGACCTTAAATTTTAGACATACTACTATAGTAAGAATTTTTAAGTTTAACGAAAAGACAAAAAACCAGCAAAAACTAAAAAAGAACATCGTTTTCGCGCGGTCCGATGCCATGCCGCGCCGCTCCCTACCCCGTCAGTAGCCTTGTGGCCACGGCCGAGGCCGGTTCTGTGTCAAATTTTTGTTTTCGCGCTCTCGTATTTCGTTTTATTTTTATTCAAATGTAAACAAGTTTTGACAACAGATGTCAAAACAATGAACCATAACATCTGATTAGGATCTATATGAAGCTGAAAAAAAACAATTTTGATACCGATATTACATTTAAAAAACCGTCGCATTACAAACTTACCTTTTTTATTTTCACAGACAAAACTTAAATCGTAGGGATGATAGAACAATAGCTGCTGACGAAAACTTGGTTGTTTAACTGTAGCAGCGAGCGGTCTCAGATCAGACAGTGATATTATAATATTATATAAACATACATAGACCTAAATATTTTACACAAGTTATTTTGCGTATAGTGCTTGATAGCTCAGACTTGCCTTTGGAAAGTTTAATAGCTCGAATTTCTGCCATCTTGGTTTCAAAATGTTGGTAGGTATGTCATTTTCGTTATCAGCGAACCCGGAAATCTACTTATTAAATAATTTTTCTCGTAAAAAACCTATATACTAACAATGCAATATACGGGCTACCGCATCCAGTGTGCCCGCCAGTTTGAGAATTAAACAATAGATAATAGAGGTACACAACAATTTTATTTAATCCAACAGTACACGCAAAATCATACCTACAATATAATTAAAAACAAAAAACATAGTTTACCTTCAGTTTACATATTTAACTAAAATAAAATAACATGTATGTAATGTAAATGTGCATGGCGTGCCAGAGAAGAGGCCTATGTCCAGCAGTGGGCTCTTACAAGCTGATGATGATGATGATGAATGTATTGTCAAGCCTTTTTTTCTGGCTTACTCCGCACTTTAGGTATAAACCTGCAAGTACGTGCGGCGGCAATACGGAAGCGCAGCGTTCTACTTTGTCTATGCCTAAATACAGAATGTCAAATCAGAAGAAACCCAAGTTTCTTAAAATTAAAAAAATATTTAAAAAAATATATTAAGTACATTTTTAGAAATAATTAAATTGTGTACTTCTTACAATATTAATTTATTTTTTGAAAATAACACCATTTTAATGTGATCCGTTACAATAATTGTAATTATTAGAGGTACAATTGCGGCACTCATGCAAACGAACGTCTAAAAACTTTTTTATCAAAAAATTAAACCGCCGAAAAAAAAAACCGAAATGCATAAAATAATAATATAATTACTAAGTTCTTAAAGTTATGTAGGGTATACCAAGTAATTTTAAGTCGGATATCCGATTCGGATATTTTCTTTTTGATCAATAATTGTCTTCGGATTAGTTTTTATTTTATTAGACTTTAGTCTAAAGACCCTCTAAGAAAACCCTTTAAGAAAAAGTCCTTTGAAGTCAGATCTGGTGGTGGCCAGGGAATGACGACTACTCTTAGAGAAATAAATTACGGACGATAGGGAAAGTGGTTTAAGAGATGTATCTATTTCCCGCATTTATAGGTATGTAAACATAGTAAATTGAGCAAAAAGTTATCAACTCAAACTATATAGTAATTTGTATGTAATGTTTTTTGAGTCACAAAATCAAATTAAAACAATCAGTAGTGTATTTCTAATGGAAAAAAACACTACAAAAAGGGTTTACTTTGTTTTATTTCTACAGAGTGAAATTCATTAGATCTTGTTACTTTTTAATAACTTGTCTAAACTAAATCCTACATCTATATTTTTCAGAATTAAGAAATCTGTTTTATATTTCTCAGATGGTTTAAAAAAAAACTCGTTATTACAAATACCTTACCTAAACGCAAATTCTTGTTAGCTGAAACGAAAATCGGAAAGAAAAATTGTGCGGTAGGTATAAACATCTCTATTTAACTTCGGCTTGTATGAAAAGTAATAAAATTTAAAACTGCCGCGACATTTCGCATTTCGACGCGCGCATGTCACAGCTGCGAGGGTGGGGGACCCTCATACCTAATTAGGTAAGAAGCTTCAAACTACAGGGCCTTAATAGTTTTCAACCTATAAAACCAATACTGAAACACAGTCACATAAACTCCATGTTCACATGCTGTAGTGACGCATTAATTTAACTGGCATACAACGATGTGCAAATTTGACAAATGCAATATAGTAGAACCTAGAAGTTATATTATGCACTTACATATTATATTGTACTCTTGTATAGAAATCCTTTAAAATTGAGGATTGGTTACTCTTTGAAGGTTTAGTTAACTGTTTTTTATGATAAAATCAACACGGGTTCTTAAGATTCTAAGTCCCGAATTTAGCAATGTGCACTCGTTTCCAATGAAATTGACACAATTTTAAAATAGTAATATTTTTCGGAACCCAATTTGACCGCATTTCAAATCGGTAGCTTAGCTTTACTGTTTATCGTGCACAAATAAGAATACGAATTAGATAGATAGATAGATAGATATACTCTTTATTACAAGCAATGAACTTAAAATATTACAATTAATATGTAGCTACGAATACCAGCACATTAAAATGTTCATGCACGGGAGTAGCTATATTAAATAAGTTTCATTGTGTGTTTATCTTTCTATCGATATTGGGACTCGAATCCATTCAGCTCAACACAACAAAATAACGGTACCTACTTGTCTAATATCCGGGGATCCGACAAACTTACCAAACAGCGGCAATCGGTGCCCGTCACTAGTCTTGGACGTCGTTTAATGGACAATGTTCAGTATCAAAAGCGTCGTTTCGCTTTGGGAATAGTCTGTTGGAGCAAGTTTCCCGCCATTGAGGCGCTTCCTAAGGCTTCTTGCACACTGAGATAGACTACTCGTTCCGTTCAGTGTTTTATTACCCTATCGATTCCTCACCCCACAGAAACTTAAAGAGATTGAAGCGAAAAGCTTGAATATTTTCATCATAAATGACCATCGCCATAGTGACAGTAAGTAAAAACTTTTTATAAAAAAATTAAACCGCCGAAAAAACTGAAAAAAATTTCTTGGTTATCCAAAATTACTTTAAGAAGTGAGTAAATTAAGGGCTAATAGAAAATGTTTCCCTATTATTTAATGCTTTTCAGTTTTTTCGGCGGTTTAATTTTTTTATAAAAAGTTTTTATTTTTTGCTTTTCAGATTTTTTTGGGCTAATTTTTTTGACCCCAGCTAATCACCCTTCACAGGGTGGTCGCACCCCACAAGGTAACCACACAACCTGGTGAAGGTTGAGGGACTAACAGGATGAGGTTCGATCACGACCGGTCGGTGAGGCGATTTGTGAGGGAGGCCTATGTCCAGCAGTGGACGTCTTTTGGCTGATTTTATTTCATTTCCAAAGATATTGTAAGTAGGTATCAAAAGTTATAATGTTACACGGAAATGCAACCTGTGAGTGGATAAATCGACCCGCCGACCAAAAAGTCTCCCCTGTTTTCCCACCCTTAGGGTGGGAATTTTATTTCCAAATTTTTATGGGACCAACTTCAAGGTATACCCTGTCGATTAAAAAAAGAATTATCAAAATCGGTCCACACAGTAAAAAGTTATGCGTGATCATACATTAAAAAAAAAAAAAAACGCGACGAATTGAGAACCCCTCCTTTTTGTTTTTTCGTCGGTTAAAAAGGGAGGAACTTTTCCGTGTTTTCCAAATTATTGACTGTGATTCCAGGGGGTTAAAGGTTATTATTTCAGGCAAGACACCCAAAACTTATATCAAAATATAGGTACTTAAAACCTAGTTTTTTTTGTACTGCTAATCAATATATATAAAACTCTTCCGTTACTGACTGACTGACTGACTGACTGACAGACAACGCAGAGCCGAAACTACTGGGCGTACAAAGCTGAAATTTGGCATGTAGGTTCCTTAGGGAGTGTAGGTGAGCACTAAGAATTCCCACGGATTTCCCGAAATTCCCACGGGAACGGGAAAAAACGGGATTTTTGTGTTTATGAGAAATCTGCGCAGGAAATACCGCGGGGCAGCCTCTAGTATTTAAAATAATTACATACGAGTAAGTAGGTATCTTATATTTATTTATTTATTAGTAATATTAGGCTTCGTGTTTCAAAATTAGTATTACGAGTAGCATTGTCCAGAGAAACCGTTTAAACAGGATCGAAAGAGTCTCATGAAGCCAGCAGCTTGTGTTAGCTCTTACTTAACCTTTTAACTACCTAAAATTTGCTTTAAAAAATGTTTATATGGAGACAATGCCTATTAAACAAGCAAACCATTTAGCCTATTTGGTTTCAACGCACCAAATCAAATGTTGCCAACCGGCGAGTGGCCGTGATCCCGCATCTAAGTGAAAGGATTTCCTGAAAATAAATAACACTATTACTGTAATGTCAAATAAGATCTAAGAACCTTATAACAACAAGGTAACCTAAATATAAATAAATTATTTTGACCAAAATCGCGATAAATTGGGAGGGATTCTATTTATAAATTATACCAATTATATTTCTTTGAGATTTAAATGTAACTCTTTATAATAATAATATGAAAATGTTGTTATAGGTATGTCGTACAAATAATCAAATAATGTGTAAATAGTTTATGAGAAAAATTTTCTGTAAACATCAGTGCAAAACAGACATTACTTCAGCAACTATAATTTCTCATCATACCGAGAATTAGCAATCGGTAAAGCAATTCGCCGCAACAATGAGGATCTAATTGAAACTATTGTTGGGCTATTCTATACTGTCGCAACGGGAAGGTTAGGTACTATGGTGTGCGCTTTCTTGATACACATTAACTTAATATATAGAACATAACCCTGTTATTCATAAAAAGTTAAAGAGCATTTTAGTTATTTGATGTATGTCAATTTAGATTGGATGTCACGTATTTACCATACAACAAACCAGAGAAGTAGACCTCCAGTAAGGCTACTTAAAATCTATAGCCTCAGACTATATAATATACTAGCTTTTGCCCGCAGCTTCGCACGCGCTTTTTCATTAAAATCGTTAATTACTGGTTGAATTACTACTCAGGATTTTGGTGACATCATTTCTAATCGCACCCATACCCCCTAAAAATATCTATCTTTATTTCAGTTCCCGTGGCAACTCCATAAATTCATTTCTACACTCCACCATTCAGACACTGAAACTTCTAACATTTCTATTAGCTGGTTGGGTAAAAGTAGTTGGATATACGTACATACAGTATACTTAATATCCTATTCGAGTAAAAAAAAGTTGAAGATTTTTAGGCGCTTTATGTTTTTGGGAATGTTCCGTTCCATGTGAATTTTAGTTAATCTTTTCTTATTAGAACTCTGAATCTAATTACTCCTACTGAAGAACCCGTTTTCCTATTTTTACGTGGAAATGAAGAAATATATATACATTGTTTTAATACTAACTAAAAAGGTCCGGTTTTACGTTCCCGTGGGAATTTAGTATATTTCTTCCTTCCAACATCCTTACACTTGTAGACCAAATTTCACGTTGGCATACTCAAGGAAATCGATTTTTCATACTAAATAATTAGTCCTGTAACCCTATTCCCATGGGAATTTAGTGAATTCCTTTCTTCAACACCCTTTCATCTACTGAGGAACCTGTACACAAATTTCACGTCGATACACTCAAGGAAGTCGAGTTTTCATTAACACAAAAAAGTCCCGTTATTTCAGTTCCCGTGGGAATTTTGTTAAATACTCTCTTTCCACATTTACTAAGGAACTTGTACACCAAATTTCACGTCGAAACACTCAAGGATGTCGATTTTTCATTCTCACTAAAAAAGTCCCGTAATTCCCGTTCCCGTGGGAATTTTGTAAATTCCTTTCTTTCAACACTCTTTCATTCACTGAGGAATCTGTACACCAAGTTTCTCGTCGATACACTCAATAATGTCGATTTTTCATACTAACTAAAAAGTCCCGTAATTCCCGTTCCTGAGGGAATTTTGGGAAATCCTTTCTTAGCGGATGCCTACGCCATAACATCTACCTGCATGCCAAATTTCAGCTTAATCCGTCCAGTAGTTTGGGCTGTGCGTTGATAGATCACTATGTCAGTCAGTCAGTCACCTTTGAGTTTTATATATATAGATAAGCCAACCTAAATCACGTGTCAATTCGTAGCAATGCCTGGTTAATCATGTAAAGTCGTTTCGAATGTGGCACCACAATTGTCGTGATATAATATAAGTGTACCCTGCTGTGCGGCCTCACTAAGTGTTTCTCTGTGGTAGAGTTTTACATAATTTGAGATGCGGTGGCGACGTATGATTTTTTTTTTCTTTTTAAAAGTTAATGTCTTGTATATTAGATGATTAAAGTTTACGATATGTTGTGTCAAAGCAAATGACAATGGCAATTAATACAAATATGTTTTTTATGTGATATTATATTGTAAGGTGTTAACATTTCATTTTACAATTAACAAAGGATTAAGTAAAACTTAAAAAAAAAAAAACAATTTAAATAGTCTTGAATCGCACAAATAAAAATAATAATAAAAGAGTTGTTTAAATTGAAAGTCTCTGCATAAAACTGAATTAACATTCGTTAAGTCGGAAGACGTAGGAAGGAACACTACGCAAGACATTTCACATTTATATCGCTGGAGTCATAAAGTGAACATCCGGTTAGACGATCGAAACTTGCCATGTGTAATTTAACATGAATGCTGTCGACATTGTTGAGATGATATTTTATATTTTAGTTTCGGAATCGAAGGAAAGATTGTTTCGCTTAGCAACTACTGCCGGAAGCGGAACTACGGCTTCCGCATCTTGATCGTTGCCTCATACAATGCTACTTCATCTAATAAGATTTTAGTCCTAACAAGTCTTAAAAGTTACCATTATTATATAATATCAGCGTTGCTTTGTTTGCATTTCGAGAATAGTTAATAAGTTGGAAAATTGAGGTATAATATTTGAAACTTTAGATAAAAACATAATATTTTATACGAACTATATATGGTAGCTTTTATAATTAAACATCTGTCCATTATTAATATGTTACTATACTCCAGTTAAGAGAAAGCGACGCGAGCGGCGTCTAATAAGCGGATTAAAAAGTAAGATAATGGGGATAAAGCAAATAGGATCCAAATTGAGGTCTGGGTGTGATATTCGTCTCTGTGTGTGTTTCGGGCACCCTAGATACAGGTTCTTCCTAGTTAAGGGCTCTGAGTGTGATGTGTTATTATTATTATTTAGAAGAGGCTCTTTTAGTTATCAAATTAAAAATAATTATAGCTTTTGTACTGATTCTGTAGCCAAGCCACACGCTGTCAGTTAAACAAAGTTTTTTAGCATCTCCATAGGAAAATGAAAATTTTTATCACTGTTTTTTCATAGATGCTGAACACAGCACAAAACTAGGTAGGTACCTATAGGGCCGAGATTTCCGTGAAAGCCTTTGAGCATAAATATGACAGAGCTGTTGGTGCGCCGCAGCGCTACACGTAATACCATTTTCACGTATCGAACCAAAACAATGATTGATAAGGATTAATTTCCAAGAGAAACAAGTGATAAAACGAAACTAAATTCAGTGATCTCATTTCTCAGTCAGTACTGGCATTTGTATTCCTTTCTTATTTTTTTCTTTGTTTCATTCAACGCATATTCTAAAAATCTATGACAGTTAAAATGTTTAAATAAATTTCCTGGCTAGCTACTTAATACTTAAAAAATTAAGTATTGACAATATAATGTAAACGAATCCTAAATTAAATAACAGAAGAGAAGCGTTCAAAGAGAACAGATTAATTAAGATACGCAATAAAGTTCATGAAACTCAAAGTGCGGTAGGTAGCAGTCTCGGATTCCGTTTTCAATTTGGTCCACACGTGGAGTAAACTCCCGGGCGAGGTGACAGACAACACTTACAAATCCTACCAAAAATTTTTACTCGAAAATAATTTCAGAAAGAATTATTCGAGAAGACGCTCTAATATAACAAAATAAATTGCAATTTAATCTGATAGCGAGAACACTAAATTATTCGTAAAAAAATCAGTATTTTTTTTTTTACGGACGACGGACGGACCGGACACTTTATGATAATTTACTAAGCCTAATTTACACTTTTTTAAATAAAAAGTTTTCGTCAGACTAAATAATAATAATAATCAGTAATATGCATCATACAGAGAGCTCCTCTAACTATCTACAACCTTGGACACCATAAACATTGTATAGAAATACCAAGACTCTGAATCAAACATTTGATGAACGTCACAGCCGTGGGTAGCGATAAACCCACAGTCGAGTTAGCCGTCAACTCGCAAACCAATAACCTTACAAACTTTTGCGAGTCAGCACCTTTTTTTTCATTATAAAGCCAATCAAGTACTCTTCCACATTGTCAGACATTATAAAAAAAAAATTGCTTCTTAATATTACATTTAAACAAACAAGCTTTATCGCTGTCACCTTGCTCACAGCTCACAGCCTTGTGGATCAGGTGTCGATCGGTGTTTTTGTTACCGACGCCTGCCTCTGTCACTCTGTCGGCAGCATTCGCCAAGGACTGATAATTTAACCGTGCAACCCTTTGTTACGACTGTGTGCGTAGCGTAGTTCTTTGAGCCACCCTCATTGTGATATCCGCGTAGTGCTTGTGTGCTTTATATTGCGCTTGGATTTTGCAATCCATGTTTAGAAGTGGCAAACGTTTAGCACTATCAAGAATACGTATTTTTGGAACTAGATATCTAAACTGATTATGGGAAAATTTTCTGCTATGGTAAAGAATTTAAAATGTCTCCATTTTTTAAATACCTTGTAACACATAATTTTCTAAAAAGTTATTTATATGTTTGGTATCATATATACTTCCGTAATGTTACAATTTTCCCTGTAGGTTTTATCTTTATTGCCTCGCTTATTGAAACAACGAGAACAGCAGCGAGTAACTTAAATAAAGACTTATTTTATTATTATACTTCTTTAATAAGTACGCTACTGGCATTGAAACTTATTTTGTTTTTAAATTCTTTAATACGAAAAAATGTACTCCACGCATGTGCTAATAATGTTGCAGACCCACGTTATTCAATTTTCATTCTAAGCTGAGGAGAGGATATAAATGTGATTCACTTTGTAATAATTCTGTATTCTACACCACACCTTTTTTGAGATGTCATATTAATTAACGTTGGAAGGACTGACCTATATTTTTAATTTGGTGGACGTGTTTCGTCAAGAAAAGAGTGTCCGACCGAGGGGCTTTACAAATATTTTCCTGCGTACTATATTGATTGCTTTCGTATATTTTTTATTATTTATGTACCTACATAATCTTTTTTTATACCTATTATCTTTTTAAAGTTGGAACATATCACCTTTATCAGAATTATGTAGGTATCTGACATAATATGTACTTTATGAGGTTCGAGGCAAGTTGTCCCAAGTTAAAGCTAACTTGCAAGTTGAATTTGAGCAAACTCCGTGAGGTTTCCACTAAGATAAGTACGAGTATTACTTAACTTAGTTTCCTTTAAAAGCTTTGACGTATATAACTGGACCCGATGTTGTTGAATTGAATCACAGTTGCAATTTTTAAAGTGGATCAGAAAATGTGTAGCTGAAAACTGAGGACCCAATATTTAGGTATATACATAAGTAGCTTTTCTAAATACCTAAATATTCTGATATAAATACTATTTTTAAATATTTTGTATTCATATTTTAAATATATGACCCTATAAATACATCATTTAGGTAAAAAAACGGATATTGGTTTGAAGTTGAAAATGAAATGAAAAAAATGAAAATGTTATTTATTCAACCAAAACACTACAATGTTACAATGCAAGTAAGGAAATTTACAGCGTTACGAGGGCGTTTTGCATCTAATAAACCTTCAAGCTGCGTTTTATATTTTGAACCGACTTCAAAAAAGGAGGTTATCAGTCCGCGATTATCTCGAGTTTGGCTGGACCGATATTGATGCGGTTTTCAGAAAAGTATTCGTTACATTCAGGAGAAGGTTTTAGTATCGATTGTAACCGACTTCGGAAAAGAGGAAGTTCTTAGTTTATGTTTGTGTCAGTTTATTGAAGGCGGGTTCCTTTTTTGTAAAAAAGAAATTATTAAAAGCTGCGTTTTATGTTTATACTAAAAAAATAATTTTAAATTTCATCAACTTCACAAGGTAAATCCAAGATATTTTTACTTGCATATTCCAGGATAAAAATGTAATTTTCGAAATAACTGTCCTGTTTGCCAAGAAATAGCGGTCTGAGGGCATTAGCAATGCTAATGTGACACCCTCGACGACGCAGCCACCCAGTTTGCACAAAACAAACTTAATAATAACCTAAATAATGAAATACAGAAAAGAGTGTTATTTTCACTTTTGCAATTTTCTCTTCTTTTTGTGGTTTTAAAACTGATTTTAACTATTGTCAACTTTTAAAATGTTTTACTTTATAGGCACTTAATTTGTGTTGTGTGGTGCACCATGACACCACACAACACAAATTTTGTATTGATTGAATAATTTTTGCTAGCCACCAAACAAGGACGCCAAAAACAATCCGTAAAAACATGGCGGCCCTGAAAACGTTGCCTGAATAGAGTTGATTAGACGCGGGGCGAGGGCGGGCGGAGGGGCGGGCGGCCGGAGAATTGTTCCGATGCACAATTACTTTGCACATGCATCACACAAATTGTGTTCTGTTGCACGTCGCTATGTAGTCCGTATGCGGTAATGTGTTCTGCGTGGTACATGAGCTACCGTATAAATCACGGACGCTTTGAATATATTTACACAATATGACAAAATAATTGGAATTTTAACGGGTTTTTTTTATCTATAATACTATCACAATCACAAAACAAAAGGAGCGAATGCATAAACGGTAAATAAAAGCAGAAAGCTCTGGTCGGTCGCTGGCCATTAGGTGAGGCACTAATTAGGGATGAGCCGAACAAATCCGCGCGATGCCGACGAAGCCAACTAACAACGTCGCCTTTTGCCTACCGCTACCAGCCCAGCGTTGCTGATTGTTAGCCTATGTTTACTCTACCTAACTTACTGACGATAACTGAAAAGCGTGTTGCTGAGTTTCTTAAACTTATTTAATTTATTTAGCACTAAATGGGACACAATATGTTATATCTTTTCTGTTATCGTCAATAAGCTCTGCAGTGATTTTTGGGAGGTCTTATCTTTAATTGTAAGGTATTCTATCTGACCGAACACTTTCAAACATTTGAGCCAACAGCTCAAAAAATATATAATTCTGCTCGACGCTCCCTTACATATGAGAAGATAAACCAAATGAAGTGGGTAAAATAAGCATGTTACTTAGTTACGCCAACGAAAATTCTGAGAAATAACAAACTAATTTACGACGACTTCAGATACAGTGAATTAGAAATACCTTAGAACATAGTCGCGGAGTTCCTCGAACGCTCGAGAGCTACTAACGTATATCAAAACAGTGAACAATATTCTTAACAAATAAAGCGCAGCGCGAAGCAAAGGCGAGTAATAATAATAATAATAATAATAACACATCACACTCAGAGCCCCTAACTAGGAAGAACCTGTATCTAGGGTGCCCGAAACACACACAGAGACGAACATCACACCCAGACCGGAAACAAACATCGATATTCATCATATCAATATTCGCCCCGCGCGGGAATCGAACCCGGGTGCACTCGCTTCTCAGTCCACATCACTGCCAACTGAGCCGCGGAGCGGAGCGCAGTGTACGTTCACCCTTAGTGCAGCGAGAGCAATCAATTGTTTGTTTGCAAATAAGTTAAGACGCTGCGGTAAAGTATTTACGCTTGCAGCACGGCCGCCGGGCGTAGAGTAATTACTTGTTGTTGCAACGAGACAATGTACGGCTAATTTACACTGTTCCGTCTTACTCAGACATACAAATACACAGTGTTATGCGACAAAAGACATATATTTTACTAACATCTGACCTTAACTCATTTTGAAAGTATGAGTATGTATAGTGTTTAGAGAATATGCTTTATTCACAAAGAAGTATTTCCAGTTAAATATACCATAAAAATAAACCATAAAATAAACCAAACAATCTAAAACAGTTACATTGCTACAGCATTCAAAACCAGGTAACTCCTTTGTTACGGTGCTAGCTGAAATTATTACTCGTGTCTGATTTGGGGGTTGGCTCAGCTTAAAGTTTTGCAATTATATTTCGAAACAATTAAACAACTCCCAGTTTATGTTTCAATACGATCGAGTCGAAATAACTCCTAAATCTCCAACGAGCCGACGACGTTCCTCCCCGTTCATTGAAATAGAAATTTATTTTATTCAAAACTCTTAATGACCCCTGGGATCGACTTTGTTGCGCTATTGAGTATCAAATATTATTATTATTATTATCGATGTTTGAAGTTGTATAAAAAGGCAAGCATTTAATAGCTGCCAAGCATAGCATACCTTTCTCAAAAAGCTTTTATAACATTTTTGATAAAATATAAACATGTTTGTAATTTATTTCCTTGATCTGATTTTGGTTAGGAATGTTATAAATTACCTCTTAAAAAGGTATTTGTTGAAGTAGGTAATCCAAGTTAAATCTCAAGTCGACGCGACGCCCCGTCGTCGTCTTGCCTGCTTAGACAAATGTCTGAAGACTAAGTTGCGTCAGGAATTGTGCTACACTCATTAGCCCGGCGCCTTGGGCCG
Source organism: Euspilapteryx auroguttella (assembly GCA_951802225.1). NCBI lineage: Eukaryota > Metazoa > Arthropoda > Insecta > Lepidoptera > Gracillariidae > Euspilapteryx > Euspilapteryx auroguttella. The sequence goes on from OX637646.1 coordinate 8,357,778, forward strand.
TTGGCTTCACGTCAGAATTTACTAGGGTACCGACTATTGTGGCTCCTTGCCTCGCGCCTGCTTCCGAGGCTTTAATATTGTAATAAAGCAATTTACGGTAGCGTGTGATGTGACTTTGTACGTCCATCCAGTTAAGTTCAGCTGTTTTAGAGGTATTGATAGATTTATTTAATTTCATTGTTTGATTCCGATGGAGGACTGCGAGATTACACTGGATGAGGGTCGCTCAAGACCAGTCGATGTGGTGATGTGTGGGGGCGCTGCTTATGTCTCGCAGTGAATGTCTTTTGGGCTGAGATGATGATTCCGTGGTAGGTACCTACTAATTGATTCAAAATTAGCGTGTATTAACTGTATCAGAATTGTAAAAAATCATTGCAATTAATCAATCAATACAGTATAAAGTTGTAGAATAGTACAAATTATCAAATTATCCAGGTTTTCGCTAAATCCTAGTTTTTTGCAAAAAAAAAATATTATCAAATCTTCTTACGACATATACACAACATAGAAATAGGTAAGGCGGTACGATGTTCGCCGGGTCGACTAGTATTACATAAATTATTACACTTATTATCATATATAATTTATATACTCACATGATAAAATATTTAAATAAACTGTAAAATTAATTATACTGTAACAATTAGACCTTTACTAAAAAAAGAAACCCCTTAACACTTACGGAATGAAAACATTCATAATAATGGTTATTGTTTTTAATACGGGTGAGGTACGTTAAACTTTTTTCCACTTTTCTATTAACCTTAATAAATCTGGTCAACATAATCTTAGTTAATTTGGTACTGGCAATAGTTTTCTTCCGAGACGGTCTCTGTCGCTGACTGATGGGTCCCATCAGGCTTGGGCTCGCTAGATTGATTTGGGTATATTATCAGCCATAAATTGTCCCAAGCCATTACTTTCTATGGCCAATGTCTTTACGTAAATCTCGTTTCTTATTTGAAATAAATAAAAAAAGAAAAAACATAAAATACAAGTGTTGGAATATTTTTAGTTAATATAGTTTAAAATACAGTTTCAAATTTTAAATTCAATTTTTGATCGACAAACGTTTTGTCATTACAATATTTTACTATTCATAATTATTAAGTAATTCAGAGAATTTCGAGAGTCTTACGAAAATATCTTTTACTTTTCAGAGCTCCTAAATTATAAACTCTTTGACAAAATGTTACTTAAAATGTCCCTCTACCCGTTTATCATTATATTTATTTTAATTGAATACAGATTCAGTAATGTGTTATAAAGGTGCAATATGAGCACATGGTAACCAGCTTCCGCGCAAAACTCAATCAACCACAAAGTAAATTAAAGTGTTGAATAGTTAACGGGACTGAACAAAACAAGTATTAGGGTAAAACGTCCTATTACCGCGGTAGTCAAAATCACGTCCTATTTCGGCTCTATTTCATCTTTTGCAATTTATAATTCGTTGTGACTGTGTATGGTAAAGGTGACTACATAGTGTCCAAGGGAAACTAACACGTAACTTATTACCCAGCACTCGTGCGTTTAAAATCGTTTAAAATTACTTAAATTAATTATTTTGTGTAACGTCAGCGAAGCGAGAAGCTGTTTCATACAAACGCAGACTGACTCGCGGTAGAACATTGCATTTCCAGACTTCTTTTTAAGTTCAAACAATCACTTTAAGATTATGTTACTATATTCAAATACTTTTTACATTCAAGTAGTCTTAGTTAATCAAGTTGATTTCTATTTAAAATGAAATAAAACTAGTAAATATGAGTAAACAAAAGTCCGCCGTGTTAGGAAGGCTATTTGAGGGTTCCGCCTATTACGGAGGGTACCATCGGTAATAGGAAAAACGCAGTGTCGGTAATTTTTAAATTAAGTGGTATAATAAATATAATTTATGAACATTTCGTTATTTAAGTGTAATTTTCATTAGTTCTCAAGTATATATCCAATTTTGGAGGTACATGTTTTTTAACTAGAATTATTGTTTTTGACGCTTAAAGTTGACAGTAAAATTTAAGTTTGTTAGAATACTTTGAAACCTAACGTATGAGTTTTAATGAAGAAAAATAGTCTAATACAACGATTACTAACGATTCGAGAGTTTTATGGTAAAGTCAGAGTGCTCTTATTTGTAAGTAATAACATACATTACCGAAATATCTTAACATTATATTTCAGAATTAGGATATAAAAACTCATTAGATATTTTAGTACCTACCGTATTAGGTGGTAAGGAACCTTAACACGGTGTATGGAAATTACAGAGCTAATAATTTAACCGTATTATTCATAAAGCTACCGTACATTTTAAAAAGATTTACTGCAAGTCTACTTATTTGTTTTGTTGTATGACAATACGTGACATCCTGTCTAAATTGACATACTTACGTCAAAGAACTAAAATGCACTTTAACTTTTTATGAATAACAGGGTAATTAAATAATTAAAAAACTTACACAAAAATGTATACTATGGTTAGGTTTATCGTATTTTCCCATCAATATAATAATTTACTATTAGATTTTACCGCAACTTTGACACACCATACAAAACTGATTATGATTCGTTGGTTGTTTTATTTATTATTGTATTTTGGTTTACTGTTTTGTTGTTGTTTTTTATTTGTATTCTATTTTATTGCATGTTTGTGTCAACGTTGTTGTAAAAAAATCTTTCTTTTTTTTTTTACTTTCTCCGCTTGGGTAGAAATCCATTTTTAACCGACGAAAAAACAAAAAGGAGGAGGTTCTCAATTCGTCGCGTATATATATATATTTTTTTTTATGTATGATCACGCATAACTTTTTACTGTGTGGACCGATTTTGATAATTCTTTTTTTAATCGACAGGGTATACCTTGAAGTTGGTCCCATAAAAATTTGGAAATAAAATTTCAACCCCAAGGGTGGCAAAATAGGGGTGACTTTATTGTTCACTCACCGATTGTATTGCCGTGTTGTGATTTACGTGAAAACTGCTAGGTATAATTATGAGTCTTTTTTATATGAATGTTAATAATCATAATCTCAGCCGATAGACGTCCACTGCTGGACATAGGCCTCCCTCACAAATCGCCTCACCGACCGGTCGTGATCGAACCTCATCCTGTTAGTCCCTCAACCTTCACCAGGTTGTGTGGCCACCTTGTGGGGTGCGACCACCCTGTGAAGGGTGATTAGCTGGGGTCAAAAAAATTAGCCCAAAAAAACTGAAAAGTTAAAAATAAAAACTTTTTATAAAAAAATTAAACCGCCGAAAAAACTGAAAAGCATTAAATAATAGGGAAACATTTTCTATTAGGCCTTAATTTACTCACTTCTTAAAGTAATTTTGGATTACCAAGAAATTTTGAGTCGGTGCCACAGAATCAACGAATAAAGATCACTAAATTACCTGAAATTCAAAGAAATAACCCAAAAACGTGTGCCGCTGCGCATCGCGCTTTACGTAGATAATGAATTTGCTTGTGTGGTGTGGCACCGACTTAAAATTTCTTGGTAATCCAAAATTACTTTAAGAAGTGAGTAAATTAAGGCCTAATAGAAAATGTTTCCCTATTATTTAATGCTTTTCAGTTTTTTCGGCGGTTTAATTTTTTTATGAAAAGTTTTTATCCATCTTTCTTTACTGTTTTACTAAACCTTCACTGACTGCACCCCACTGCTTCGCCAGTTAAATTTTCCTTCAAATATGTTTTATTTGTAAGGTTTCACTAAAATCTATTTCGTAGTTTTTACGTGAAAGAGTTAGAGATATCCTTTATTACAAACTTTGTCGTTTATAATATTAGTAGGATTATTAAAACTCTCGTCCGGTTAGTAGGTTATCAATTCGACCTGTATGTATATTTGTATGCATGTTTGTCCCCGATTATTTTGATTTTGTCAAAACCAATTTTCACAAAAGTATTTTTTAAATTCAGAAGAAGGGTTTAGTATCTATTTTTAACCGATTTTAGAAAAGAGGAAGTTCTCAGTTTAGGTTTGTATCAGTTTATTGATTAAGGTTTCGGGTACACGTCCCGGGACCTTAATAATATGTCTTTTCCATCCGTCTGTCTGCCTGCCAAAGGCACTTATTTCCGAAACGGTTTGATTAATTATAATGAAAAAATTTCACGATATTTTATTTGTCGTCCAAAGAATACTAACAAATGTTAAAAACTTTTAAAAATTATGGAAATTTAGAGAAAAATGCAAAAAATGTGCCAAAATCTTCCTTTTTTGAACAAACTTTTGGCGAGCCTCTACTGAGATATTGACCTAGTTAACAGACATTAAATAATGATCATTATTATATTATTATTATATTATTATTAGATTAACAATTTACTTAATGTAAATTAAAATATAAAAACTTCACTTAATGTATCAATTTAAATATAAAAAATATGTTAATAAGCTAGCCAAATTTGCACAAATTACGCTTTTATGGGTATAACCTGCGCACATAAAGAAACGATCTCAAAATGGCGGCCGTTGTATAGGCTGTCTATATCTTAACTCTTCTCCCATACTAATTTACGCGAGATAGCATTCGTTCGGCCGCCATTTTCAAATCGTTTCTTAATCAGCGCGGCTTATAAAAAAATCGTCCGCATATTTAATTCATTCCGTTCCGTTGTGCAAAGAGATTGGAGAACGTCACGATGCCGTAGATTGATTGATTGATTGTTGTTTTGTTATTCGCCCGTTCAGGTCAGGCAAAGTAGTCCATACAGCCAAATATTAATTATTCGTGTTTCCTAAACTAAATATATTACTGGAAACTGCTTAGCGCGAGGCCGTTTATTAAATAGTTGATACACAAAATATTATGAAAATAGCCCCTGTATTTATGTACAGTGCCAGTAACAATAGCCATTGCATACCATTTTCTGATTGCACGGAACCATGAGCTCAGATGAAAATGTTTCATCGTGCGTGTGCTGTCATCCCATACTCCGTAATAGGCTGTGCTTACCGCCGTAATGGGCTTCAAACTTTTTTTTGCCGCCGTAATAGGAATTCCGAATTGTTAGAAAAAATAATTAATAAAAATTAATTATCACTCTAACATAAATAAAACGACAACTGAAATAGAAAATATAATTATAATGATTGTCAAAAAAAAATTCAAATATCTGCTAAAATATTTAGAAATGCTTAATTTCTTACCCTACTTTAAAATGTCGTCAAAACGCGCCGTAATAGGGCATGTTACCCTATAATCCTTCCTATCAACTTTTAGTTTTCAAAGCCAGAGCTCCCAACAGATTTCACTGTGGTGCGTATCTCAGTAAGAAGGGAGTATAAGTGCGTATAAGGGCTCTGGAATTATAAGCATATCACTTTAAAAGGTTGACTTTTAATAACTACATCATGAAAATTTGTAGGTATATCGGTTCAACACAAAAAAATTACTTCGATACAATTATATATTTAATTTGCTTTTTAATTAAGTTTAGGATTAATAACCCCCAGTCTAATAATTTTATTATTATTTCAATTTAAACTACCTTATATTTGAAAATTGTTATTTGATTTCTTAAATAATTTATTTAAATAAAATAAAGTACGTAATCTATATAATATATTAGAGGTATTAAATCAATTTTAAAAAAATTAACAATATATTCACAGCATATCGGATTCATTTATTTTAAGAGAGCAACGGTATAGCAACCAATTGCGACCACTTTCGCACCGTCGTCAGTATTTTTTTTATCTCTATTTTTTCCTACATCGCTGATAAATTCGAAACAAAAGCAAGGCGTATTTAACCCTTAGACTATTTATCACGGGCTCGTTAGAAGTTGGACGGTAAAAGAGTGAGGTAGGAGAAGCCCGCGCCGCTGCCCTTTAAGATTGATGACTTCCGAAGTTCGAATGGACACAGTTTGTAGCTCCCATTGCCAACTCAGCTTCTAATGCAACGCTATTATTTACTTACCAGCAGTATACCTTTGTTCTTGTATCAGAGATAAACTACAAACTGTTGTTTTTTCTTATTAGTTCATCAAATTACAATTACCTACTTAAAATAATGTGCAATAAACAGCAAATATATTTCGTAATACCAATAGAACATACCTAATAGCAAAATTAAAATCAGATAGGCGGTAAATTAATGAAATAATTCAATTACTTATTACTAGCAGGAGCGGAAACGGTTTTTCCTAACACAAAACAGAAATTAATTGTTTTAATTTAAGATTCTACAAACAATGATCGGTCGGACAATGTAATTCCCCTGTGCTCTCCACGCACACACTACGAGCTCCGTTTCAAAGATATTTGTCGACAGTATGAATAATTCAAGCGGATAGTGTGGCGCGAAAGAGTCTCAAAGGGAAGACTGGTTTCTATCAGAGTTTAAAATTGACGTTGAATCGCACTTTCCATTTTAAAATCGAGATATTTTCTTATATAATAGCTTAGCAAGCAAATTATGGCCTTCGGAAGCAAAAGACGGTAGGCGTCTTTAAAAAAAAAGTCGTTTTTTTTATTTCGGTAAAATTGCCTTTATAACTTTTTGGCACGGCCAGAGTGTTGTGTAAAGTATCACGAAAAGTAATTCAGCACAAATAATAGTCGTGTTTCTAATAGATTATGCCAAATTCACACATACGGCCTAAATTTACTTTACAAAGGTACCACGTAAGTAACGGAAGCCTTTATGTTGTTGGAATAAATGTCATAATGGTGAACGTTTATTTCTGGATCGTTTTCTGTGGGCGTCGTAAATTCAGAACACGTAGCTTTCATTCAAATCAACGTATCGTGTGGAGTGTTCACGCCAATGCCGATACTTTATCTTGACAATGAATAAAACCTGTTCTAGAAACGTATACCTACTTGTCGATTCCACGAAGGACTTTGCAAAAGAATGGTTGGCCATTTATTTAAGTTAACATTTTCTTTACTTTCTGTAAAATTTTATTAATATATATGTACACAGTAGGCACTAATGGTCAGTGAAATAAAGCAACTTTGCTACGTTCTACATCAATGAAGCTACGCCGTTGCTACGTAGCAGTATAATGACTACGCTGCTACGTTTTTTGTGTAGCAGTTCAAAACATGATCGGTCGCGCATGCTTTTAGTTTTTTTACGATTCAGTATAATTTATTTTCTAAAAGTGTTTTTACATTTCATTGCATGCGATTGATCAAACTTTAAAAGTAATATTACATTAAATATTGTTTGCCACCTGCAAAAAATACCTAATAGCCTTAAAGCATTCACCAAATTTTGTCACAAGCATTGTTAAGATGTAGATATCAAAGTATCTAACATAAAAGCCACCGTATATTTAAATTGCGTAAAAATGCTTTTAAATTAATGGCTAGGTTGAATTGCAAAGTAAATTAAAAGTACACACCCTTCTGGTGTGATGAATATTGTTTAAAAAAAACAATATTTCCCACGGGAAAAGCTTTTTGATTAATATTGTTAATTTACTTTGTATGTGTAATTACTTACACTTTGTGTCTGACCGCCAGTTAAAAGTTTTAGTTTTAGGAAAACCATTATAAACGTTATATTTCTAAAAATGTGATGTAGAAGGGATCCGTTACCTTAATATAGACATTTTATCTTATTTAAGTCTGTGAGGGTGGGAAAAATCTCGAGACGTTTCAAATAAGCTTATAGTCAAAATATTATGTAAGCACGCTTTTGAGCGATGCGCTTTGTATTTTGAAATAAAAAGTAAGTAATAGGTACTTAAATTTCATTAGTGTGCCACAATCAAATATATTTTAATCATATCTTTTTACATATTCTGCATATTTAATATTATAATTTATCAAGCAAAAATTAGCAATTTTCCCTAGCTTGCTGCGCTAGCTACAGGCACAGCGCGGGGCGCGACGCCGGCTCTCGGAAGCATTACATCCCAAATTGGCTTCGCCCGGATTGTCGATATTATTTAATGTACCGAGGTTGTTTGTCGACTGGAAAATATTTATAAGATTTTAAAGAACACATAAAATGGATAAGGTCTTTAGAAAAATAAGTTTGTGTTTTACGAATTTGTGTATTTGTGCACCAAGTACTACGGTGGTTAGCAACAGTAGTTTTATTTGCGACACGTACTGCTTTGATATGGTATAAATAATAATAATAACACATCACACTCAGAGTCCCTAACTAGGAAGAATATGTATCTAGGGTGCCCGAAACATAATTATGCAGAGACGAACAATACACCCAGAAACAAACATCGATATTCATCACAACATTGTCGCCCCGCGCCGGGAATTGACCAAACTAAACTCGCCTCAGTCCACATCACTGCCAACTGAACCATGGAGCAGTCAAATGTAATTAAGATGTAATGTATGTAAAAGTTATATTTTTGTTAGTATAAAAGTTTCATTTGAGTGATTTTAAACACGTACATAAGCAACAAAATGATGCTTATGTACGTGTTTAAATGTGTCTAGTGTTACATTTTAATGAAGATTTTAATCATTGAACAGTAATTGACAATCAATGCAAACTTGCAAACCAATAAGTATATTCAAATAAACACTTCAAAGAGTCAAAAGGATCAACTTCGGTATTTGCATGGGGACCGGTGGAATCAATAATACCTCCTTTGATATTAGAAAACTTAGGGCTCTGCACAAGCAAAGTACCAACACAGCTAATAACTTCAGCCAAGACGCTCCGTGTTTGTTAAAGAGTAGGGTTGTATATTTTATCTTTACTTCAAGGTTTTAATTTTTTTTTTCAATAGTTAATCAAATTTAGTAAAGAAATGGTTAATGATTAATATTAGTTACCTACTTAGTTCCTTCTTTATATTTTTGAAACCCTAGAAAACTTTAAAATAAAATTAATCCTCATGTATCCTATTAATTATAGTCAAGTATTAACATATTTCATCAAACGCTTTACCACTATGCGCGTAAAGCTAAAGAGTAGATTCGAATCCTGCAAGGTTACATACTTAACTATAATTAATAAATATTGTAATAAAATACATACTTTTGCTCTGAAATACTGGTACTAAAAAGAATATCGAAACACGACATCTCGGTCTATGCTGAAATATTCCTGATAATGCCATTTTTACAAAAAAGTTCTGAAATGCTGTCACCCCTTCAATCTTGCTCTCGCTCTGCAGCCACGATCACCAGAAGCGGCAGTAACATTTTCCTGCAGTAAATAATATTTTGTTTGTTTTAAATAATAATAAATAAATAAATAAATGTTTATTTCCAATAACTTTTACAAAATACTCATGACAAGGGGTCTCTTTTTAAGTAGAAACTACCTGTATTAAGAGACTCCACTCTTCCACAATGTCAGTGTGCTATGTGATACAACGGTTAAATAGCTTAAATAATAAAAGTACAAAGTTTTAAAAATAATTTTAAAAATAATTATGTGTCTGTCTGTCTGTTTGTCGGTTAGTGTTTACAATTGTCTCTATAGGTTACAATTAGCAATTAAAAACCTTATATAATAACTTTTATTCCAACTTAAGTTTAAGTTTAAGCAACATAATTATTTAAGTAGCAACTCAACATCAGCATATTCAAGTTTTAAGAGCCATTCCGTCAGTTTTCTTTTCACATCACATAGTTTTAGATTAAATATATTTAAAATTTTGTTAGTAGCATTATATAAACGACCGGCTCGTGCAACAAACTGTCTCTGGGCAAAAACAGATCTACACGCAATGATTTTAGCAACAGCATACTCTCGCCTAGTACTACATTTCGAGGAATCATAGGGTAGGGATCTATGCATTCTAAGGACAGTTTTTAATATATATAGTTTTCTAATTGATAACAATTTTGTTACAGAATAAAGTTGTGTGGTCGGGTATTTATAAGGCAAGAAGTAGGTAACTTTAATTAAAGATCTTTGAGATCGTTCAAGGTCAATAAATCTTGATTTAGCTGCACCGCCCCACACCGGAATGCAATACGTGATTACAGACTGTACTAGTGCCACATAGATCCGTTTCAGAAGTATCTTATCCGCAACATGTCTTAATTTCTTAAAAATCCATATGAGTCTTCTTATCCTTGTTGAAATAAGTTCCATGTGGGCAAACCAAGACAGTCTGCAATCCAGCATTACACCCAAGTATTTGACGGACAGTACTTTTTCCAAAACTGGACAAGCACAGTGGTCTAGAGATGAAAAGCAGCTGTGTATTTTTATATTTAAATTTTTATCAGGTTGTGACCTATTATCCTTGGCAAAGCACTGTTGTTTTAGCAAGGATTTCTAAATACTTACGTCAAACCTTGAAATTTACAGTTGATCAGTAAATTTTACAATTAAAGAGGGTAGCTGACTTCTTTCAAGCCAAAAACTAAGAGATAAAAACTCTAACCGTACAGAATACAGAAAAAAAATATTCGCATTCCCTATTGAAAGCAAGCAATATAGCGCCTGTCGCAGCAAACCATATTAGGTTTGCCAACCAACCTAGCTCAAGATTGTTCCGGACGTAATAATAATAATGTATTGTCCTCGCGTAGACACAGTAAATCGCGGTCTACAAGATAAAATCGCTTTCGTTGAATCAGGTTACATGTCGAGCACGGGTAAAGGTTCACACTTTTATAGATCGTGTTGTCAACCTTCCATCCAGAAAAAAGTAACAGCAATAGTATTAACTGAAGGTAAAGTTTCAGGTACTCGGGCGTTACTGTTACAAAATACCGCCCATAGAATCAAAGGCTAGCGAATGTCTTCGTCGCCGCGCTCTGGTTTTCAATAAACCTTTGACAGACACAAAGTGAATACCAGCTGAAACCTGACTCGGGTTCTAGGATTCCTAGGTGCGTGCATTCCGCCAGAGGGAGGTGGGCGATACGTGCTAGTCTGCCTTGTAGTAGGCTTTTTCCTTTATGTTTCAATAGTAATCGGCGACATTTGGATTTTGTAATAAAAATAAATTTTCTTTACGGACAGTACTGCATTGGTCTATATTTAATTCCATTGAAACGGAATTACGTCAAATGCAAGTATAAATAAAACCGTTTTAAACTTATATGATTTGATTGATGATTGATGATTTAAGCATACCTAGGGACAGAAGGGGTGATCGACTTTCATACTATGTATTGATAACGAAATTTTATTTTTAAAACCCCTAATAAAACATAGCGATAATTTGACTTCTGGTAATTTACAGATGTTACTTTTGATATTTCATGTTTTTTTTTTTGTTTTATGTACGAAAGTCGAAATATTTTACACACAAATGATTAATAATATGGATTGTTGAAGCACCACCCTTATTTAAAGAAGAGGTAATATGACGTAGCCCCCTAACGAGAGAGATCAACCAGCTTACTTGACGCGTCAAATGTTCGAGGGCCCATTTATCATACACATATTAAAATCTAGAGTAGGTATAATCAAGCAATCATTTCTGATGTAACGTATTTGTATCAACTGCTGAGGTAGGTATTTAATTAAAAAAACTAAATGTTACGCAGAAGAACCTTTATCTTTATGTATACAGGCTTATATTGAGAACCGCATTAACAAAGCGCGGGCAGCGTTCGCACAACTGATACCACTGTGGAGCTCTAACGTTATCACCAGGCGGACAAAGCTTCGGATCTTCGAGTCCAATGTAAAATCAGTGTTGCTATATGGGTGTGAGACATGGTTTGTGAGAAAAGACCTGACCAATAAGCTCCAGGTATTTATAAACAAATGCCTGAGAACGATACTAAAGATATTCTGGCCACAAACCATAACCAACACAGAGCTATGGCGCCTGACAAAGCAAAGGCCAGTTGAAATGGAAATCCGAACTAGAAAGTGGCGTTGGATAGGACACTCGTTAAGAAGAGCAGATGGACGTACTTGCAGGGAAGCTCTGTTATGGCAGCCCTCCGGAAGACGCAAAAGGGGACGCCCGAAGGCAACCTGGCGCCGGTCCGCGCTACAAGAAGCAAATAGTGTGGGACTAAACTGGGAGGAGTTACCCGCTGTTGCTCAAGACCGCCAAAATTGGAGGAAAATTCTTGAAGCCCTATGTCCCAGCTAGGGATAACAGGAAAAGAAAAAGAAGAAGATACAGGCTTATATACCAAAATGTTAAAATTTTCTTTACGACAAACGGCAAGTAACATTCTGGTACCCAAACTAAGTACTTAATGATATTAACTATTCAATTTGTTTTATTAGCCAACTTATGTTACTTATTACTTACATTAACACTTTGTGAACATGAGTATTTCAAAAGCCCCATCACAGCGTGATACCTCATAAAGTAAGCTCCCACAGAGCATCGCTCAAAGAGAATCTCTAATTTCAGACAATCCTGCCGACATAACAATCGTACCTTTATACGTACGCTATAATAGGTATTCGAGGGTTTAAATTCAGGTGCCGTTAGCCACCCTTAAAACACACTGCACAGAACTCAGGTTATCAAATGGAATATAAATAAGTTCAGCGTCGACGCTAATGGAGATGCAATATTTAAAAAACTGAATTGCAAGCCCTCTGTTAATTTCAGTCGTAGTACAAATTTTTGACAATGCAAAATATAACTCTGCTAAAATAAAGATGTGCTGTGCAGCAGCTACCTTGCGGCAGGCATAAATGTTTACTGTTGTAGAATCATTGTCGAGGGGTTTTCAATAATGTTTAACGCTTAGCTCTACACATTTTTCAACTAAGGTCACTGCTATCCGTTTTTCGGGATTTCCCTTAGATGCCTTTTGCGACAACCATGGAGGAGATAGGGTGGTTGTATTTTAAGCAGGCGGCGGCGCAGCTACCTGAATAATGTTAAAATTCTTCTTCTCCTTCTTCAAATTTAGGAGCGGTGTCTTGTCGGTGAAGAATCTTCCACACCTCCCGTTTTTCCGCCAGGTCACGACACGACCCCATATCTTTATTTTCAGTTGATCAAGTAAATGGTAAATTGGTCGTCCTCTTACTTTTCCCCTCTTTTTTAATAATAATCAGAAATATTAATAAGTTGGTTTTGTTACAAATTTCAATTCTGATGGAAAATATTATTGTAATTGTAAGTTGAATTATTAATATGGAAGCTCGCAACCGCGGAACAGCTGGTTTAAAATAACTTGCAATTATTAGTAGTTCTAAAAACAGATTTAAAAATAGTCTTAAAAAAATGTTTTTGATAAAAGTTAGGCAGATGAACCTGATTTTCACAGAATAGCCGCTTATGAGTCATAATCACGAACGAGTTATAATATATTATTAAGTACCTACCTTACTAGTTTTTATTTTCTACTGTAAATTTATTATTCTTTAGTATACTATTTTTAATTTTTTTACTATGTTCCTCATTTAACCGTTTACATTTAGGCAGACGGAAAAGTGAAATACATACTGATACATATTGGTAGACATAAAAGTAAAATCAATTTAAATGTTGTAATAAACTGTATTGGCATATAAAATTTTACCCACTAGATTTAAAATAAAAACTTTTTATCAAAAAATTAAACCGCCGAAAAAACTGAAAAGCATTAAATATAGGGAAACATTTTCTATTAGGCCTTAATTTACTCACTTCTTAAAGTAATTTTGGATTACCAAGAAATTTTAAGTCGGTGCCACACCACACACGCAAATTCATTATCTACGTAAAGCGCGATGCGCAGCGGCACACGTTTTTCGGTTATTTCTTTGAATTTCAGGTAATTTAGTGATCTTTATTCATTGATTCTGTGGCACCGACTCAAAATTTCTTGGTAATCCAAAATTACTTTAAGAAGTGAGTAAATTAAGGCCTAATAGAAAATGTTTCCCTATTATTTAATGCTTTTCAGTTTTTTCGGCGGTTTAATTTTTTGATAAAAAGTTTTTATTTTTTGCTTTTCAGTTTTTTTTCAGCTAGTCACCCTTCACAGTGTGGTCCCACCCCACAAGGTGGCCACACAACCTGGTGAAGGTTGAAAGACTAAACAGGATGAGGGTCCCTAACGACCGGTCGGTGAGGCGATTTGTGAGGGAGGCCTATGTCCAGCAGTGGACGTCTATCGGCTGAGATTATGATTATTAACATTCATATAAAAAAGACTCTTAATTATACGTAGCAGTTTTCACGTAAATCACAACACGGCTATACAATCTGTGAGTGAACAATAAAGTCACCCCTATTTTTCCACCCTTAGGGTTGGAATTTTATTTCCAAATTTTTATGGGACCAACTTCAAGGTATACCCTGTCGATTAAAAAAAGAATTATCAAAATCGGTCCACACAGTAAAAAGTTATGCGTGATCATACATAAAAAAAAAAAAAAAAAATATACGCGACGAATTGAGAACCTCCTCCTTTTTGTTTTTTCGTCGGTTAAAAACAACTGAATATAAATAGTACCCACGTACAGTGGCGGTCTAGGACGGCGTAACAGATTTGTCTATAGTCTCTATAGAGCTACTTTGCAATACAGAAAAACCGGAAATGGTACGCCGTCCTAGACCGCCACTGTACATAATTTAGGTAATCAAAGGTCAATAAAATCTATCGCCGACGCTGACAGAAACAAAGCGGCGTGGCAATGAGGAAGCTTTGTTTCTGCGATGAGTTTTAGAATTGACTCTATTGTCACAGTTAATGAACCCGGGGGCGTTCCAAGAATCCAAATCATGGTGACTGGCGGTGATTGTAAGCAAATTGTGATAAATTCTCTAGTTTAAAAAAATGTCGCTCAATCTTACGAATTTTCATAAATTTTACAGTTAATTAAAATTAGAATACATAGGTACTTCTGAAATATGGGTATAACTTAAAAAGCAGTCCAAAAATAAACCAAAACATTACCTATCAAATGTTTTTTTTTTTACATTATGCCCGTCGGCGTTTCTGGTGATTATGGATTTATGGCTGAAAATGTGTATACGTACGTATACACGCACTTTCACAAATTTTCACGAAAGCTATGAGCTATGATAGTTTTTGTTAATTGTACAACAAGATACCGAGAAGAAGCTGCCAGCTGGTTAGATAAAAAAACGAAGATGTCGGTTCAAACGAAGATTAGTAAAGTTGTAAACCGAAATCTTCTTTTTTTATCTTACCAGCTGGCAGCTTCTTCTCGGTACCTAGCGTAGCGAAGGTTTCCAACCATTGACCTATCTACAGGTCAATGTTTCCAACCTTTCTGGTAAACAATAACAACATTTTAATACAGAACATGAAAGATGAATCTATTTACTTTTTTAAAGCTATTATTTAACTTGCAATGTATTGTAAGGTGTATAGGTGAAATCTTGCAATTGAGCTGAAATTTTGTATACTTACACGCTCCTTGCGCCGAAAATACGTGATTTCATTAAAAATCAAACATAGCACAAAAATCTGGATAGCGGACGAGTTGTTCTTAGTGTACTACGACACTATGGGTATCAAATAAAAGACCTGAGTATAACTCGAAAAATAACGCAACTAAATAAAAACGTGATTTTAAAATGTTTTTTTTGTATTAAACTTATTGCTTTTCCTTTTATCTTTAAAAGAGTGCAAATGATATTTACGGAGAAATATCAACAAAGACCTAAGTGACACGCCATACCACAAAGTAAGGGTCCCCTGTACCAACTAACTCTTATCTGCCTCAAAGGGTAGATAAAGGCAGCTCGTAAATACAGCAAGGTCGGAAAACTGCTCGCTTTGAACTGAGAATACGAGAAAAAGCTTCTGGGGGCAACATTTTAGAAAGGAATTCCTTCTGATATATCAAAATGTCTAACAATAAGAATTTACATCTGGAAACATTGTATTTCTCTGATAAAGTACAAATACCCCCTTACAATCTTAGTTGATCTGTGTTGTAAGGCTGTCGTCACACACATTTTCCGGAAAAAAAAACGTCTGAATATTAAGCAATTCGTTACGTTTAAAAATCGTCGTTACCAAACATTTTAGTTATACTGTAAAAGACACGATCGCCAGGAATCCAATATCGCTAATAGCCGAGCTCTCGGCCCTTTTCAACCCAATTGTGTTTCTAAACGTACGGATTACGGAGTACTATTTAATTTTGTACAGTGGCGGTCTAGGACGGCGTAAAAGACATTTGCCTATGGTCTCGTGTGCCCTAGACTGTATTTTGCAATACGTAAAAACCGGAAGTGTTACGCTGTCCTAGACCGCCACTGTACTAAACGAATACCTACAAACAGCTCAGACGAACTTTTTCAACTACATTGTCATTACAAACGTTCCATCACATTCCACCTTTTTCTTCTAAAGCAGGAGGAACGATAGTTTACAAGTATTGAAAGTAGTCGAGTAGGTCGTGTAAGTGGGTGTCGAAGTCAATACGTGCCTAGAATGCACTAGCTAGTGCCATTTAATACAAGTGAGCTGCAGTACGATTTCAGCAGTCAATGAAATGCGCCGCTTTTGATTAATCTAAACGTACTACATTTATCGTAAACTAGCTGTCCCGGCGAATTCGTATCGCGCCTTACAATTTGTATGGGAAAATGAAATTGTTACTTTTACTAACTTGCTCTTAATTATTCCATATTTTCTCACCTTTAAAACCTTCCCTGGACTACTACAAACATTTTTAATGTTTTTTACTCCCAGTAGGTTGCCTGCAAGAATAGGATTAAAAGAAAGTTCGCCGTTTGCCGCACATTGCTCTCTTTTTCTCCTATTTGTAATTTTACAAAATACTTAGGTACCTATGCTGGTTTAATGGGTGTTCTCATCTAAATCTTATGCTCTATACTTAGATTAATATAAATTTAATATGTTTTCAGCGAACTTCCAAGTACTTATCTGTAACTCTTTGTCGCCTTTAGAATATGATTTGATGTGGAAATGTTAACAACATTCGTTGGTAGTATAATCACCATTAACAACCTGTAGTAAAGTATAGGTACAGACCGAATGTAGCAAGTTTGCAAACTTGCGGTGATTCATTCAAAGTTAACTTAAACTAGAGTTCATTGTTTTGGCCTTTCCCAGGAAGTTCTGTAATGTTAAATGTTAAGATTGATTGACTGCTCCGTGGCTCAGTTGGCAGTGATGTGGACTGAGTAAACGTGTGCACCCGGGTTCGATTCCCGGGCGGGGCGAATATTGATATGATGAATATCGATGTTTGTTTCCGGTCTGGGTGTGATGTTCGTCTCTGTGTGTGTTTCGGGCACCCTAGATACAGGTTCTTCCTAGTTAGGGGCTCTGAGTGTGATGTGTTTTTATTTATTTAATTATTTTTATTATTTAAGATCTTGTTGCTACTAAACCCAATCTCAGTTACATTCAATTTATTTTTAACAGTTTTAGCGCTGTTTTGTACACACGAGTAATTTTGGAAACCAGTAATCTATACTTTCCTGATAAACAAAATGTAGTTACCATACTAGCTTCATGACTGCAACCTAGTTATGAGGGTGCCCGTAAGTATTAGATAGGTACTTTGAAGTGGAAACAACAAAACAAAGTCTTTATAGTAACATGAGTAACACGGATCGTAGCAGCAAGCTTGTTCTCACTCTGTACTTGTTTGCTTTAGGTAGGTATCTCAACTTCTAATAGGTAGGTTCATACTTCTTCATACTTTCATAAAAATGAAAAACTTACTGATCCGAATGCTTCATTCAATTTACAATAAAACACGCTCATTATTGGAAAATTCGGAACCGAACAAGTAAAGATTGACTTTTCAAATTAAACTTAGGATTGAGTTCACTCAGACTTTGTATTTTCCATTGTGCCTAGTATTAATGTAACTAAGAAAACTATTTTTTTTTTTTTTTTTAACCCAAAAATTAAAATCAGACATTGAATTTTTTTAAGGCAATTTTTTTTTTATTAGATACAAACTTCTATTTTATAATATAAAAAAGTGATTTTTTTAAACGTCTTTACAACATTGCCTTGTGTAACCAGTTGTGTATGACAGACTGATGTTCATGATACTATGATATGGTATAAGACCTCTTTGCAGTTTCACTCTTTGTATCAAACGACCACATACCAACTGAATTCTAAAACAATGATAGCATGCCGATTCTATACCCTATTTCTACTGCTATACAACCTTATAAAATAAAACAATGCAATATTCCCAGCCAGATCCAATATTCATGGCACTTTACATCAATTCTTATTACGAAGCGCATGACTTATTCATATTTTTACGGAGGCGCAGACGCAATAAGTCTGAATATCTCAGACCTCGCCCTCGCGATAACGAGACAATAACGGATCTAATACATAAAAGTGTAGGTGTAAAGGTTAGGTAAAGCTTGTCTTGAAAGTCTCGCTCGCCTCACCAATTCTATTATTCGGAAAAGAATTTATGAAATTTTATTTGTTTCAGATATTCTAAGCGATTGCGTAGCACGAGCAAAGGGTAGTTCTACAAACAACGATGTAGTTCATCATGGCCCAAGATGTTAGCGGTGTCTCTTTCGTATTTATGTTTATACTAGAGGCTGCCCCGCGGTTTTTCCCGCGCAGATTTCTCATAAACACAAAAATCCCGTTTTTTCCCGTTCCCGTGGGAATTTCGGGAAATCCCTTCTTAGTTCTCACCTACACTCCCTAAGGAACCTACATGCAAAATTTCAGCCCGCTACGCCCAGTAGTTTCGGCTCTGCGTTGTCTGTCAGTCAGTCAGTCAGTCAGTCAGTCAGTCAGTCAGTCAGTCAGTCAGTAACGGAAGAGTTTTATATATATTGACTAGAGGCTGCCCCGCGGTTTTTCCCGCGCAGATTTCTTATAAACACAAAATTCCCGTTTTTTCCCGTTCCCGTGGGAATTTCGGGAAATCCCTTCTTAGTGCTCACCTACACTCCCTAAGGAACCTACATGCAAAATTTCAGCCCGCTACGCCCAATAGTTTCGGCTCTGCGTTGTCTGTCAGTCAGTCAGTCAGTCAGTCAGTCAGTAACGGAAGAGTTTTATATATATTGATTTATATCTACAGGGTCACAATTCTCAACTGAATCTCGTAAAATTTTGTAAGAACTTGTTTTTTTTTTGGAAATAATAAAAAATATAGTGTCTGCAAAAGCACCGGAAGTTTATAATGTTTACCTATTTTAAATACAAGACACATAAATATAAAATAAAAAAATAATTTATTTGTAGCATTATTAAATTTAGTCACTTTGTTTAGACGAGTCGGTTGGAATCGGCGTGTAAATTTGCCAAATATTGTTTGGCTGCTCGCGCTTGTAGACGTCCAGGCAGGTCTTCATCAGTATGGAACAAACCTGCAAAGGGACATAACAATTATGACCAAGGAAACATTAGTCTTTTATTCAGTTTTTTAAGATTAATTGGAAAGACGTATAGATTTATGTAGCTAGAAAGTCGGAATTATTACTACCAATAGGATGTACTATGTTAGATATTGAATTTTTTTTTTTTTTTAACTGTTTACTCTTAACAATCTATTGTTTTGTTACAAATGTAAAACAATGTCTTTTATATTTTTGTATTTTTTGCATACCCAATAGGGTCTACAATTGAAACTTTTAAATGTACATTATTATCTGTACTTTAACATTGTAGAAGGCAAAATAAATATATTGAGTATTGAGTAAAAGGATTAAGTAAAAACTTACTTTTCCGTTAAATCCCATCGACCAGCAGCCAATGTTTATGCCCATGTTTACATTGGTAGCGCAGTGATTGATCACTACGTCTTTATTAACCTATTAAATAATCGAAAAATGAGTTAGTACGTATATTCCTATTATTAGATATTAATACCTTCTACTATATTATAGTGATAATTAATCACATAATACAAAAAAAAAATGCTTGATAATTTTCTCGTTATTAAGGTGGTCCCTCTCGGTATGGCGCGAAATTCAAAATTCATCTCCCGCATTGTAATACGTTTTTGGAAAACAGACCTACTGATTTTGTGTCTAAGAAATAACTTGAGAGGAACCACCTTAAATCCGTTTTTTATTATGATGATTTTTTATTTCGAATATCGTGGTATAGTGCCATGCCAACTGGATATTAGTATCTTTATGGAAGAGTACGGTTAAGTTATTGTGAATTATGAACTGACATGAACATTATTCCCCTCCTGTTCAAATCTGGTGATGTTTGCACTCTGGACAGGCAGGACTCTCCAGCGGGTGTTAGAAACTGGATTCTCGCTCAGATAAAGCGGATGCACTCCAGATAAGCCTGGTATTGGATCTGGATCGTATCTGATGTAGAGCGGCTGTAAAGACAATAAATAATACGGAATTAAGAAAAGACACAAATACAAATAAAGTAATTAAAAGTTTTGTCTATTTTTTTAAGAAACTACGAAAGTGACGAAATGCAAGACGAAATTAGGCAAGTTATTTTATAAAAAAAAAATCGTTCCTTCACTCTACAAATCTATTTTCTAACAAATAACAAGAAGAAATAGAAGGTAATCAATATATATAAAACTCTTCCGTTACTGACTGACTGACTGACTGACTGACTGACTGACAGACAACGCAGAGCCGAAACTACTGGGCGTACAAAGCTGAAATTTGGCATGTAGGTTCCTTAGGGAGTGTAGGTGAGCACTAAGAAAGGATTTCCAGAAATTCCCACGGGAACGGGAAAAAAAGGGATTTTTGTGTTTTTGAGAAATCTGCGCGGGAAATACCGCGGGGCAGCCTCTAGTTTTATATAAATACTAGTCCACCCTGCGAACTTCGTACCGCCTAAACTATAACTATCTTGTGCACTTAGTAGACTTATAAACCTTCCTCTTGAATAATTCTATCTATTAAAAAAAACCGCATCAAAATCTGTTGGACAATTTTAAAGATTTAGGCATACATAGGGACAGACGCGGGAAACGACTTTATTTTATACTATGTATTGATATGACTAAAAGTTATGCAGGTACCTTTTTCTTTAAAGACGAAGATAACGTAAGCAGAAACTCTTGATTATACTTGAGACACTCGTTATCTCTATTACAATAGTCAGCACTGGTGATAATGAAAGCGCTACGTTCAGCTGGCTCAAGCTTCTTCAAGCCGACTAGGTTGCAGCCGTCGACAAGCTCCTGGCTGTAGGTGATGTTGTTAGCGTTTATACGACCACCGAGAAGAAGGCCTTTGTGGTCTTCCAATGGAGGATCTGTCGCTGCAAAAAGTTTTTTTTCTACAATAAGTTTTTAGTTTTAAAATTATAAATAGCGAAGCGCGGGTCGCAAGACAGGGGCTAATGGCGACGTCTCACGAAGGCCCTCTGTACCACTAAAGTACCATATGATCCAACAACGACAAAAATATAAATTGACAAGCTATACAATTTTTTTATGGGTTCTCTCTTGTAAAAACTATTAGCTGAAAGTACTTCTACCGCCATCTGTTCAGTGAAGTCGTATACGTCGTACCTGTTTTATCTCGATAGGGGTGGAATTTAGGGGCACAAGTAGGCGGTAGAGGGCGCGGTTTTATTTTAATTAACATTATTACTATACCTATCTAATCTACCCATGAAATATAAATTATAATATTAAAAAAGCTACCAGGAACATAAGGAGCAAGCAAAGATATCTTGGCGCCAAAGTTGATACTGGTGGAAGATTGCGTCAGCACCGTGGGCTTGTTGAGATTCTCAGTCATCTTCCTGTACCGGGCCAGCATCAGATCTCCATTCTTCATTTGTTTCAGGAATGTTGAAAGTTTGTACTGAGAGGAAACAATAAGTTTAAACGGCAAGGCCAAATTATATAAGGTAAGTACTCCATAACCATTTTATAAATTTTATTTAATCTTCATAGAATTACAAAAAGTTTAAGAGACGGCAGGCAAGAGTGATATAACCCCAAAACGACCCACTGACCGTGTGTTGTGCGTTGCTATGCTTTTATTTATAGCTATACAAATGAACATCCGGTACTACGATAAATAAGTAAGAACTTAGGTTGATATCAGACGGATCGCATGGCACCTTCCGCGTGCTGTCGACTCCTCAACCGCTTGCAGTCGATACTCTCAACCGCACGCAGTCGAGACTGAACCGCGTGCGGTCGGCGTCGTCGACCGCACGCAGCTTATCGTTAACCGCACACAGTTAGTCTAGAAGCAAATTGAAATTTAAACAGTAAAAAAATTATCTTCCGAAATTAGGTCTTTTGCACACAAACTATATGGGTTTCATATACGGGTGGGTCAAGCTGACTTTTTATCCAATGTCGGATTTCAATCGGATTCAAGTTCCGTTCCACTGAATTTTTAACGGAATTTTTGGATTGAAACGTTTTCCGATTACCAACACGTATGACCATGCAGATACATTGAGTGTCTGACGCTTATCAAGAGTTCCCAAGAAACCTACCACGGGCAATGCCCCTCAATTGAGATATTGAACGTCAAAATATTATGGTGCTGTTTTCTCCGAACTGATATAGAGCGCTCTGCTCCTTGACTACAGCGATTGACAGTGCGGCTGACGCTGTTCGACTGCAAGCCGACCGCGTGCGGTTGAGTCTCGACTGCGTGCGGTTGAGAGTGTTGACTGCATGCGCTTAAGGTGTCGACTGCGGGCAGTTGGTGCCGTGCGGTCCCTCTGATGTCACGCTTACTTCTTCCAGCTTCGTAGCTTCAAACCAATTTCCTTGTTTGACTCGGTTGCAGTAAACGATACCTTTATCGTCATCCATAATTATTACTGAAATAGCATCATCATCAATAATACGACATATATATATATATACATAGTATAAAACAAAGTCGCTGCCCGCGTCTGTCCCTATGTATGCTTAAATCCTTAAAACTACGCAACGGATTTTGATGCGGTTTTTTTTAATAGATAAAGCGATTCAAGAGGAAGGTTTATAAGTATAATTCATGCATAAAATACTATAGGTTATGCGGTACGAAGTTCGCCGGGGCGACTAGTTAATAATAAATTTATTAGAAAACGTGTGATATGGTCTAGGCTAGGGTGTAGGGGCACGTTATAATACAGAAAGAGTACTTCATATCGTAGGGTAGGTACCTACCTGTGTAGCACGAGCCGTAGTAGCCACAGACTTGTGATTGATTTTATATCTTTTTGGGGCTTTTATCATATAAATCAAACGTTCTGTGCTTCTAAGGTTCCGTTGTTCTTCTTCCGTTTTAATTACCTAGTACCTACCTACACGGCTCCTGCACGGCACTCAGTTTCATAAAATGTAAATAAATCTCAGAGTAAGGAAACCGCCGAGAAATAAATAAACAAAAATGTAGGTTACTAGGTACCTATGGCATTATTGTAAATAAATTTACCTTCTCTCTGTATGGAGCGCATAGAAAATTTTTACTCTCTAGTCGAGAGATGGAGGAAGCGTAGCTACAAAAGAGTAACTTAACTACTGTTCTAGCTTCATCAAATAAACAGAATCATAGATTTTTTTACTCTTAAGCCTGTCACAGATTACGCAGATGCGATAAGATAAGATTTCATACTAATTGGAACGTATAACCCGTCATAAGTGCGTCGTAAAGTGCTCCTATTCTTTTCGTAAATTTTAATGCTAAAAGTAAACTTACAGCCTCGGAATTTCTTAAGTCAACTCTGTCTTTGTGTCTTTTAGTGATACACTGATAAAAACTGTGAATTGGTTATTTTAAAGAAGGATAACAAGGTATTATTGCATTCATCACAAGCCCTTTTATTAACAACTACCCTATCTTCTTTTTGATAAAAGTGACAGCCCGCGGACAACAGCAGCGGTGAAAGACACGACCGGAGCGAGGCCAAAGCGAGACGCAACATTTGACAGCTAGCGGACGAAAGGTGTGGTGCGAGACACGTACGAAGCGAGGACAGAGAGAGAAAAAAACTCCCAACTATTACATTGAGTTTGTGCGGGAAAATTAAAACTTTTTGAAACTTTTTCCGCGCTAAAAACTTTTGCGCTCATCAAAGTAACAGCTAAGTCGTACTTTTTTCTAAATTATTATTCAAATACAAATAAATGAGTATGCCAAAAGTAACAAGAACTCCGCCCAAGTCACCCAAGAAGAAAAACTTAGAAAGCGAACATTCGTTCTCAGATTCGGAGTTACGGGATCAATCACCCGATAAGAATTTTAGGTCGAGTAAGCGCCGCCGCACAGAAATATCCCCCAAAGTACCTCAAAAACTCCAGACACCACCGGAACACGAAAACTCGTCACGCTCCCGGAACAACACAAGTAAGACTTCTCTTGATATGATTATGGAGACCCTGGTTACTATGAAGGCCCAACAAGAGGTTACTTTTGCGAAAATTGTAACCGATATATCGGACCTTAAGGTCAAAGTTCATCAAATCCAATCAAGCAACTCGGAAATTGAAAAGTCTATGGATTTTATAAATAGCCATTATGAGGACATCAAACTGAAGGTAATCGACATGGAAAATTTTTGCACCAAAAACACAGAATCTATAAATAATATTGAAAAACAGGTTAAGGACTTATCCCTAAGCTCTCGTACTTCTGCGATCGAGATAAGAAATGTTCCAAATAAGGAGCGTGAAACAGAGAGTGATTTGATTGACATCATCTCTAAAGTAGCACACTCAACTGGAAACACAATTCCTCCATCAGAAGTCCGCGACGTCTACAGGCTTCCTGCAAAACCTGGATCCAGCAAGACCATTATTGCGGAATTTACGACTGTGAGGACCAAAACAAACTTCCTAGCTTCTACTCGTAAATTTAATAGGGAAAGGCAACCAGGGGAAAAATTAAACACAAAACTGGTTGGCTTGCCTGGTGACAAAAAACCCATTTACATAAACGAGCATATTCCAGGATCCATAAAAAAACTATTCCACCAGGCCCGAGAGTTCGCGAAGCGTCATGATTTTAAATTCTGTTGGATCTCAAATGGAAATATTTTGCTTAAGAAGACACCTGATAGCAAGGAAATTCACTTAGTTAAAACTGAAGAGTGTCTTATAAAAATTGCAACCGCTTTGTGACTTATAACAATTTTATTTTATACCTTTTATTCGAATTGTCTACTAATTATTTTTATAAATTTAATATCTATATCTACACAATACATAAAAAATAATAAATTACACAAATACAATTCTCATCAAATTATTCTTTTTTATACAAACGCACAATACATTATTACCAAAAACATAAAAAATAAACAATCAATGAAACGGTACCACTGTCGTCTTATTATTATATTTGCACTAAACCTATATGTTTCCGCAAATCTCAAATTATACTGCTTTTGGATATCTTTAAAAAAATTATTTAGGACTACAACGTATTATTGGCAAACACATATGCATATGATATGGCTTTTGATCATTAAAAATGGCTAACAATTTTAATGACCTATTAAATGATATTGATGCGGTCGCAGTGTCAGAGTCCATGGCCTGTGACCCTGAGGACTGCATTAAATTTGTTCCTAAACAAACATCATGTTTAACTATCTTAACACAAAATATTCGAAGCATAAACTGCAATTTTAATAATTTCGAGACTTTACTTGCTAGACTTCAATTTAATTGCGACGTTTTGATATTGACAGAATGTTGGCTTAAAACCACTTCAAATCTGCCAACGCTACCAGGATACACATGTTTCTTTACAAAAAACAATGAACTTCAGAATGATGGAGTTGTGGTCTATGCGAAAAATGAACTTAATGCTAAATTTGAGGAACCTGAATTCGTGGAAGGTAACTGCATACTAATTAAACTGAGCCCTGAAACTTGCATAGTGGCTACGTATAGATCACCTGCACGTAAAAATATTAATATTGTGCTGTTTGGGGAACAATGTACTTATAATGTAATGTTAAACTGAATAAAAGTATTTAAATCAAAAATCAATCAATTACTCCCTTCTTAGATTCTTTTGATAAAATTTTAACATCTATTGCTGGTTTCAATACTATTACATTTATTGGAGATATTAATATAAATATTGATCCGAATAACCTAGATCCTAACTCCAATAGGTATCTCACCCTTGCAGCTTTCCATGGCCTCTTGCCATCTCACACAAAAGTTACTAGGGATGAGAGTGGTACCTGTATAGATCATGCGCTAGTCAAATCAAATATTCCGTCTATAACAATGATTCTACAGACATCAGTTACGGACAACAAGGCGATTATACTCTGTCTGAAAAATAAACAGAAAAGAGAATTCTTCTCCTCGAAAATAAATAAAATTAATATAGAGGGACTAAAGTCTGAAATGTTTGACATTAATCTTAACCCTATTTATCTCTGTAATGATCCGGAAAGATCATTAGACTATTTAATTCAATCCATGCAGGCAGTAATTAATAAATATAGCTATTCTAAAAACCTTTCAAATCGCAAAAAAAATATTAAACCATGGATAACACCTGGGCTTTTGAGATGCATTAAAAATAGAGACAAACTTCATAAAAACGTTAAGAAGTATCCTGAAAATGACGTGTTAAAATTAAGTTATACACGATACCGCAACTTTTGTAACACACTTATAAAAAAATTAAAACGTAGTTATGAAAAGGAGCAATTTAGAAAAGCAGGTAAAGATAATAAAAAAATATGGGAAGCTGTCAAAACTATAACTAGCACTAAAAACAACAAAAATTACCCTAAAAATCTACTTAAAATAGAATCGTCGCCACAACTCGCAGTAGACTCAATAAATAAGTATTTTTCAAATGTAGGCAAAACTTTGGCTGAAAACATCAAACTTTCTACAAAAGGAACCCAAACTAAAAATTCTGTTATACAAAGTAAAAATGGCTGCATAAATGTAAACACTAGCAGAGACTCATTCGTCCTAACAACAACTGATGAAAAGGAAGTTGAGTTGCTTATTAAAGGACTAAAAGAAGAATGCGCAATAGGCTGGGACGGTATTTCAAACCAAATACTCAAAACCTGTTCTGAATTCATTGTCCCACCTCTAACCCATATTTTTA
This sequence comes from Euspilapteryx auroguttella, assembly GCA_951802225.1. Lineage (NCBI taxonomy): Eukaryota > Metazoa > Arthropoda > Insecta > Lepidoptera > Gracillariidae > Euspilapteryx > Euspilapteryx auroguttella. Next base: position 8,384,641 of record OX637646.1, read on the forward strand.
ATTCCTGTCTGGAAAAAGGTACTTTCCCCACTGCACTTAAAAAATCAATAGTACACCCTATCTTTAAGGAGGGAAACAGAGACAGTGTCATAAATTATAGGCCAATATCTATTCTTTCCGGCCTCTCCAAGATACTTGAAAAAATTATTAACTCTAGACTAACCAACTACCTGGAAAACAAACAAATTTTGTCTGAAAACCAATTTGGCTTTCGGAAAGGAAGGTCAACGGAAGACGCTGTACAGAAGTTGACCCAACTTATATCAAATAGCTTGGACAAAGGTAAGAAGTGCCTGGCCATTTTCCTTGATTTGGCCAAGGCATTTGACACTGTCTCTGTGCCCATCCTTCTTCAGAAACTGGAAGCAGTGGGAATCAGGGGAACCCAATTAAAATTATTTTCTAGCTACCTTAGCTCTCGTACACAAACGGTGAAGTTGGGTGATTTAATGAGCTCTGAGCTTTCAGTAACTTTCGGGGTGCCGCAAGGGAGTATCCTAGGGCCTACGCTTTTCTTAATTTATATAAACGACCTCCTAAAAAGTGCACCAGCAAATAAACCTCATAACATCTTATCTTACGCTGACGATACTGTTCTATTCTTTGAAGCAAACAACTGGGAAAATCTTTTTGAGAATGCGCAAGAGGGCATGAATACGGTAAGTACCTGGTTGAATAAAAACTATCTCACCCTAAATATTATAAAATCTAAATTTATACCATTCTCTATTCGTTCATCCGCAAACTATAGTGAATCTCTAAAATTAATAGTCCATCAATGCTGCTACTCGAACACACAAAACTGTAATTGCAAACCCCTGGAGCGGGTAAGTGAAATTAAATATCTCGGAATTACAATTGACGAAAACCTAAATTTTAACAAGCATATCGGTCTTCTGTGTGGCAGAGTTAGAAAATTAATATATGTTTTTAAAAATCTTAGGCATGTTGTTGAACCTCCAACTCTTAAACAAATTTATCAGGCTTTATGCCAATCAATAATTACATACTGTATATCAGTTTGGGGAGGAGCTCCCAAATCCACGATGATCAAACTTGAGGTATCCCAAAGAGCTGTGCTTAAGGTAAGTATATTTAAACCATACCTGTATTCTACAGATCAGTTATACAAAGACTGTGATGTCCTCTCTGTTCGTAAATTGTTTTTACAGGCCATACTAGTAAGGCAACATGCAATCACTGGTTTTGATGCAGAGTCGCTATTGAATCGTCGAAACCAGTATCTCAGTTCTAGAATTCCTTTCTGTCGACTTGCCTTTACTCAAAGATTCTTTCACTATCTTGGTCCCTACATTTACAATAAACTTGATAAACAAGTAGTAATTTACCATCTGCCAAAATACTATTTTAAGAAAAAAATTTTTGACTATCTTAGTAATCTTTCTTATTCTGAATCTGAAAAACTTATCCAGGCTAGCTAATGTATTCATTTTTAATTTTAAAATTCTCGATAACAAAAATAATAATAATAATAAATAAAGCAACCTCTTTACATACAAAAACACTTACACTACACACTACACAAAAGAGGTCTAGGTACACTCACTACACACTACACTAAACAAAATAGTTTTAGATATAAGGGCATGCTTATTATTTATAACTAAATTCAATCTTGGTTTTTATTTTTTAGGTTTTTATTTTATTTTACTAATTTGTTTTTGTTATTTATACAACTTAAATAACAATCAAAATTTATTATTTTGTAATGTTATTTTGCTTTTATGTTTTTATTTAAGTAAAAGCTTATTATCTCATGAAAATTAATATCGAATTGTACAATACTACCTTCTAGTGGCAGAAGTATTACACAATTTTATAACAAACATGTATAAACAATTTAACTTGTTGATAGCTGAAATACAGGTTTCTACCTAGTTTAGCGTCAACTGCTCACGTCTCTTTCTTATTGTTATTTAAAATGGTTTTATTTTCTACAAAATCTATGTACAATATTTTATGAAATAAATAAATTATTATTATTATATTATTATTATCTACGTACCTATACAAACTTTTTTATCTGAAGCATAGGTATCTGAAGGCTGAGATAAGGTATACATACCTTATCTCAGTTTTGAGTCCATCTGGACTCAAAACCATACAACTTATACACACAATACACAATTGATGGCTGCTCGCATTTAGGTTCTTCTATGTTCCGTCTATAGGAAGCGCAGCATTCTACTTTATCTGTCTGTAGGTACCACACATTACGCAAATGCGGTAATCAATATCAATATACATATATAAAACTCTTCCGTTACTGACTGATTGACAGACTGACTGGCTGTCAGATTTCCCGTTCCCATAGGAATTTCGGGAAATCCTTTCTTAGTGCTCACCTACACTTCCTAAGGAACCTTCATGCAAAATTTCAGCCCGCTACGCCCAGTGGTTTCGGCTCTGCGTTGTCTGTCAGTCAGTCAGTCAGTCAGTCAGTCAGTCAGTAACGGAAGAGTTTTATATATATTGATTATACATTCACATCTCTAGTGGTCTGTGTACATTCACTCGAAATCTCTCGGACTTTTGCTAAAGTATGTTTATGTAGGATGTTACAATGAGTTCACGTTTACGAAAAGAACTCTGCTTCTGGATTTATTAGACAGCTTGTCAGAAGATGATTCTAATGATGAATGAGTCACGTCTTTGCTTTAAACACACGCACTATAATTTCTTTTTTACAAAAAGAGATCCGCCTTCAACGAACTGACACAAACATAATCTGAGAACTTCCTCTTTTTCGAAGTTGGTTAAAATAGGTACTAAAACTTCTCCTGAATGTAAAAAATACATTACTGAAAACTGCATCAAAATCGGTTCAGCCAAACGCAAGATATACGCAGATAAAATCTTATCGTATCTGCGTAATCTGTGACAGGCTAGTAATTAATTAGATTATTATTTTATGCTTTTCAGTTTTATTTTTTCGGCGGTTTAATTTTTTGATAAAAAAAGTTTTATCATAGTTAAAAGACACCAAAATAATGTGCAATAATAGTTGACCATCATAATGCGTTAAGACGCTATATGAGTTTTTAAGGCTTTTTAAATCAAGTAATTCTCCTAATCTATAAGAGGTAAAGATCTGGAATTTTAACATAACATTTTTGAGGATATAACAAAGTTTTTTTATAATTGAAAAACACTTGTGGAATCAAAAAACCTCGATACATTATTTCGTCAAAGATAACCATTCCAAAAAAACGGGAATAGCTAGTTTTTCGAAATTACTAACTAGTTTTTGCTGAAACTACATAGGAATAATGATAATAAAGTAAATTAAATTCTGGTAATTTAAATTTGATTTAAAAGTTATATTTAAAAAGATATTTCATATTTATTACTTTTTCGAATAAAATGTAGTTACCGATGTGGGCGACTGACATTATGACTGTCCTTTTCCCTCAGTATGTTTGAGTATGTGATAACTGATAAATATGAGACAATGGTATGTGTGAGACCAATTAATTTGCGGAGACAGTTGAAGGTGCTTTCTTAGTTTTATGATCTCCAATAAATCTATCAATCAACCCCAAACAAAATAAAATGTTTGCCATTACGAAGGAATATATTTAATAAAATATTTCTTAAAAATCCACCATTCAAATTTATTCCGAAGGAAAAGGTTCAAAATAACAGGAAAACTTTAACAAACAAAATCAATTTGCCAGCACAATTCCCGGGCATAATGAATCGGGCACTCCAGCGCGGGGCGGCGCGGCGGCGGCGCGCGGCGCGGCGGCGGCGGCGCGGCGGCGGCGGGTGCATCGAGACTCCTATTTATTCCTTGCTTTTCGTCTTCACGTCGCTCACGAGGGTGAAGATGTTCTCCGCCGTGAACCTCTTGTGAATATCGATGTAATTACGACAAGTCACGCCGCACTCCTTTGAAGAAAATAAAAATTTAATAAAAAATATTCGTAAGCTTGCATATTTTTACATTTACTACTTAGACTTAGACTTTAGTAGTAACATTGATGGAATGTGGAGAGAAGGAAACATAATGTTGTCATTTTGTAGGTGTACTGAGGGGAAGGAACCAAGTACTTTATGTATTACTAGAGGCTGCCCCGCGGTTTCACTCGCGTAGATTTCTCATAAACACAAAAATCCATTTTATTCCCGTTCCCATGGGAATTTCGGGAAATCCTTTCTTAGTGCTCGCCTACACTCCCTAAGGAACCTACATGCAAAATTTCAGCCCGCTACGCCCAGTAGTTTCGGCTCTGCGTTGTCTGTCAGTCAGTCAGTCAGTCAGTCAGTCAGTCAGTCAGTAACGGAAGAGTTTTATATATATAGATAATGAATAATAGCTAGCAAAACACTAGCTTCTTGTTTTCCTAGCCTTTATTAAAAAAGAAGCTAAAGTAAATTTTGAAGACATAGTACCTAAATAAGTATACTTAATACTTAATCAATTTTAGCACGCACCGGTCCAAAGAATGTTTGCATCCAACTCTGATTCATTACGCAAAGACTTTTGTCGGCAACGCAGTTTTTGATTATCAATTTTGCACCGGTCTGTAAAGAAAAAAGAAATACTTATAAAAATCAGTAAAAGGTGCAACATAACAGCAGATTAATTTTTAGTCGAAGTTATAAGATAAATTTAATAATATAAAAAATACTTATATATTTTTTAAGTAACCCGTGTTTAATGAACTAACACATAGGTACATAAGCTGAGAAATACCTCTTTTTCGAAGATGGTTTGAACACCAAAACCTTCTCACGAATGTAACAAATACTTATCTGAAAACCGTGTCAAAATCGGTTCAGCCAAACGCGGTATAATCGCAAACAAACATATTATACTTCAATACATAGTATAAAATGAAGTCGCTTTCCGCGTCTGTCCCTATGTATGCTTATATCTTCAAAATTATGCAACGGATTTTGATGCGGTCTTTTTTAATAGATAGAGTGATTCAAGAGGAAGGTTTATAAGTATAGTACATGCACAAGAAAGTAATAGTTTAGGCGGTACGAAGTTCGCCGGGTCGACTAGTACTTACTAAACTAAAGTATTCAAAATGAGAACCAAATGTGTTTGTAGTCTGTTAAAACAGAGAGAGCATCTTCCTTGTTCTGTGGTTAAAACAAACACCTTGATATCACTTCCCAGACCCTCGAGCCGGTCGCGCGGAAGCAGGTTTATTGCAGTCCATCGACAGTTTGAGTCCTTGCTAGAGCTCAGGCGGATCGGCATTCGGTCAGCCGGGCCAGGCACTCCTTCCGGGGTGTACCGCACGTAAAGAGGTGGAGCCTAGGTGAAACATTAAAAATGTCCACTAAACTATGTAAACGGTACCCTTGTCATATTAAATTAACCTAATAGTTGCCTTTATCTACTTAGCACTAATATTATAAAGATTAGAATTGGAAAATTACTTCACCGTTATAATCCTACAGCACATTAGCCCTGAAAAACATAGACTATAGAATAAATTTCAAACATTCAGGGCTATATTAATAATATAGTGTAAACTTATAGGTACCATTTAAGCAAATGTGAAGTGCGCCGTGTCAGCTGTCTATTAATTAATAAGGCTGTAATATAATTATCATTGTAACATCATACAGACTAACCGAAGGATCGCCGTAGTTTTCAGCACGAAGCAAGAATTCGTCGCCATATTTTACCTTCTCGCCGCGTATGGTCTCGTCTTTAGTACTGTGAATATCGAATATTTAGATCATGTGATTTCCTAATTTATAAGTTCAGGGGGCCAAATTTCTTAACTAAAAACGAGTGACTCGTAATTGTCTTGTTAGCGACTAAGTTAACCATTACCGCTTTAACAAAGGTAATTTCTGTTGCACGCTCAAAGAAAACGGCAATGGTTAACTAAGTCGCTAACAAGACAATTACGAGTCACTCGTTTTTAGTTAAGAAACTTGGCCCCCAGATGCTTTACATAATTATATAACTACATAGTATAAAATAAAGTCGCTTTCCGCGTCTGTCGCTATGTATGCTTAAATCTTTAAAACTATCCAACGGATTTTGATGAGGTTTTTTTTAATAGATACTTAGAGTAATTCAAGTGGAATGTTTATAAGTATAATATTATGCACATTATAGTAATAGGTTAGGCGATACGAAGTTTGCCGGGTCGACTAATGTAATAATAAGACCAGAAATAAGTCTGCACTCTAGTTTTGCGTTTACACACAAACACTAACAATAAATATCCATTTTTGTATTCTGAATCTTGTATTGCTCAATTAGTGAATCTAACCTCAAAATAACAAAGGTATTCCGGCAGCACGGAGTCGTGATCGGAGACAGGGTCATGAGGCAACCGTCGTTGATGTTCTGCATGAAGTCCACCTGCCGCTCGCTCACCAGCACCGACAGAGCCAGCCCGTACTGCGGCTTGCCACTTGCCGCTGTTCCTGTAACTGTTACATACATCACAAAGTAGCTATTCATTAATTTCGTATAAAAGGTTTTTTAATTATTTTAAATAAAATAAGTTCAAAATCGATACTTACACTTACCTTTACACCGCATATGACTTATTTTTTTTAAATAAAGAAACCTTTTAATGTAAAATTCCGCTACTTTCGCAGCAACTATTCATAATTTAAGTACTCCCGTGGGAATGTAAGGGTATTTTTCTTTTTCTAAAATGTTTACATTGCATAATTTCAATAAGCTTCAAAAGTTTCTCATAGAAATTACAGCGACCCGGACAGACAAACAGACTTAGCGAAACTTGGTCCATAGTCTTTAGTTACTTCCTTATTTGTTTACGGAACCCTAAAAATTATTGAAGCTACAAAATTTCGCGACATTCCTACAATGCATGAGTGCGTTAGATAGGTATAGAAAAAAACACTATAGTTGGAATACCAGCCATTTGTCAGGTAGGTACTTTTTTTTAGGCCGGGAAACAAACTCCGTTATGTGGGGTTCGCACCCATTAAAACCCCGCCGGTGTCCTTTTCGGCTGATAGCAGGAGGGTCGCGGGTGAGCCTGTGAAATTCTATGCGACCCACCCCCCCAGCATGGGCTGTACTGTATAGCCTCTCCTCGGAGGACATGATGGTTGTCCCCCCGAAGCGTGGTAGCTTTCCCAACGCTCAACGGCGGAAACGGGACACCCGCGTTCCGCCGTCCTTCTCGGGGCCGTTATATGACTACACGAGGCCCCCGCCTCGTGAACCCAACGACCCCGGGGTCCCCTCTTAGTCGCCTCTTACGACAGGCAGGGGGTACCTCAGTCCTATTCTTCGGCCCGGTACTGCAGAGCGTTGTCCGGTAGCTACTGCACTAACCTGGCATATCAGAGGCTACTAATTGAACGTTGAAGCCAAATAACACGAAGGTACCACTTATAGCCAGTGGTCTCTGAAAATATTGCAAAAAGTACATAAACTTACATAGTAGGTAAGTAGGTAGGTAAGTCAGCTCAATAAAATCGTTAGAAATGTCGTTTCTAAACGAAAGGTACCTATGGTTTTTACGTTAATTAACGTAGAGTTAAGCGCACTTTAATATGAGTAAGCGCTCAAACAGACGACGCCGGCGCGATGGCGGCGCGTGTGGACAGTGTTGCATCGCGGTGGTGGCGGCGTCGTCTGTTTGAGCGCTAAGTTAACCTACTTTTACGTAGGTTAAAAAAAATTGCGCAAGTTTCAGTTTGCGCTATATATTGAACTGTGAGTGGGTGCATGCCGCAAGTCTCAACTTATTTGCAGCTAAAATATTAAGGAGCGAACGGGTGGGATACTAGCGCCACTTCGATAAATAAGTAATTAATATCTACTAAACCATGGCTGAAATCAAAAATATTCTATCTTGACACCCTTGTCAGTCTTGCTTAGAATTTTTAAGGCTCTGTTGTGTAGCTTTTAGGATAATTATCTTAGTAATGAAACTATAAGTCGACACTTCAGGCAGAAAAAGAATATTTCTAAGATCCTTAATCCATTATCCATTATCCTTACTTGTGTCTTACTTTGTATGCAATAAATTGTTTCTATTATATTTTATTCTACTCTGTATCCTAAAAGCTACACAGCGCAGAGCCTTGAAAAATCTAAGCAAGATTATCAAGTCCAGGGCGTCAAGGACGCATATATTTGTGTTCGGTCTGGGTGTGATGTTCGTCTCTGTGTGTGTTTCGGGCACCCTAGATACAGGTTTTTCCTAGTTAGGGGCTCTGAGTGTGATGTGATATTATTATTATTTTTATTTGATTTCGGCCATGGTTTATAAAATATTAATTATTTATCGGAAGTGGCGCTAGTTTTGCACCGTGTGGCTCCTTAGCCATAACTATTGCTAAAGCGTCATCCATCGTCACAACTGCCAGCGCGCCGCAACCTGTGCCGCAACACTTAACTGTACACATGCGCCGCCGCCACCGCTACGCACCGCCGCTCAATTCACATCTGCGGTACCTAGCGGGTGGCAGGTGGTGCGGTGACCACGCATTGTGTACAGACAAGACATACAGAACTATGCGGCGCGGCGTCGTCTAAAGGAGCGCTAACTGCTTACTTTCATAGAAATGATATCGTCGTTACTTGAGCTGAGCCGTCTGTGGTCTCTATTCTAACATTGCGCAATTAAATCGTTAGGGGTGTGGGCTGCTACGCTAAGTAGAACGCTATTTGGACCTATTTGTCTCTAGAATTCAGTAGGTAAGTAAGTACCTACTATATTCTGACTGCTCCGTAGCTCAGTTGGCAGTGATGTGGACTGAGTAAGCGTGAGCACCCGGGTTCGATTCATTGGCGGGGCGAATATTGATATGATGAATAACGATGTTTGTTTCCGGTCTGGGTGTGATGTTCGTCTCTGTGTGTGTTTCGGGCGCCCTAGATACAGGTTCTTCCTAGTTAGGGGCTCTGAGTGTAATGTGTTATTATTATTCTTTTTTTTTATTTAGCGGTAAACAAAATATCACCAAAGGTAGTAATTATCTAAAATAAGTCTTTGATAGTTTCCGTTTTCTTTCAATACCTACCTATTCATCTTTTACTGACCTCCTTCAAAAAGTTGCTAAACAGAATTCTTGACCGTTGGAGTAACAGCTCCTTTCTATCTCTCTTCCTGAGGAAAAGTTTGAATTCGTACTGAAAGTAAAAATATTTAAATAGGACCAACCGACCCAAGTTCCAGTATAGGTCCCTACAGGTAACTGTGCTCAGGTCACCACAGAGAGAAGGTAAATCACTCACCATAGCAGACGTTATGTAAGTAAGTATAAGTACCAGTGAGGTAAGTACCTATGGTTGTCGTCTGACTGAAGTTAATATTTGGTCGGTGGGTCGTTTTAGGTCTCGTAAATATGTACCTACCTCATTTTTTAATCTTTCTTCGCTCCAGTTGCCCACCAAGACAGAATTGTTGTAAGTCCCACTAGCCATACTAATATCTAAACAAAAAAATTATGTACCTATTTTACAGTGAGGTGGGGAAAGTGAGGTGCAGAGCAGAGAGAAGGTAAATCACAAACTTGTGCCAAATGTTCAACGGATAAAATAAAATATCTTTAAAAAATGACAATTTTGCAACAATCAACTTCACATTTCACCATAGTGCCGTCACTTCGGAATCCGAAGTGACGGCACTATGGACTGATTTGGTTGGTTATACAGAAGACATGATTAGAGAAATAAATAAACTACCTACTACTTCCATGTAAACTACTAAAGACTTGGCTGTATGGACTAAGTTCCTTTGCCTGCCCAGAATGGGCGAATTTAAAAACAACAACAAACAACAAACAATTTGTTTGGTTTAGTTTGTTTATTTGTTCCCCAAATTTTATTTTCTGGTTTATGTAACATGCTCTAAACATGAGATTATTTCTGTTTTTTACCTACTCACTTTGTGTATCACGAAAGGTTAATTTGTTTTGGTTTTCCTTTTAGCCAAACCAAGTTTATCAGCACTAAAATTCAAAATTCTATGAAGCAAGAGCAAGTGACCTAAATAATTTATATAATCACAGAAACCAAAAACAAACAAGACAGGAACTTTATTCACTCGATAAAATATAGTGTTCTTATTGATTCTCATGATGTGGGTTCTAATATTTATAATTTTAATCGGATCAGGTTGTGCTGTAAAGATAACCTCCATTGATGCAGCATACAACAAAGCAGTCGCCGCCTATACTGGAGAGAGATGGTCTGAGTGCATTGCCCAATTTGAAGATGCACTGCATTTCCATAAACTATACAAATCTGTGGTCAACAACTGCCGCTTAGAATGCCATGACCTAAAATTTGATTCAGTGATTAAAGATAATCTTGAAGAATTGAAAATATTTGAAAAATTCTTCCATTTAAAAAATTGCCTTACTAGTTGTCATGACAAAGTATTTAGTGACTTGAATTTGAACAGTGATCTTGATGAAAGTGTTTTAGACAACATTAACTTGAGGAAGCCCTATGAATATCTTCATGTGTGTTATTATCAGATGCATGCTCTACCCAAAGCAGCCTCTGCTGCTTATACCTACCTTGTGGCCCATCCTGATAGTGAGGTGATGAAGAACAACTTGCAATATTATATTGAGCAACTGGAAGTTGATAAGAGTGAAGTATTAGATCTTGAAAGTGAGGATTACAAAGTTCTATATGATCTTGGTCTTAAAACATATCATGAATCCAAATGGGGAGAAACTATTTCAGCAATGGAAGAAGTTATTCTAGATTATCTGTCGTCAGAGAACATTTGCAGAGTGGAATGTGAGAGGCAGCCAGAACAAGAGTGGTCTCCAGAATTGATGATAACACTCTCAAATAATATAGCCTCTTTATTATATTGCAGACAACAGTGTCAAGATAAATTAAAAATTCTTAATTATGATTCTGGCATAGAATTCTTAGCAGACATTCTTAACTATTTGCAAATCAGTTATTACCACTTGGACAGACTTGAAGATGCTGCAAAGGCAGTAGCCAGCTATATGGCCCTGAATCCCCACAATGAAGAAATGTTGGAAAACAAAAATATTTATAGCACTTTGATAAATGATGAAGCTTTTGTTGAAAGGTCTGACATAATAAATTACTTGAAAAGAGATGCCTATGAAAAGCAAATCCTTAATATTTTTCATCAGGGAGACAATAATATCTCTCATATTTAAGCCATATGAAGTATCAAATATATTAGTTACCATTGTTAAGAGTACATATTTTTAATATTAAAGCTACTAGGAATTTTCTTAATCCTAAAGGTTAAATGCCATAAGTCATAGTAATAAACAAAATTGTTGCTACCTACTTATTATCGGTGCCATTGATAACTTAGTTTTAAGGGTTTTAGAAATACAAAAAAAAACAAGTAAGTAATTACTTTTTATGTGTTCCATGTTATTAACCAAAGAAATGCATTTACTTTTATACCTAGTAATACATAGTTATAGTAAGATAACTTTAAAAGTTTTATTTTTGTGCCTTTATTTTTTGTATTATTGTACTACCTAAGTACTTACCGAGAAAATAATAAAATTTACTATTTTACAGACAACAAATTTTTATTGCCAAATTATTATTTTATTTCTTTATTTTACCCATAAATACAAATGACTGGAATTGGAATGCTGGAAGAATCTTTTGAACTTCAAGTTCATACCTCAGAACACAATTAAAAGTCAGGAACTAGGTAAAATATAAAGTAAGTACCTATAGGGTAGGTTACCTTACCATTAGGTATGTACCTATAGATAGTGCCACACAAAAAATCTAGAAATTAAAAAGTGGCAACACTGTATGAATATTTGACGGATATCGGATATTCTAAAATTTAGGTTTAAAGAACTTTATTACTCATAATATGAACATTACAGTTCACTTAAATTAATTAACATAACATACTAAATTAAATATAAACAAGTTTTATAAGCCAGTAGTTCAATCTTTCTAACAATAACAACATTCACTGCATGATGCAATGATAACACTAATTGACTCCGATGACTCAAGAAAGAAAATAGATGGGACCTTTGAGATGCTAGTTTAATTTATTTGTATTTTTATTTTGGTTTGTTTTATTTATTCGTACATATTTTTAAGTAAGTATATATTTTTTTAATTTTAATTTGAATGTTGAAATAGTTTCACACTCAATAGTTTTTATTTATTCGTACATATTTTTAAGTATACCTATATTTTTTTAATTTTAATTTGAATGTTGAAATAGTTTCACACTATTTAACATCATCGGGTAAGTTATTATAAGTTTTGATTCCGTCATACAATAAGGATCTTTTTCCGTATCCCGTCCTCGGACAGTAGAGTTCAAGTTTATTTGTTTTTCTGAGACAGTATTTTTAAGTTTTATTTGTTAATATCAATTCTGTGTGAATTTCTTTAAGTAAGATTTTTTTTATTAATATGCGAGTTTTGTAGGCATATGTTTGCTTATTATTTAAAATTTCTGTCTTTTCGTATAAAGTGGGTGTAGAATCAAACTATTATATATTTTGATATAGATTTATTAATTCCACAACACTTATGCACACACTTCTAGAGATGTTCACCCTGTGGTGGCTGGCCATTGGCTGGCGAGCAACTGCCGGTCCGAGCGCTGCGACGGCCTTTAATCTTTAATAAGACCCGCCGCTATGTTGGCTAGCTGTCAATCAGCCACCACGTGGCCAGAGATGTACAAGATACCTTGAATAAAGTATCTGAATACAAGATACAAATACCTTTTTAAATAAGTATTTCAGATACCAGATGCAAATACCTTTCTAAAATAGTATCTGAAATACAAGATACAAAATACGTATCTTTAAGATACTTTTTTATAGATAAAATACTTTTTACATAACTTTTTTTTATGAGTTTTTTTTAAGAGTAAATCGCGTTTATTTCGTATATTGGACGGACAAACAACATTATACAGTGTGTCCGGGAAAGTTATAACATAATTTTAAGGGTGTATTCTATGATCAATTTTGTCGACGAAAACACCCCAAATGTGGGGTCGCAGCCTCACCCCCCCCCCCCCCCCTCTGTATGATGTTTTTTTTTCAAAAGTCGACTTCTCTTACTTTTAAATTCACAGCTTAAGATCTTAGGATCACAGAGGTCTCGATCGAAGGCTAAGTAGTTAGGCTACCTAAGTTACTAAGAACCAAATATTGCCTTTACTTTTTTTTAAATGTGGGTGAAACAATAATTTTTTTTTTTTGCATTTTGTACGGTTTTTCAAAGTTACCACAAAAAAATGCAGATACCTTTTTTTTTCTCACGGAGGAAAAATGCTTTATGCACTATCCCGTCACCCCCCGGGGGAGCGACGGGGGTGTGCGGGACTCGCACCCGCTAAAAACCCTCCGTTTGGCCTACTACCGTGCTTTTAAGGATGCTTGGGCACATTGGACATTTACTCCGAGCATCCCCACCGCACTGTGCCCATTGGGCTCGGCCCGGGGAGACTGGCTTTCTCCCCTTGGCCACTAAGGTGATGCGGGGCCAACTACCTACTTAGCCTTCGATCATGACCTTAATGAAGCTTCTGTTAGCCTCTGATCTTTAACTGTGAATTTTAAAGTAGGCGGGGTTGACTTTTGCCAAAAAACTTAAAAACATCATACTGAGGGGGGGGGGTGACTCTGCGACCCCTCATATGGGGTGTTTATGTAGATGAAATTGATCATAGAATACACCCTTAAAATTATGTTGTAACTTCCCCGGACACCCTGTATAAAACAAGCTAGCACGCCGAACTTTGTACCCTACAATGTAAGTTTACACAATGTTCGTGTTCGGTTGCATCGAATATGCTCATAACTACCGGACCGTTTTATTTTTTCATCTTATGAATCCTACATTAACCCTGATGAACATAATAATAGCAATAGTATCAAATAGTACATAAAGAAATAAATAAATATTAACATTTACATAATTAAAGCCTTTCCGCTATTTTGAATTCTTGGGAATATTTTTTATCTATAGTCTATTGAATATACTCTATTCTATAGGCTTTGTTAATTAATATATCTCCTTCTACTATATCTATAAAAAATATCGTGGTTCGTTAGTCTCGCTAAAACTCGAGAACGGCCGGGAAAATATGGAAAACGGAGGAGAAGTTACTTAAAACGACATTTAATTTTTTCCATATAAAATTGTGTGTGAGGCACGATACGAAGTTCGCCGGGAAAGCTAGTCAGGAATAATTCAGGATTCAGTTTTTTTTATATATCGGTCTAGTTAGTTATGGACAGAGTAATCAAGCAATCAATCAATCAAACACACCCTCATAATCCAATCTAAAAGTATTTTGCAAACATAGTATCTTCAAGATACTAAGATACCTATCAAAAGTATTTAAATACCAGATACAAAATGCATTTTAAAAAAAGTATCTAGATACAAGATTGAAGATACGTATTTTGTATCTTGTATCTGTATTTAAGATACTTTTATCTTAGTTAAGTCACATCTCTGCACGTGGCGATACCTTAATCAACTAAACAATAATTTTAAGTACAATATTTAGCATGACTCTACATCTCTTCCTTTTTTTTAAACAGATTTATATTAAAGAGTTTCAAATATTCTAAAAATTATATAAAATCAAAAAAAATATATTTTAATATAGCGCTTTTGTTACATTTAATCCTTTTCAAGTCTATAAGTCACTTGACTTTCACTTAATGCATCTTCATCATCTTCTCTTGGTTTCACCGTCCATTCTCCTCCATTTTTTTTAGATGTACGACATTTCTTCGGTAGTGTTGTCCGGTCTCATCATTTCGTACATCAACATCACCTGTATTTGGAGTTGCTTTGACAATAGTATGTCTCGTTGGTGAAAAATTTGGTGTGAGTTTATTGTCTTTTACAGGATTTTTTACAAAAACTTTGTCCCCCTCTTCCAGTGTATGTTCGGCTGCTCTTCTTTTGCGATCGCTATATGATTTTCCAAGATCTTTTTTGATTGCGTCTCTGTCTCTTACTTCTCCGTCTTCGAGCGGTTTTAGGGTATTTGCAATGTCTGATGCTAGTGGTATTTTATCTCTAAATTGTCTTTTGTAAAAAAGTTCTGATGGGGTTTTTCCTGTTGTTGAATGTGGAGTGCTATTGTACATCATTAGATATTGCAGGATATCATCTTTCCAATCTCGCTTTTCTAATTGGCTTATCTTTATTCGCTTCAATATACTCCTATTTTGTCGTTCTACCTCTCCGTTTTGTTGAGGCCAGTATGGTACGGTATTGTAAAGAGTTATTCCATTTTCAAGAAGGTAATTCCTGAATTCGTCACTAGTGAATTGTCGACCATTATCGGCTGTTATGGATTTAGGGAAACCCAATCGAGAGAAGATTTCTTTAAGTACAAAAATGATTCCGCCTGAGGTTATATTCCTGATAATTTTCACTTCTTTGTAACGACTGTAATAGTCAATTACTACGAGGACGTAGTCTGATGATGGTAGAGGTCCCAATAAATCTATTGCCACATCTACCCAAGGTTCAGATGGCAATTCACGTCGCTTCATTGGGTTAGGAGGGTTTGGTGCTGATACTAACGTGCAGCTATGGCTATGATTAGTGGCTATGATTTTCTTTAACTATGGCATGATTGGCTTGACGCATTTCAATGCAGATTCGAACCTCGCCGTTCTCTTTCAAAACTGGTACAATCGGGGATACCCATCGTGAGGGTTTTGCAACTTCTTCTATAATATCCCTTTTTACTAAGTCTAGCAGCTTTTCATTTATCTTTTGCTCTAAAGGGATGGGAACTCTTCTATATGGCTGGCAAACTGGTTTTATATCCTTGTTGATGGGAATTTCTACAAGAACATCTTTGAATTTGGGAAATTTACCAACCTCTTCGATCGCGTTGATGTTCCATCCAATATAATAACCGGGAATATTGTAATATATCTCATGTAAAGCCAGACCTCCCATATGAAGAAGAGTTGCCCGTTTTTTTGCTGATTGTTGGATGTTCGCGGCTTCTAAATATATGTTTAGGCCTCGTTTCCATTTCTCCCATTTCAGTCCAATGCCAGATGGATCTCCTTCGCAATCGAAATTTTCTAAAGGTGGGAGTTGGAGCTGAGACATTTTTTCGTCTGAAAAAAAAATCAAAATTGGCAACATTTGATATGCAAATTGATGCATTTTTTTTTTCATTTTTTTTTTTAGAGGGTAGATAAAAATATAATTTCCCCTTTTTTCATGCGGGTACTTCTAGATTTTTATATCAAAATTACAAACATGTACTTACCTCAATTTTCCTCGTCGCCAAAATGTAGAATCAAACTATTATATATTTTGATATAGATTTATTAATTCCACAACACTTTTGCACACACTTCTAGAGATGTTCACCCTGTGGTGGCTGGCGAGCAACTGCCGGTCCGAGCGCTGCGACGGCCTTTAATAAGACCCGCCGCCATGTTGGCTAGCTGTCAATCAGCCACCACGTGGCGATACCTTAATCAACTAAACAATAATTTTAAGTACAATATTTAGCAGGACTCTACAGTGGGTGTATGTATAAGGCGGTCATATTTGAATAAGACTTTGATAACTCTATTCTGTGCAGTTTGTACAGGCTTTAAGTTTGTCTTACAAGCACTCCCCCAAACCTCAATAAGATAATCTAAGTGTGATTTAACTAGTGCGTTATAAAGTAATTTTCTTGTTTTCTGAGGAATTCAAGTAATTCGACGCAAAGAACCTGCAAGAGCCAATAATTTGTTTCTCACCTTTTCTATATGTGGCCGCCATGTGAGTTTATCATCTAGGATTATACCTAAATATTTTTCTTGATGAGACCTGTTCAGTTTTTCATTATTAAGGGTTAAAGGCGGATGATCTAAATTCTTTTTATTTTTTGCAGCAAATATCATATATGATGTTTTTTTTTGTGTTAATTGTCAGTAAGTTGCTTTGACACCAGTTGTTGTACCTTATAAGATCCTGTTGAACCTCAGTATGATAGCAGAAATGTCATTTCCAAAATAAAACAGACAGGTGTCATCTGCGTATAGAGTTATTTCAGCATTAAGATTTATTTTACTAATATTATTAACGTAAATTGAAAACAGCAAAGGTCCTAATATGAATCCTTGTGGGATTCCGCAGTCGATAGGCTTTGGTGTACTTATACTATCTCCAATTTTAACTATTTGTTTTCTTTTTGATAAGTATGATTGTAATACTTTTGATGCAGAGCCTACCACACCAATATTATTAAGCTTTGCTAGTAGAAGTGTATGACTCACAGTGTCGAAGGCTTTTCTTAAATCAATGAATATTCCCAGACAGCAATTTTTTTTATCTATTTCAGTATTTATTTTGGTTACCAGATCAACTACCGCTGAGAGTGTACTTGATTTTGAACGGAAGCCATACTGCTTTTCGAATAAATAATCAATACTTGTTAGATGGTCATTAAGCCGTGTGTAGATAACTTTTTCATAAATTTTTGACATTACCGGTAACACTGATATTGGGCGATAATTACCTGGATCTGTGCAAGAACCAGATTTATAAATTGGTGAAACTTTTGCTATCTTTAATGTGTCTGGAAAATAACCAGACTGTAGGCATTGGTTTACGCATATTGTTATTTTGTCAAGTAATAGGTCTTCTAAACATTTTAAAACCTTAGTGTTTATACCATTAATTCCTTTACTACAATCTACGTCTAATTCTTTAATTATTTTTTTTATTTCATCTTTATTGCATGGTTTTAAATCAGACAACTGAGAACTAGGACTTTCTGTTGTGTGTGTTATACGTCATGGTGTAAAAGTTTTCATCTAAATGATTCTTAGGTATTTTATTTGCTAACTCGGTGCCTATAGAAACAAAGAAATTATTAAATTGTTCGCATATCTCAAAGTTATCTGTTATTGTTTTGTTATCTATAATTAGTTTTGGTGGTTGAGTGTCTACACTAAAGTGATTTTGTTATTGGCTAATGTATTAATAAGGTTCCACATCTTTTTTGGGTCATCAGAGCAGTTTTGAAAACGGTCTTCATAGTATTAATTCTTAACTTTTTTAATCAGTTTCTGTGTTTCAGTTTTCCATACAGTATTGCCACTTTTTAATTTCTAGATTTTTGTGTCACACTATAAATGTAAAATATGATTTATCATATCGCTAAAGGGCAAGAGAATTTAGGGACAAGTCCTGTAGGTCCGGGCGTAAGAATAGGTCTACGGTATGCCCTGCCTGTCGTAAGAGGCGACTAAAAGGGGTCGTGGGTGTGAAGGGCGGGGGCCCGACACACTCATCAATTGGACCCGAGATGGGCAGCGGCACAGGTTGTGGCACTGTGCCGCCTCAGCACCAAAGGCGAGCCGGGGAGGGAACAATATGCCCTCTCCGAGCACGAAACTGATAGTAGCTGAGCGTGGGAAGACTTCGGACGCTTTAATGAGTGGTTCCCGGGGTTCTTCCCAAAAGCGCCAAGGCGGCCGCCGGGGGGTTTTAGTGGGTGTGAGCCCCACATACCCACGATAGACATTTCCCAGTCAATGGCATTTCCCCTCGTTACAAAAAAAAAGGGGGCATTTAGGGACAAAGAAACTGAAGATATAATAAAGAGTTAAATATTACATTATACAGTCAGCTCACAATGTGAGCCTTCACATTATCTACTATCACACTAATATTGTAAAGGCGAAAGTTTGTGTGTATGTTTGTAACTTCTTCACGTCTTTAACCCAATCAGCGCCACGGGCGCAACGTATGCGTCCGTTAAAACATATCCCCAGGGGCTGAGGACGCCGGCTGGCGCTCGCACTATTTTCAACAAAAACCATACTAGATAGGATATTACAATATTTTAACTCAAAAAAGATAGTCAAGGATTTGATTAAATAGATCTAATTCATGTTTTATACTTTTTTCATACATTTATTATATAGAAACAGCCATTGAAGTTCAACTTGAGATAAAGTTAATTCTAATTATTCAAATATTTTTATTTATATGCAGAATCTAATATTTTTAATAGAACTACTAATTTTTTTGGAAATTTTATATCGTGATTTAGTATATTTTGGAACAGGGCAAATACGTTGAGCCCGATGGCGCTCGAGGAAGTGTATTTTTCGGTGCGCGAAATCGTTAAAGCGCGTTTCTTGTCCAAGTGCAGAAGAAAATGTGAAAGGACGGTCACCTTTATAATTACAAAAAGTCGAAACCGTTTACCACTTCAATCCTAAAAGCGGCGTTAACTGCTTGCTTACAAGTCACATTTTCTTCTGCACTTGGACAAAGTAGCACGTGTAGCAAGTATTTGAACAAGCGTCATGTCACTTATTTTGTATTCAATGAAATAAAGATAAGGCGGTAATTTATCGGTGCTTTAGTTGTTCAAGCGAAACATTTTTTGTTAAATTTTATTGACTGTGTCGGTTAGTTAAAAAGAAACATTTCAAAAAATTTTCGAAATGTTTCTTGAAATGTGTGATTTTCGGAATATTTAATATTCCGAAAATCACACAATACATAATCTTTGCAGCTGTGCGTTTCATTGTTTTTAACATTGAACAATAAATTAGGATATTTTTTGAGTGGTCGCCGCCCGCTATTCTTTTGTCTTTCGATCATAAAGTGCACAGCGTCGGTTCATTGCCTATTGTTTTCAAAAATAAAGAAATGTGTTGACATTTTTTTTGGTTTTTGCAGATTAATCCTTCTATGAAAAGGTGTACACGTAAATGTAGCCTCCGAGAGGAAACCTACTTATAAAAATAATTAGGTATTAATGCAACGGCAGGTCAGCCTCGGTTTAAAAGTTAGGTACTACGGCGTATCTCTTCTCGTGTTTGTATTTCTGTGCAATTTGTGACCTGGTTATAAATCCCGATACTCCGATTCAAATCAAATGACCTGGCTATAGACACTAGCACTACGAACCCTCCTAAGACTTATCTGGCAATGAACACTGGCACTACGATACGAACCCTCCTTCTAGGATTGATGTGGCAATTGACACTGGTACTCGGAACCCTCATTTGATGATTGATATGGCTATAAACAAAGACAAATTAAGTTCTTTGAATCCCTGTTCAGAACATGAAATCCACCGAGATGTAATCGCAATAAAATGTAAGTACTTTCTAGTACATAAGAAACTAGTACCTAGTACTTAAATGGACATCATTTTAAGTGTGTAAACGCTAGATTTTTTTTTTGTTAATAATGATAACGTTTCCTGTTTATAACTGTTTGCCATATTAAATCTGGACTATGTGTTCAGTCCATATTTGCTAATTAAATCACTAGATCTTAATTCGGAGAATCCTATAAATCCTTTTACATACTTCTTAAATTTGGTATGTAAATTGGATTTTGCTTTAAACAGATTTGGACGATGAGTTTACTGAAAATAAATTGGCGGGCTTAGTGGTTGCAATTGCATCTCGTCATTTATCGGAACCTGAATCTGGAATCATTCATCACACTGTGAATCTAATGAAGTTGAAATTTTTATAGAAGAATCGTTAAAATAACGAACTGCAAAATAATATTTTTAATGAAAATGCTGAAGAATAATATAGATGTTGACCTGACGCCAGAGTGGAGTCATGAGTATCCACATAGTTTAAATGTAAACATTTTCACTGAGCGAGTTGGACTTGATACCACATCGACATCTTTAAAATCACCGACAGATTTTTTCTTTACTTTGTTCACTGGAGTTTTTATTGTTTTTACTAAAAAACATTAATGCTTCGAACCTGTTTCTTACTTCCACATATTTCGACAAATTGCACCTTGCTTTGACATAAAAACCAGGAGATCATTTGCCGTTCAGAATGAAAATGAGAATGTGAATCATTTTGACATTAAGTATACATTGCGGGTATGTAGGTGAATCATTTTGTCTACCTACACAAGAGATTCAGCTGTAAACCCGCAATGTATACTTATCACATGTCAAAATGTTTCCATTCTTATTTTCATTGTGAAAGGCAATAGCCTAACAGGTCTCCGAACCGTCCACTAGATCTCGATGTCCGCGCCATTCTCCTTGTATCGTTCACGCGGCCACAATCAAACCTTCATAACTTCTTTAGGCAGTGGTCCGACCGACGACGATGAACGAGAAACGAGTAGAACTAGAAACTATAAACGAGTTGACGATCAGCGGAAAGCGATTGTGTACTTTGGATAGTTTTGTCACCGGGCAACGAGTGATTTCTCGCGCCACTGGCCCGTGGTCGCTCGCTGCGGTCAGCCCTTTTTTTTAAAAGCTAGTCGTCGCCGGCAGTGTGAACAGTCAGAGAGCAACTATTAATACATGCATCTCTTTCCTTTACACAGAATTTTTATGTATTGTTCGTGTCATCACGCAAAATAGGCACGATAGCTGTCAAATTGCGGAAATTCGCCCGTAAACTAAACTAATTATTCGTGTCTTGAGCGAGAAAAAGAAAATCGCTGATAGTTAGTCGTTCTCTCGCCTACACAGTCGGACCTCTGCCTTAATTATGCTTTGAAAAATTTCTGGTTTTCACCATTCAGGGTTGACAAAATTAAATATCGAAATAATCTTAGCATAATAATATTTTTTTATCTTAGAACTTGGTAACGTGGTCGAAACGGCAAAAAAGATTTTATTTTTATGTCCTCAGAGACAAAATTTTGTGAAATATTAAGGACTAATCCTAATCATGATATCGGCCCTGCCTACCTGACTAGACACTTTGAAAAATTGTGAGATCATTAAGTTGCAAAACATTTAGATTTAATATTCGAAACCTCTTTTTCTGATAAACATACACCAAGCCTTTTTAGTTATTTTAATAAGAAATAAATTGGCAGTTACATTTAAAAACTGTAACTTTAGTCAGTCAATGAATAAACTTAAGTACAGCATTTGGTTGTTGAATAGTAAATTTTCTGCATAGACACGTCCATTTTTTCTGCCAAAATCGGTAGCTTGTTTAGATGATTTTTACAGCTCTCGCATCGCCAGGGGACGCCGCACTGTCGGC
Organism: Euspilapteryx auroguttella; assembly: GCA_951802225.1. NCBI lineage: Eukaryota > Metazoa > Arthropoda > Insecta > Lepidoptera > Gracillariidae > Euspilapteryx > Euspilapteryx auroguttella. The sequence goes on from OX637646.1 coordinate 8,406,631, forward strand.
CTTACGCGGCGAACGAAATCTTTGTATGGTAGCGTGGCGCGTTGTGTTTTTTGTAATCGGGGTGGAGGTAGAAAAGTTAACGCCTGGTGCGATTCCAATAAAAATTGGTATGGAATTAGCTGACACCCTGGATTAACACATAGGCGGTTTTTTTTGCGGTAATAAACCGCGTGTAAGACTGCGGTGCTAGTTATATAATACGAGCTTTCCCGGCTTACTTCGTTACGCCATAGAATATAAGATACTACAAAACACTTGGCTCTATAGACTTTGTTCTTTTGCCTGCCCAGATTGGGCTTGATTAAAAAACAAACAACAACAACAAACCACCTGTCAAAATATGTAAACAACGGAAAAAATATTGCACCTTGGGTTACATTATTTGAGTTTAGGTAAGGATCCCTAATTTTTTTGAAAATCTAATATAGCCTATGACACTCGGGTTTAATGTAGCTTCCTACCAGTCAAAGAATTTTTCAAATCGGTTCAGTATTTCCGGAGCCTATTCGTTACAAACAAACAAACAAACAAATCTTTCCTCTTTATAATATTGGTATAGATAACGAGCTGTCCCGGCGAACTTCGTTTCGCCAAAGAATATGAGATACTACTAAAGACTTGGCTCTATAGACTATGTTCTTTTGACTGCCCAGAATAAGCGAATAATAAAACAAACAACAACAACAAACCATAGACAAAGTAGAACGCTGGTCGTTTTATTATGTATGGCAACATAACAATATTTTTTTAGATGGCAATTCTTTGCCGTTAAATCAGAGAGACGGGAGAACGCTAATGTTGATTGATACTAGAGGGCGCTTTTTCTGTCAAACAATTTCATTCGGTCAATGAATGTTGAACGAATGAAGATTGAGATTGAGCCCATGCATGACCCATGAGTGAGCCTGGGTGATTGAGCAGAGTTGAGTGCAATCGTAAATTTTATAATTTTTAGAAACTCTTTGGATCGAGTCGAGTCAAGAGGTTTCAGATACCTATTTGCTGAAATTTGGAAGCATTCATGTGATTATACTTTGAGGGTGAGTGAACATGCAGTTTTGGATAGACATGCTACGCCTTCGTCAAACTAATCTAAAAAAATAGGACGTGGTGATTGGTTGAAATGTTCAGGGTTGCCAGTTGAAATAAGTAGGTCGGTAAGTAGCGGTAGTTGGTATTGTAAACACCGGGAGCTTACCGGGACCGGGAGTGCCTGTGCCTGCCAGATTATAATGTGGGTGTGTGTGCGAACCATAGTCTTATAGAACGCGTGCGGGAGGACCAGTGAGGTGGGGAAACGCTATGCTAGGGGCTAGGGGGGACTGGTGGCGCCGCGCCGTGGCGCCACTGTCTGATTGATAAATGGTTCCTATTTTGACCGCACGCAGACTAATCTAATCTGGCGCTCACTCTAGGCCTAGGTCTTAGGGATGTGTCATACATAACATAACATACACAATGAGTCAACAATTTATTCTGGTTAAATATGGTAGGTAAGTTACTTATAATTTTATCATACAATATAAATACTTGCTTACATAACTTTATCATACAAATTTTGCATGAGTTGAGTATATACTTAATTCCATAATATAGGGTCCTATGTATGCACCTGAGATAAGGTATGGCATGCTCATGGCACAGATATCTAGAAAATAATGGGGGCGCCACTTTGTATGTGGAGTGAGAAATCTTTATAAATTTTCTCCCTAATTATAACACCATTTAAGCACCACCCAAAATTAGTCAAAATCCTAAATCAATGAATTCATCAGCGGTTTCTTTACAAGACGTAACCATTTTTAGATTTTTCAACTTTAAAAATAAAAATGGATCCGTTTCAAGATATCGTTGCCAAGCCTTAAGATATTAAAACTTTTTTTTTTTACAGGGTTCAACAAGACTGATCATGGCTGAAAATATGAATGATAAACTGAGTATCAAGAATATCCTATTCACTAAAGCAAAAGCAAATTATATACCCGCTGTGACCAGTGTGGGATATAGACTTTACAATTGCACCGACTGTGGGGACAGGTTAGTTAGAAGCATTTTTAATAATCAGTACTTTGTTTACAGAGTTAAATTAAAATTAGTAACAATTATTGAAAAGGGGTAATGATTATTAAACAGCAATACTCTTGAACCGATTCAAATGTGGTTTGAGATTTGTAGAGTTCACGATATCCTAACTTTTAAAATGCAGTTTCAAAAAAATTTGCCAAGTTTTAGAGCTTCTTTTACTATAGTAAGAGCGCATGCGTGAACGAAGACGCGGGGAAACACCAGGATATACCTGATGTGGTAAAAATCCCCTCTGGGTAAATATTAAGAAAAATTATTTAATTTGTAAATTTACACCTATTTTGCTAACTGTGCCAACAAATACACGGTTACTTTTTTATCGTGGAGGAAAATTTTACTCCCGGTCGGCATAGTAATACAGGACTGATTCCTGAAAACAAAATTGAAAAATAATAAGCCGGGCTCACTTGATACTTTCTTCGAAAGTTTTTGTAAAAAAAACTAAAAACGTGTAGCATCAGAGCAATGACCTACGATGGCTTAGCTGGAGCCAGACGAGTCAGGGGGTAGAGGGCAATGCGCAGGGGGGTGAACAAGGAGTCCATCGCCCTTATAGTGGGTGTTTCTGACAAGGCGGTAGTAAATGAAAGGAGGGATTCAGCTCACCATAACAAACAACTTTCCCAAAGAAACATGGGTCGAAATCTCAAAACTAAAATCAGCTGTTCCATACATTTTCTCGATCAGCTGACGGGGTCAATGTACGGGACAGCTGATTTTTGTTTTGATATTTCGACCTACCTATGTTGCTTAGGAAAAGTGTTAGGTATGCTGTGCCGAACTCCCTATTTCATTTATTACCGCCTTGTCAGAAACACCCTGTATATTGTATAAGTTTAATAATTTATTCGAGTCATATACCATGCAAAGACTTAGTCCTGAAAGTTTCCGCCACGATCAAAAAATGACCGTGTATAGCTGTATTAAAAAAAAATGGTGATATGTAATCGTCAATAAATAACCCTTTATCAAATGTAGCAAAATAGCCCCAAAAGTCGAGCCTATTGTTTTATTGATATGTTTTGTTCCCGAAAATTATTTTTAAACTAGTGGCGACCCGCGGCTTTTTTCCCTTGAAACATTAAATTCCCAATTTCCCCGTGGGAATTTCGGGATAAAAAGTAGCCTATATGTCCTTTGACCTGGACTATCCATTTCAAAGATTTCAAAGATATTTATTACCTACATACTTAGTGTGTTTTAAGGTACATACTTAGTGCTTTAAACTAAGTGACCCAGCAAGGGTATAGCAAATTTCATTCAAATCGGTTCAGTAGTTTTCTCAGGTATAAGCGAGACAGACAGAAAGACAGGCAGACAGAGTTACTTCCGCATTTTAAAATATTAGTATGGATGTCCTAGTATGAATTTTTCAAATATAAGTGTTAAACTTACCATTTTGAAATTGCAATAAAATAACCGATCTTTTTGAGTTACTCTCTAGTAACAGATCAGTCTAGTATCAGTTGAGTGAAATTGTATTTAAATACTAACTCGACAAGAACTTAATTTTCTTTAAAATCTTGGTTAGCTAAATAAAGTTTTTTATTTATATTTGATAAAAGAAAAGGTTATTGACGGTTACATAACAGCATTGTTTTTTAATACAGAAATATTTATATGTACCTACAGTAAGCAAAATGGCACCACAAAGTGTAAAATGTTTAGTTTTTGCAAAAAATGCACATTTATTTTTGTAAATACCCAGAGGGATTTTTTTTTTCTGGAGACCCTTGCAACCCCTATCACCACCCTTCCCAGGTACATTACGTTATGTGACACACTGTATTTAATACATAGTATAAAACAATGTCGCTTCCCGTGTCTGTCCCTATAGTATGCTTAATTCTTTAAAACTATGCAACGGATTTTGATGCGGTTTGTTTTATAGATAGAGTGATTCAAAAGGGAGGTTTATATGTATTACATGCACAACATAGTAATAAGTAATGCGTTACGAAGTTCGCCGGGTCGACTAGTTATGTATAAATATGACCCTTTATTTCTTATGGTTACCAAATAACGGCAGAATGGCTACACCGATTATTGTTAGACCTAAGATTATTATTTTTAGAGACAACTTACGAAAAAAAATATTAAGAAAGCTATATCTTGGCGCAAAAATCTAAAAAGTGGCAACACTGTATAGAAACATGGGATTTTTGAAAAAAAATAATTATTCAGTATTGCCACTTTTTAATTTCTAGATGTTTGTGCCGCACTGTGAAGAAGAAAAGTCAGAAATAAATAAAATAACTTGCCCAGTTTGGTCTCGCATATCGCCACTAGACAGCGTTAGCAGGATCGAAGTTCGCTGACGAAAGTTTTACTATTGCCGCACGAAATGGCGCTCTATTTTTATTTTTATTCCTCACTATTAATGAAACGTGTTTCACTTTGAACAGCCAAATTAGCCCCTTCGCTTGCCTGATATCAGTTTTTTGGTGTTTTTCAGATTTATTTTCGAATCCAGCTATATCTACCATGTTAATCGCAAATCCCTGAAGATCACTTATATGTGCCGGCATTGTAATCAGATACAAATATTTTTTAATAGATGCAATTTACTGTCGCATATTCGATCGCATGCATTTAGAACTGCTACAATCAATGTTAGTGACTTAAAAATTGAACCATTGCCTCTCTCAGAGTATAAAGTACCAGTCACATTACCAGATCCAACACCAACCACTGCTTCGGATGAAATTGTAGCCCGACCAGTGAAAAGTCATACGGAAAATAATAAAAAAAATGCTAAATCAAGTGGTAATTGCATGGATTGTAATAAACAAATTAACATCACATTTTTTCAACACAGAGCACTTCACTATGCGGCGAAGAGCGGTGAGACTTGTCTGTGCTCCGTGTGCTTGTATGTCTTACCGAATAAGTGTGCACTAGCGGCTCACTTGCGTATTCATTATCAGGAATCTCCCTGGTACTGCCCGGACTGCGGCCTCTCCATTTCAAAAAAAAGTATCATATATCCATACAGCCATTTCTGTGAAGGATTTAAAGTGATGAGAGCAGCAGCAAGACTCCAATGTCCTATTAATGGGTGTAAGATATTCCATCCTTCTGAATATAAAGAACACATTAAAACACATGTCAAAAAAGTTTTCAAGTGCTCAACATGCATTGTAGCATGTTTCAACAAAGAGGCTATTGAGAAACATCTAAAGAAACATCCTGGTAATCAAAAAGCAATTATGTTCTTTCAATGTTTAATGTGTCCAGGGCGACTTGTTTTACAGCACCAGTTGAACAACCACCTAAAGGGACACCACTCTAAAAACTACGTATACCCTTGTTGGACATGTGGACTCAATTTCAAGAAACCCAGGGAACTGGTTGAACATGCATCACAGAATGGGTGCAGTACCCCAATAGCTAAAGAAGGAAATAAACATGTTGCAATGACCAGTGAAAATACAAACACGTCATTCAGAGTAGTGAAAAGATGTGATCAATGCAAAAGAGGATTTACATACACTTGCAAGTATAACGAAATCGAAGACCTTCCTGCCGAGTGTCCCTTCGGATGTGTTCCGACTCCTAACTCCCTAAATGAAGCCGATAATGAAAAAGCCAGTGATATTGCTTGCAACTTGTGTGGTAATAGAATGAAACAAGATTGGACAGTGATTAAAAAACATTTTGCGAAATTTCATGAGGAGTACAAATGCGTCGATATCGAAATAAAATTGACACAGTTGAAAGAGTCTGATATATCAGCCGGGAAGAATTCAGAACATAAAACTGCAAAGAAACGCAAGATTGAAATGGGCTGCTTGAAATGCAGTAGCAAATTCAATACTAAATCAGGACTTGAAGAGCACATGACCACCCACCGAGATCCATGTACAGCCTACCAATGTTTAGAATGCGGCGACTGTTATGTCGTCAAACCATCATTTTCAAAACATTTATGGATAGAACATGAGATATCTGATGTAGAAAGCTATATAAAGAAAAATAAACAATGTTTCAATGAGGATGCTTTGGAACGCTACCAAAAGGTTTCAGAAAACACCGAACCTATTAAAGAAAACCAATGCTATATTTGTAGAGAACAATTTGAAAATCACGACGACTTAGACAAACATTTCAGAGTTCACGGCATGGCATTCTTAATGAAGAATACGCAAAAGAAGAAAAGTCCATAAATTAATAATTTTTACAGATAAGTATTATTATTATTTTAATTTATTGGACTTGACTCCACTTCCGTGGAGTATTTTGCAAATGTCAAGTTCACAAATTAGTAAAAAGGGTGGGCCGTACAACGTTACAGATAAGTAAGTGAAGTATGGAGTTAACTTTGCTTCAGCATCAGCCATGTGTACTCTTCAAAAAGAAATAGTAGGAGCACAGATTAGATTCCTATAATTTTACTAACATATGAAACTTAGTCCCGAATGGGTTCTAAAACGGCTGGACCGAATTGAATGAAACGATAGAATACGACTCACATATCGTATAATTATTTGGACTACCTACTTACCTACCTTATAATATATAGTCGCGATCGCTTTTAAGTGTGCCTTGCTCATAATGTCACCAGCAAGTTTTTTTTCTTTTTTTCCTTTTTTTTCAAAGCATAGGTAGGGTAAGTAAGTACTAATACTTAGTATTGTGGCGGTCTAGGTCAGCGTAACACTTCCGGTTTTTCTGTATTGCAAAATGGCTCTTGTTCTTTGGTAAGACAGTGTAGGGCGCACGAGACCATAGACAAATCTGTTACGCCCTCCTAGACCGCCACTGTACCTACATAATATTAAGCTCATAACATATTATAATACTCGCGTTTAAATTTTAATTTTTAAATGGTTGTTGGCTTGCCATACTTAAGGCCCAGTCCGCAGCGCGTTTTTTTTTTTACAATTAACCGCGATCAGTATACCCACCGACTACGTTGGTATGATAATTCGGTTATATACGAAGAACAAGGGGTTGATACAAGTACAAAGTCGACAGAAACAGCTAGCATGCTTAACAATATATAACGTTCTACGTTACATGGTGCCCTGGTACTCTTAACCTTTTAACCGCCAAGCACTTGATATGAAGTAGTCACAAAGTTCTCCCACCACGCCAAGCACTTCTCTGGAAGTAGCTTACATTTTTACATTTTATGACCCAACTATATATTCTAAAGAGAAAAATCCAATTGGATACTGTTCTTGAAGCTTCTATGAAGTAATTCATGTTAACAGATTTTGTGAAAAGTTAATTAACTTAGAATAATAAGACGATAAACTTTAAGAAACTTTCAAATGAAAAATAGTGTGCTCTCCCACGCCAAGTACTTTACTGGAAGTGGTCTAGTGTTGTGACATTACTCGGAATTTTCGATGATTCCTAACAAATATATTTTTTAAATTATTATAACTATACACTTTTTCAACCATCTCATAACGTGTACGCATAGTGCGGACTGGAATAATATAATTTCTATTAGAATTTACTATTGATTCCTTTATTGTACACATTACAAATCCTCGCCTTTGAAAATGTCGACAACAATTAATAAGGTAGGCGGGCGGCTCTAGCGAAGCAACCCGTTCATCAGTTGTTTGATATATCCCGTACGCCAAGCACTTGAGGTGAAGTGCTGCTGTGACGTCACATACGCAAGACAAGTTTTTTAGTGCTGTGCTAAAGAGTGGACATTTTGGTACATTGTGTCTAGACTGTTGGTACGCTCAGCGTAAAAAATAGTGAAAGTACATCTACAGATGAATTGCGCTGCGCATTTTCCAATGGTTCTAATTAGAAACTAATAAAATATTGTTGAATTGAATTAAGTCAGTTTGGATTTGGTCGTAAAAGTACCTACCTACTAATACTACGTTTACTTCGAAACGTGTACACTTAGATCTACAAATGGTCATCACAGATTTTTTACAAACATCCATACATAGCTGGGTAAACGCTTTAATAGACACCATAGAATTGAATATTATACTATAGAACAAAATCACGTCTTTTAAAAAAAGCTTTCAACATTTTAAACGGTATTCACAAAGTAATAGGAAATACCCAGCAAAACTAAAAAAAAAATATTGGCAATTAATTCCATAAATGGGTTTGATTTGCTTTAGGTAGCAGTGCTCTGAGACAAATAGATGTCGCATTATGTTGTCTTTGTGTGTAAGGTATGTTGGATAGGCACCCCGCCTATGCGTTTATGCTAAAACAAAAGCGTCGATTCCAGGTAAGAATACTCTGCAAAAAACCCTTTACAAAAATGTGATTTATGACTTTGTTTACCTTAAAAATTATTCTTTCCCACGGCTTCTACTACTGGAATACAGATTTGCAGAGAACTATTGGGACCTTACCTCATAAGTTGTTTTTTTTGAAATAGTTAAAAGTTCATTAAAAAAAACGTTTACGTATGTAAATTGAGATACTTAAGAAAATTCCTGATGAAAATTAAAAAATCTCTTTGATGAAGTGTAGAGGGTGTAAAAAGAGACTATAGTATTTTACAATTATTTGTAATTTTTAATTTAAATGTTATTTATGTCCTCAAAATTAAAACAACCTTTGATTTTACATAGTTCTTTATAATGACGTTTTGGATACGATGTTATCTATGATTGATTTATGGCAATGGTCGAGGGACGAACAGCTACAAACATAAATTATATTAATTTTTAGATTTTAAATTTATAGAAAGTATAGTTTTAGTTTTGTACATATTTGTATTTGAGGACGAAAGAGAATAATTAAAAAAAAAAAATTGCCAAAAGAAAACTAAGTATAGGTACTATATATTTTTTTATCCAGAATTAATTACGTATTTATACAAAAATAGAAAGAACGCGCGTGCGGTCGGTGCGAAGCCTAGATCTCTCTGGAGGGGCACGATAAGGACCGATGCGCTCGCGACACTATAGGCTCCGTCCGCCCCATTTATATTGTCTTCATAATGTAAGGTAAGGCGTAAGGCCCCTGCAAACGCAAAAGCGGAGCATTATTTAATGGTGGCGAAAACACCAAGGGAACATTATTTTGTTGTTACGAGTGTTAGACAAATTTACCCAACAACTTCCATGTCCCAATACAACTCAATTTTATAAAGCTTGACAGCTATTGGTTTTTTCAAATTATAAGCTTTATAACACTAATACTATACGTTTATAACTAACAAATATAGCTTTTGGAGTATAAATTGAGGTGTGTTTCCATGCCCATTGTCCAGGTATGATTCAATGAAATATCCCGCCACGCTCATGACAAAAATGGTGCCTTAAACTGTAACGAGAAATGCATCACATGACATGTGACTCATGAACTTAAAATTATTAAGTTACTTGAGTGAGATTATTTTGATTGGTACATAAATGGTTTTATTAAAAACTAGTCCACCCGGCGAACTTCGCACCGCCTAAGCTATAACTATCTTGTGCACGTATTAAACTTATAAACCTTCCTCTTGAATCACTCTATCTATTTAAAAAAAACCGCATCGAAATCCGTTGCATAATTTTAAAGATTTAAATACGATTAAATAAAAGATAAAAAATATAGTACAAAAAAACTATCGACTTTGTGATTAACAACCCTTTAACGAGATCGAACTTCGCAGTTTTTGTGTCTCTCCAGCGCCGAGTACTTGATATGAAGTAGTTAGTGACGTGCCACCGCTTTAGTTTGTTATATAATTCAGTTGAAAGTAATCAGACAAAACTCCATAAAAGCAAATTCTAATTGGGTTCTAGCATTACAAAAGTTTAAAAAACGGGAAAATGTTTAGCTTTTCGTATATTAATCACTCCATTGTTTATTTATCTCACATAAAAATTTTGGTTGATTTTGTGTGTCGATTGAATTTTGCAATCACTAATGTTTTTGAAGGTAAAATGCCTTGGCGTGGGGGAGCAACCTTCGTTTATTTCCAGTGGCGCCGAAAAGGTTAAATAAATAAAAAAACTATCGATAGTACAGATAGAAAGAGTCTGTTTTATAATAATTATGTAGTAATTATGTTAGGGTATACAGTGGCGGTCCAGAAAAACCGGAAGTGTTACGCCGATCGTGTCCACCACTGTGCAGTTTTCTGTATTGCAAAATAGCTGTTGTTTTTTGGCAATACAGCCTAGAGCTGACGAAACCATAGACAAATCTGTTAAGGCCTCCTAGACCGCCACTGTATTCTAACATAATTACTACATAATTTACTTTCTGGGACTGGGAAATACTAGTACGAGTTGGGTACAACAAGGGTCAATCCTAGGGTACAACTTGGACGGATTGGATTTTCTAATTGCAGTGCGGAAAATTGTATTTGTATGATTCAATGTGTTACAGATTTGCGAGAAAAATATCGCACGGCAAATAATCACTGTGCGGACAGGCTCTTAAGTTTTGCGTATCGCTATATCACTACACATACACAGTTTTGTGCACTATACTATTAGTAGGTGTGAAAGTACTGTAACTTTATTTATTTTTACAAAAGTATACCCTAGTATAGATAATCAATAATAATTTAAGTATAATTGGTGAAAGCGAACATGAGAACGGAGCATTTTATGAGTGTGAAGTAGGTGTGAACGCAATGGGGGGGGGGGGGGCGAAGCATGTATAGTATAGTACTCTCATCTGTTTCCGGCACCCGCGAGGCCAACATGATTACTCCACGGTTCGCGCTCGTTACGCAGTACAAACACGGAAAACCCACCCAGAATGACGCTCCGTGAACACTGCGCTGCGCGCTCCCTTTGTTCGACGAAAAAACCGACAAATTGCGGATTGCGAGGCGCAAGAGTTGAAATGCTCTATTCGTGCGCGTAGTGAGCGCGGTTCGTGCGCGCAAGCCGTCTACATTATGGGAATTCTGTTACATTGCACGTTACATTTCATGTTCGCTTTCACAAGTGTGTAGGTACCGATCTGGAGTCCGCTAACTGCACTACAGTCATGGCCGGTTTGCGACAAACACTTTGTTTTATAGGAATATAGAAGCCCGTAGTTAGATAAGAGTGGAAGTTGCGCGTTGCGTCTATGCACCGCATCATGTTAGCTTTGTAAGCGAAGCGCAGTATATATTTTAGAAATACTATAATGAGTCGTAAAGCGGGCGAAGCATTGCGAAATCGCCGAACGCTCGTGTCACGTGCTATCATGGCAAAACACTCCCCTGCGTTTGCGTTTGGCATGTCTCACAGTTTTCTTTCATATAAAGCACATACTTAGGTACTTTCAAATATTTTAAACTGCAATTTGTTATTAATGTTCTGAATAAATATACAAAAATAAGAATATTTTTTTTTCATCCTTAGATTATTTTTATCTGTAGGGGACTGCATCGTATCGCTGTAACAGCCCTCATAAGTTTCAGTTTTGTTGGATCCTTTAGAGATATCTTCACTGCGATACTAGCGCTAATCGAGTATATTTCTTTGATCTTTATTCTTAAAACTACACAACAGTGCAGTTCTAAGCAAGATTTTAGGCATCATTATCTCACAGTTTTTATTTCGGCCATGGAAAATAATATTATTATTTTTCATATTGGCGCTAGTATCGCGGTTAGGGCATGAATACCGGAATCTCGGAATCTCGTAATATCGGAATCTCGGAAGAATTTTCCGATATTTTCAATTCCGATATTGAGAAAGCCAATATCGGAATCTCGGTACAAGACATTTATTTTTATTTGGGTTGTTTTAAGCGTTCTGCATGGCTACAATATAAAAAGTACCCTGTAAATTCGTCAATTCTTACCTTTTTTTTAATCAGAAACATTCTTTCAAAGCAGTTCACTTAGGTATTTAGTACTTTGTACTGGTAAAATGAATCTTTGAATGGTACTCACTTAGTAAAAAAAAAAATAGATCAATAAAGAAATATTTTTTTATATAAAATTCAAAATCATTTACTTATTCAAAAATTTTTGTTTTTTTTTGTTCTCATTTGTTGTATAAAAAACCTTGAAACAGATCATCTCAGCTTGATTGCTGACTCCACAAATCATGTAATTCAAATAAAATAAAATTGTTTACATTTACGATTTAAATAATAGTTTCTTGAGTAATTTTTATTGAGTTTTTACGATTCCGATATTAATATCGGAATTCCGGTATTGAGATAAAATGTCCGATATCAGTATCGGAATTGAAAACCTTCCGATATAACATGCCCTAATCGCGGTGTAAGCCCTCTTAGATTACTTATTGATATGAGCTTAGAATCAAAACTTAATAACCAAAATTGAAAATCAGATCCCCTCATCAACTAGATCAGAGCTGATCAATTTCAAAAGGTTATGGTTACCTACCATACCTCTATAAGTACTTTCTATAACATTGAAGTAACCCGGTTCCATATTTAGAATTGATACCTAGCACTAGCCTAGCACATAGAAAAAGTATTTAAGGCTTGCTGCTTCAAAAATTTGTATTTTTGAGATTTTTTTAAACAATCTGAGACATACAAAATTGATGTCTTCATTCTGAAAAAAATATATGTGTTAGTTAAGGATCTAATCTAGTCATCATACTAAAGGGAAACAGGATCAAATTAATTTTAGTTGATAGAAAAAAATCTCAAAGTTACCCCTTTTTGTTCCGTTTTTTCCATTTTATTTTTAAACCGCTGATTGTGTTTATTTGATTTTTGGAATGAAAATTGCTGACCTTAAATTTTAGACATACTACTATAGTAAGAATTTTTAAGTTTAACGAAAAGACAAAAAACCAGCAAAAACTAAAAAAAAACATCGTTTTCGCGCGGTCCGATGCCATGCCGCGCCGCTCCCTACCCCGTCAGTACCCTTGTGGCCACGGCCGAGGCCGGTTCTGTGTCAAATTTTTGTTTTCGCGCTCTCGTATTTCGTTTTATTTTTATTCAAATGTAAACAAATTTTGACAACAGATGTCAAAACAATGAACCATAACATCTGATTAGGATCTGTATGGAGCTGAAAGAAACCAATTTTGATACCGATATTACATTTATAAAACCGTCGCATTACAAACTTACCTTTTTTATTCCCACAAATAAAGCTTAAATCATAGGGTACTTATATAGTTATATCATATCTTTGTTAGTTCTGTGGCGCCGATAACACAATATTAATATTACATTAGCACAATATTACGTGGTATACTTACTCAAATTACTTTAAAAAGGCAGTAATTTATGTCTTAATAGAAAATGTTTCCTTTTTATTTAACGCTTTTCGGTTTTTTCGGCTGTTTAATTTTTTGATGAAAAGATTTTATTTTTTGCTTTTCAGTTTAATTTTAAGGAATTACCCCCCCCCCCCTCCTCACTTCAAGGTTCACCTTCACCTCAAATCACTCTCCAAACGCTGGTCTCACACCCCTGAAGGTGGTCAGACGACCTGGTAAAGGTTGCGGCCTATGTCCAGCAGTGGACGCTATCGTGTAAGATCGGCTGCTTAAAATCAAAACCTAGTAACTCGTTTTAACAAAAATGTTCAGGAGAGCCAAAAAACGGGTCGACCACTTTAATTCGTTGCCCCGAAGAAACCAGACGCAATAGCAATTTCGGTGTTTGACCAAAAGTTTGACTATATTGTTGACTATAGTCACACTTAAATCGATCCAACTATTTTTTTTTTAATTTACCCAAATATGACAATGAAAACAATTTCAAAACATAGTATTTCACACTTAGTTAATTAACTAAGTGTGAAATACTATGTTTTGAAATACAATCTCTGAGTTAATTCTCTACTTTTTAAAGCATTTTATATTTTTAGTTGTACGTTTCGAATGAAAAATGTTATTTTTTGAAGTGCATTCATTTAAAAGTTATAAAAGTGATTTATTTGTGGCAGAATTAAGTTTTGTTTACGATTTGGTTACGACTCGTGGTTAATTCAGCCAAAGGACCATGCAAAAAAATGTATGGGCAGTGTCCCATCCCATCAACAGACATGGGACAAGTTTCAATATCATTATTACGTCCCATGAAAAGTCAGTACCAATTTTTAGTTCGGAATTCGACGGGGTTTTTTTTTTTAAAAAGACTTTTGACAAAAATAAAGTATTTTTATTTTAAAATAAAAAATTACATTTTAGACGATAATTACAAAAAGCAATTGTTCAACTAGACATTTTAAGTATTAATAACACAAAAACAATTGTGCAAGTAGACACTTAATAACAACAGAACTATTATCCAGACAAAAATAACGTTATATATTTTTGTAATAAGCAGAAGTATTTTTTCTGTGTTATATTGATTATATCGGTGTTATATGTGTGCTTGTCAGTTGTCTAGAACTCGGAACACAATCTACACTCACTTTTGGACTAGACTATAAAAATATTAAGGTGAGATTAAATAATTATGCAGGTAAAAATATCTCATTCCTCATAGGAATTATGGCCGGACGATTGAGTCGTTCCTAACGTAAGCTATACTTTAAGTGCTATATTTCTATTCAAGCAATTCTAAAATGTATCATATAGTATCGTAGCAATGTTCTATCTGCTTATATATTCTAACTACATGACACTTATTCTTATTCATTATACGTATTCTACATAATATCTAAAAGTTATCGATATATGTATAATAAATCAGTAAATAAATACAATGACTGTGACTTACTTGTGTCAATCCATTTTGCAAAATGTAGGCCGCTAACTCAGGACTACTATGAAGCAATGTTTCTTGTAATATATGTCGTCTCTGTCTTAAAACAGATCTAGGACACATTACACATTGGCGTCCAGTCTCCATATTTATAAATCACAGTCCATTAAACGTGCCGGGGTCATCGAGTAGCAATCAAAAGGTCCAATAAACAAGCAGAGGTTAGTAATAGTCGCAAACAAGCCGATAACGCACAAATAAACAACGCGAACACAGCAGAACGTACTAGCCACGACTGAGGGAGGTGCGCGGGCGCAGGCGTCGAAAGGGTGCGGTCGGGGTAACGGAGCAAGGAGGGAGGGTAAAGTACGTCTTACGGCTGTTCTCTCTCGAGTTTTTTTTAGTTAAATAGTACATTTTTAATTCGATTCTTAATACTTAATAAAACTGTATAAGTATAACATATTTTTTTTTATTGCACGATAACCCCATATCCTACAGTGATGTCGCCATAGTAAAAAATAATCATAATGTCGAGATGTATTTAATGAGATATGTTTGGCATCTGTTGATGATATGGGACGATTTTTTGCATAGTCCTTTGTATACTGTTTTTGTAACTTACTAAATTCCATCAAAATTTGATTGATTTTATAATAGGCGCCAAATTCAAAACATAGTAAGTCAGCTTTCAAATTCATAACCTAGTAAGTCGTTGAGTTGCTAGGTTTTTTTATTTGTAATCCGACATGCGCTATGTTAAGAATATGTACTTCATGGAAATTTCAATAACTTTTCCAAATTGGGTAGACTTGCTAAATTTTATTTTTAAAATTACGTAAGAAACTGGGTGTTTTAAGGTTCATATCAAATCTATACCGCCTAGTAAGTCGAAAAATGACAAAAACGGTTTTTTTGCAAAAACACCAGTTACTAGGTTTTGAATTTGGGCAGCCGAGATGATGATGATGATGATTATTATTATATTAGTCGGCGAGGCGCTTCTCCAGAAGTCCCCCAGAGTCCTCCAGAAGAAGGCAGGTAGTCGCCACTTACAATGGAACTGGTGGGGCGAGTGTTGAAAATTTTGCGGTTTTTGTAATCCAATCGTCGTAGGTCGCCAATTTAGAGAACTCCTATGTCCGCCCGCCTGCAGTAGAAATAACTCCAGAGGTTGAAGAAGGGATGATATATTTACACATGGTTAGGTACACTATTTACAAGAAAATGAATGCATGTTAATGTGTACAGCGGCTGAGATGTACTGCCTAGTTAACAAAAGTCTTTTTGAAAGGTAACAATGTCAATTTTAAAATCTTCTTCTATAAATTAAAAAGTAACAGTATCAAAAATTAGTTTGGTTACAAAAAGGTTGGATGAAAGGCACAATTTACTTTTATATAAAAAATATATATACTTATGCGAGCAGTTCTCATGTAAATTACAATATGGCAATACAATCTGTGAGTGAATAAAAAAGGCATCCATATTTTATCCACCCTTAGGCCGCATTTGCAGGCCGCACGCAGGGCGTTGCGCGAGGCGTCGTGCGGGGCGTGCTGCGCCCAAATCAAATGTATAGCAATAGTATGAGACCGTTTAAAGAGACGCGCATAGGCCTATGTTCGATATCGTATAAGGAAACGCGTCGGCTCCCGCGGCGGCGCCCGCAGCGGCGGCGCCCGTGGTGGGGCGCCCGCGTCGGAGCCCACACGACATCCCGCACAACACGCCGCGTCTTCGTAAAGGAGGCCTTAGGGTGTGATTTTAGTTCCAAATAAAAAAAGTTATCAACTCAAACTATATCGTTATTTGTTTAAAATTAAAACAACCAGTGGTGTTTTATTTATATTGAGAAAACACTACAAAAAGGGTTTACTTTGATATTTATTTCTACAGAGTGAAATTCATTACATCTTGTTACTTTTTAATAACTTGTCTAAACTAAATCCTACATCTATATTTTTCAGAATTAAGAAATCTGTTTTATATTTCTCAGATGGTTTAAAAAAAACTCGTTATTACAAATACCTTACCTAAACGCAAATTCTTGTTAGCTGAAACGAAAATCGGAAAGAAAAATTGTGCGGTAGGTATAAACATCTCGATTTAACTTCGGCTTGTATGAAAAGTAATAAAATTTAAAACTGCCGCGACATTTCGCATTTCGACGCGCGCATGACACAGCTGCGAGGGTGGGGGACCCTCATACCTAATTAGGTAAGAAGCTTCAAAGTACAGGGTCTTAAATCCCCTCATTATGATCTTCAAACGGCTGATCAGGGCAACAACTAAACGGTTGATGCCACAGACAGGTACACATGTTAAACTTATAACACCCCTCTCTTTTTACTCGGGGTTTCCAATTCATAATCTTTATATAGAAATGCACCCTATATTTTTTTTAGATATCATATTTGTTTGTATGGAAAGTTAAGTAAGTAAGTAATCAGAAAAGAGTAAAATAACTTGTCTAATTTGGCCTTGCAATTCACCACTAGAGTGCGTTAGGAGAAATTAAAGAAAATATGTTTTTTTTAGTTGCAAACTTGCAAGTAATTTTTAATTGTAAATTCAATAACAATTAAAATATTATACCATAGTCAAAAAAATGTTATACCTATATACGAGTACAAAGAGGAAAGATTTGATTGTGTGCTTGTTTGCATTGAATAGGCTCCGCAAGTGCCTACTGAACCGATTAGAAATTTTTTTCACTGTTGGAAAGCTACACTAATACCAGGGTGACATAGGCTATAGAATTTATCAAAAAACGCAAGGCGGTACGAAGTTCGCCGTGTCAGCTAGTGCACAATAAATCAGTCAAATATATCTAGGTACTTTCTAGTCTTTGTTCCTATTCAGATACAGTCGATGAAAGTCTTTTTTGCTTGATAAAGCATTTCGACAAGTTGGGCAGGTCTTGTTTGTTCTAAAAGCTTCTTTCAGACATTTATAGCAGTAAACATGTCCACAACTCGTCGATGCCATGGGGTTTACACCTAGTTCTTCCCAACAAATAGGACATTCACCGAATAAACTTGTTTGTTTAGTCAGCCTCTTGGATTTAACTGGCGGCGGCAGCAGCGGCCCATCGTCTTTCTGAAATAAAGATTCGGTTCAGTTAAGTAGGTAGGGTAAGGTAAGGTATCATCGCGTTTGATGACACGGTGAAACGCAACTTTTTCTAATATATTATAGACTTAAGTGTATAGGTACTTTCGTTTCACTGTGTGTTCTGTTTGTAGGTGTTATAAAAATTGGCCAAGGCCACATCTATTATCTTCTATTTCTACTTCTATTTACTTCCTATCCATCTATCTATAATAAATGTACATATAAACATGAATCGTGGTTCGTAAGTCTCGCTGAAACTCGAGAAGGGCCGGGCCGATTTAGCTCAGTTTGTAAAAATAACAATTTGATTTACCTTAAAAAATAGTAAGGCGATATGCAGACCGCGATTTTAATGCACACCTCGGACATAAAACGTAGTGATAGGTATAGTTACCTAAAAGCGCGTGCGAAGGCACACAGCCGAAACTCAAAACGTGCACGCGTATCATGCTTGTGTGAGTGAGAAAAGACGTGCTATCATGGAATTAATAACGTATGTAATTAATTCCATGCGTGCTATTTGTACTGAAAGGCTCAGGTAACCGAGAGCGGGGGAGCCGCACTTGCTGAGGGAGGCAGGGAGTGACCATACTGTATGTCGTACAGTCACGGACTAGGAGGCCGTAACAGATTTGTCTATGGTTTTGTCAGCCTTAGACTGTATTACCAATGAACAAGAGCTATTTTGCAATACAGAAAAACCGGAAGTGTTACGCCGACCGTGTCCGCCACTGTACTTTTTATTAAACTGTGTTGTATAGTTATTTAGATAAGTATATGAATAAGGCCTTGTGTATCTGTGTAGCCCAGCATGGACAAGACCCTACGAACAAATAAAGACCCCAGACTGCTGTTTGATCTAAAAATGATTTGAAATGAGGGTAGGTACTTATTACTTAGTTTAATAAGTTTATTTCTAGGAATTTATGTAAGTAGGTAAGTTCCTAAGTAAGTACTACTAACTTACCTTTAGTGGTGTAGAAGTTTTTCGTAGATTTGTCGTGATTTTTCGTTTTTTTGCTTTTGCAGTCGTACCTAAATAATCGTCTTGAGAATCGTCCAAAACTATAGTAATTACGTTGTTGGTGTGTTGGTTAGCTATCGTGAACGAATTCGTCAAATCTATCACCGTACCATCTACTACAGGTTTGTTAGTTTGAAAATTAATGTCCATTTTGAGTGTTTAGTTGATGTTGATTGTAATAACAAAAATTAAAAATAAAATTTTCTACCACAATGCACGATGCACGTCTCGCACTATTTAATTAATTTTCTGTCTGACGTAGGTAGGTAGTTATATGTTAGTTTATGTAAGAGGTAGAGGTAGGTACTCAGATTAATGAAATACCAATAGATCAAACGTTAGTGACGTCACGCGTAGGTAGCCAAAGAAATTGTCAATGATATCTTATTTCCTTATTATAATGCTACAAATTTAAAGAGTCACTAAAAATCTACGATGGTAGGTAACATTAGCAATCAGAATCAGAAACATTTATTTCGAACATGTGGTAAGATACAGGTGGTAAGTCTTTTTAAGTACCTACTTTTATCTTTCGGTGCCCTTACAGGGTTCATGTGTTGTACTTTACATATGTAAGATAAAAGTAGGTGGTACTTAAAAATACTAAAACGTTCATGTGCTGTACTTCACATATGTAATTGTCTTTACATTATATGTAAAGTACAGCACATGAACCCTGTAAGGGCACCGAAAGATAAAAGTAGGCACTTAAAAATACTAAAACTTAAAAACCAGGTAAGAACTTCCTATATTATTGTTAAGTAGGCAGGTAAGGTACTCTTAAGGTAAATAAAAATAAGAAAAATCTGTATTGCAGCTAAGTATACTACAATAACAAAATATTTGAAAGTGGTAAAACTTTTGTAACTAATTATATTAGAATTTAGCGCAATTGCAGATTAGGTACGCTATAGAAATAAAGAAAATTTGGGCGAAAGAATCACTTTCCTCGCGTTATCTGATTTTTTTGACCGACGAAAAAAAGGAAGCGCTCAATTCGACACGTATATATTTCTTTTTTTTTTTATGTATGATGATCACGCATAACTTTTTACAGAGTAGCCCAATTTTGATAATTCTTTTTTTAATCGACAGGGCATACCATGAAGTTGGACCCATAAAAATTTAGAAATAAAATTCCCACCCTAAGGGTTGAAAAATAGGGGTGACTTTTTGGTCGGCGGGTCGATTTATCCACTCACAGGTTGCATTTCCGTGTTACATTATAACTTTTGATAGGTACCTACTTACAATATCTTTGGAAATAAAATAAAATCAGCCGAACGACGTCCACTGCTGGACATGGGCCTCCCCCACAAATCGCCATACCATCTTGTCGTCCCTGTCGACCGGGCGTCTGATCACCTTATCAGCGGTGTGAAAAAATAACTGAAAAGCAAAAATAAAACATTTTTATCAAAAAATTAAACCGCCGAAAATAAAACCGAAAAGCATAAAATAATAATCTAATTACTAAGTTCTTAAAGTAATGTAGGGTAAACCAATAATTTTGAGTCGGCGCCACAGATTCAAAATTCAAAATTACGTAATACCTACCTATCTTAAATTTTAAGAAATAACCAAATTCATGCATCAATAATTTGCATGTGTGGCGCGCCGACATAAAATCACTTGGTATACCCTACATTACTTTAAGAACTTAAGTAGGTAGTTTAATTACATTATTATTTTATGCTTTTCGGTTTTTTTTTTCTGTGTAATGGTCGGATTCCGACCACACACACCGGGTAAATCGATAAAAATTGCGGAAGTTACTGTATGTTAAGAAACATACCAGAAGTTATTTTAAGTATCCAACGCTATTTAATTCATTTTAGAACAAAAACAAACAAAAATGTACAATTTAAACAATTCTAATTTTAGGTTATTAGTGCCGTCAATAATAGGCTTGGGTAACTCCGGACAAGAAGACTTAAATGAGCTAGATCCTCTCCCGGATCATAAAATCTGAATCACTCCACAGTTTTCTTATCGAGCCGGATCCCAAATAAGTCCGGAGCGAGAGCTCGGCTCGGACGAACTCGCACGTCACGTCGTCTCAGACTTCTGAGGAAGACTGGGATGGGATGGGAATAAGAATAAGATTAGGATCGTTCGGATACTGCAATCGCGCTCGCTCGGCCCGGCGGCGGCGGCCCCGGGGCCCGGTCGACGATTCGGTCACACCCACTGTCAATGTTCGCGCGGCGGGCTGAGATTAGACGCGGACGGATCCAGATTTGATGACTCGCGCGAAGTGCTTGGAGCGTATGGGAATCGGAATAAGAAAGGGGACCCGGCTCGATAAGATGAGTAGAATCCCAGAGCGGATCCAGACAAGATAAGTCCAATCCCTCTCCGGAGCTGGGAGTACCCAAGTCTAGTCAATAATGCTAATAATTGCTATCGATAATGAAGTCGATAAAATGATTAATTGAACATTTTCTTTCAGGTTTCCGAAAACTAAAAACATCCGCAGGCTCTGGTTTACTGCCACTGAAAGATATTACAAAACTTTTTGGAACTCGGAACTTCAAGTCCGGATGCTTTGAGGGTTGCAACTTAATTGAGAGTTCTCCTTAAGTCTAATGCAGTGGCCATTTTAAATTTTCCCAGTAAAACAGAAGTTGCTTTGGTAAAAACAAAACAATAATTACAAAAAAATCTAAGCTTCACACTTACCGCCGCCTCCGTAGCTCAGTAGCGTAGCGCGTTGCGCCACGGCACGGAAGGTTGTGGGTTCGATCCCCGCAGAAAATACCACATATTGATTTCTCACAAAAATCACGTTGTGGTTGTTTTCGGTTGGATAGGACATTGCAGGCTTGAATCACCTGATTGTCTGAAAAGTATGATGATTCCGTGCTTCGGAAGGCACGTTAAGCCGTTGGTCCCGGCCGCAGTGTAGTGGTCGTTATAACCGCGGCGACAAGCTGGCCCCTTGTCACGTTGGTAATAAAGCATCATCATCATCATCATTTCAGCCGTAGGACGTCCACTGCTGGACATAGGCCTCCCTCAAGGCTCTCCATCTGTACCGATCGCAGGTGGCCTGCATCCAGCGTGGACCCGCGGCCTTGCGCAGATCATCCGTCCATCTGGTCGGTGGACGTCCTACGCTGCGCTTGCCGATCCGTTTATCCGTAATAAAGCATAAACTCGGCTAAACGTGGGTCCGGCTCTCAAGCTGGTGCCTCTGCCTAACCTTTCGGGGAATAAAAGGCGTGAGATTATGATTATGTCTAAGCTTCACACTTACCCTGTTATTCAGGAAAAATTAAAAAGCATTTTAGTTATTTGACGTATTATGTCAATTTATACTGGATGTTACGTATTACCATACAACGCATACAACAAACTCCTCCAGTAAAACTGCTTTAGATGTATAGCACAGCTAAAGTAGCGCACTGTTGTATAGGTTTTAGGTTTACTATTTGTTTCCAAAAGCGGCCGTTTTTAGCAGTAATCAGTAGCTTTCTTTGATCTCTAACTTACAAGCTATACAACAGTGCCCTATAAATACTAGGCTACATTATCTAGTGGAATACTGTTTCACATTTTTGATATTTGCCTTAGAAGTATTATATACTCTGTGCCTTAGTTAAGAAGATATTGTTTTTTTTCGCGGGTTTTACTTTAGCTGTGCTATGTCTCTTAAAGCCTGTTTAGTGTCTACTGTATCTTTATTGAATAATACGGTTAGACATGTGTGAAGTTCAGCAATAATGCATTTTAAGTTTTTTTTTTCAGGGGCTTGCAACTCCGGAAAAGACTACTTAGCTATGAGCAAAAAAGTATTATGTAAACTTAAGTTGCAATGGGCAGGGCACATAGTTTCAAGAATCGCACCGGAAGACGCAGAAAAGCCCAGAGCGGCCCCTCAGAAGGTGGACAGACGATCTGGTGAAGATTGCAAATCAGAAATGATTTTTGAACCATTTTGGATTGACATTGATTCGTCACCAAAAAAATCTTTGTTTAAATTACTTACATCATCATTTAAAAGTTTTTTAAATTTACCAATTGCATCACCAAATATATCCGCATGATTAAATTTACCGACACAATTTTTCCACGTACGGTTTAAAAATCTATTTTTAGTGTAATTCTTTGAATACTGATCCGTTGCGAAAATTCTTGCACCTTAAGGTGGTCCCTCTCGGTATGGCGCGAAATTCAAATTTTTTTGCGTTTTTTATTTATTCTGGCGAAAGTATTCATTTTCAATAAAGTTATAATGAATTCGCGTATGTAAAAAACCTTCTTCCACATTGTAATACAACGTTTTCTGAAGACAGATCTACAGATTTTGTGTCTAAGGGGTAAAAGGCCAAAAATCAAGTTCCTTGAATATACACAAAATCGGTAACACTGTCTTTCAAAAACGATATATCACAATGTGGGAGATTAGTTTTTACGTACGCGAATTAATTTAAACTTTATTAGAGATGAATACTTTCGCCAAAATAATTAAAAAACGTATAAAAATTTGAATTTCGCGCCATACCGTGAGTTACCACCTTAACGCCTCAGAAACTTAGGACACCTGAAAGTAATCTTAAGTAGGAGATATGATGAGTCTAACCGGTTATCTTGTATAAAAGCAATTGATCATGACACTTCCTTCGTCTCTCTAAAGTATGAAAGTTACAGCTAAAATCTTTAAATTTATAACGCATGCGTTTCTCAAACTTTTTCTGAATGCGCTCTATTGAGTCAATGTGTGTATTCTATTTGCGCAGATTTCTCATAAACACTTAAATATTTTTTTTCCCTATCCCATGGCAATTTCGGGAAATCCTTTAATATTGCTCATCTACACTTCCTATGGAACCTACATGCAAAATTTCAGCCCGCTACGCCCAGTAGTTTCGGCTCTGCGTTTTCTGTCGGTCAGTCAGTCAGTCATTCAGTCAGTAACGGAAGAGTTTTACTTATTTTATACTAGTCGACCCGGCGAACTTCGTACCGCCTTACCTATAAATATGTTGTGCATGAATTATACATATAAACCTTCCTCTTGAATCACTGTATCCTTTAAAAAAAACCGCATCAAAATCCCTTGCATAGTTTTAAAGATATAAGCATACATAGGGACAGACGCGGTAAGCGACTTTGTTTTAAACTATGTATTGATATTGATATAAGTTTTCATTTTTACTTAAGTAGGTATATCGATATCGATTGAAGCTAGATTCAATACAACCCTGTTTGACAGTTAAGTCGACACGCGGCTCAAAATCGAACCCATCTTCTGTCTTTTTTTATCACATAGTAAGTTTTGTGAGTGTAACCAGACCAGGACAGGGCAAATAGGTACACAAAAATACGTTAACTCTATTGAAGCGTAGCGGCGGCGGTTTCCAACCTCTTTGGGTAGGTATTATTATGTCTATGCTAATAAGGTATTAATCAATGGGGAAGAAAACTGCTAATTTATCCCGCTAGTGTCGTTTGTACGGTCGACCCAAAATAAACACCCTGCTACCACAAAAAAGTTATACTGGTCTAAATCGCCAGTTTGTATGACAAATTAGCGATTTAAACCTAGTCTAGTGATTTAGACCAGGATTAACTCTTTTTGTGGTAGAGCCGAAAGTTTTGTATGTGATTTGCATTGTTAGTCCAATTATTTATCAAAAGTACTCACTATGTAGCTGTGGGGTGTAAGAAAAATTAAAATCATAAGTTTCCTAACAACTCCCGGCTAGGAAGCTATAAGTTTAAAGAACTTCAAAGAAACCGAACGGATTGAGGTTATGTTTTCGACATTTTGAAGATTCCAACTAACGAAGTATTAGTTTTACTACACGTTTATTCCTAATTCTATATCTTATCGCTGTTTAGGGAGTCTTCAGTCCTTTTTTTTTTTTTTAGGCGGGGAAACTCCTAACGAGTACCCTGCGACCCCGGGGGGAGTCGCAGGGTTATGTGGGGTTCGCACCCACTAAAACCCCGCCGGTGTCCATCTCGGCTGTTGGCAAAGGGGTCACGGGTGATCTTTCGATCGTTATGTTCAACTCCGCGACGGGTCTGCAGTCCTCGCACAGAGTTTTCTGACCCATCTTGAGATGACCTTTGATTGTTTTTAGGTTATATTTTGTTTTACTTGCAAATTTCAGCCCCGGATCTTCAATTTTTTTTTAGGCGGGGCAAAACTGAAAAATGGCGCCCCCGCTGCCCAGTTATAATTTAATTTTACGTTTTTTTATGTGTATAATTTTACCTGTCAGCGGACGTAGCATGACCGACCATTTGTTGAGTTTTTCTGTCACTTTTGAACTCTTTCACATCATCTCAATAGATTTTCTCGCATTTATATGTCAAAAGTGACAGATGGATTCGACAAATGGTCGATTATGCTCAATGATTCTGAGTAGCGATCCCATCTCGCACCTTTAGAACGAAAGTGACGGACTCAAAATTTTGGGAAAATTAGTTAAGCTATTGAGACCACTAAAAAATAAATTCTTTATAGGCGGGTAAATCTAAAACAGGCGTATCTCGGATAGAACGGTAGAAACTTTGAACTACTTCTCTCTGGTCATGCTACGGCCGCAGACGTCCACTTATTGATCGACATTTGAACATGCCTACCTAATCATGGAAATAATATTAGTTAACACAGCGCAGGATAGGAAACCACATTTTCTGGCAACTGCTCCATCCTCTTTTATGCAATATTCTTTTGGATTTTGTCTAATTTTTTTTGCAATTTTTGAGTAAAATTAGTGCAAAAAAACGGACCAGGATAATATATTCTTGACTCGATTGATTTCGTGAAGATTTCACCCAAGTGCTTCGTCAGCCAGGCTTTGACAAACAGACTGTGCTATAGCGTCGCGCTGAAGCGCTGGAGTTACGCGGCGCTAGAGCGCTCTTTGATGTCACACAAGCTCCTTTATGTAACTTACCAACGCATTTACACTAAGTGCAGCAGATCGCTCAGTCTTCGGAAATATCATTCAACTATCAGGAAAGACCAAAATTAGTGGGAGTGAGAAATGGAACACTTTTTGCATGTTAGTTTCGCTCGAAGTGGTCAAGTAAATAATACAGTTTCAGGCCGAGGCAAAAACAAATTCTGTACGCCCGGCGACAGAGCGTTCTAGCGCGGCGCTAGAATTACGCGGCGCTCTAGCGCACGTCGCTCCGGGCGCTCTGTATGACAGAGTAATATTACCATAGTACCTACATTACAAGTCAACGCTCTAGCGCCACGTAAGACTCTAGCGCGATGCTAGCGCTGCGTAAGGCTGGCGCCCTAGCGCGGCATTACAGCTACTACAGCGCCGACTGTTAGACAAAGCCTGGCATGATGAGGCAGAATGACTTGAATTATAACTAACTGACGCGTGCTGCTGCGATCTGGGATTCCTGCGGGGAGTGACGCGTAAATTACATTTCGCGTACGCGCCCTGCGAAAAAAGTTTGTGCAGTATGTCGTCGTCAGCTCCGCGCCCTTTGGGTATCGATCGAGTTGATATGGCCATAAAATTTCTGTACTATTACTTAATCCGTGCTTGGTCAAGTTTAAGTAAATGTTTTGTTGAATGATGAACAATAAACATTTGTTTGCCTGAGCCGCTTGGTGGGCGCCCCTGAACAACCTCGCCTCTCACAATATATAATTATTATTTATTTATTAAGGGGCTAAAATTGGGAAAACGGCGAGAGGAGTGTTCGTATATACGACTTTAATAACACTTAAAAATAATACAGAAAGCTATTTTTTTTTTCGTAGCTTCTCAAAAGACTGAACTACAATTATAGTAGGTTTTCAAATAAAAAAAACTAAAGGGTTTTCTTATAAAAAAATCGTAAAGTTCATCAAAAACTGCAAAAACAGCTTTTGCTGTTAACGATTGTTTACTAGTTTAAAAGTAAGTTGAAGCAAAACAAAAATTGTATCATAAACTAGAAAGTCTGTTCAACTTTTATATTGTAATTACAAAAATATACATGTCCATTTTCATCTAGTTTTAATTGCTAAAACTTTACTAAAATTTCGGCGGAAATTCTCCATACTAAATTGTATGGAGGGATACAACGGCCGAGCGGCCGATTCGATAAGCAGAAACGGGCGCCAGTACGCCTCCGGTCTTGAGGCGGAGCGTACGTCAGTCGTGCTTTGGCGCGCTATTACAAGACTATTTATTATTGTTTGCGCGAGGTTTGCGCAGTGAATGAGAATTCTTTTTTAGTTTGGAAAAAGTAAGTACATTTTATTATTATTATATTAATAAATTTGAGCAATAGTAGACGTAAGTTTCTGTGATTTTTTAATATCAAATAAGTATCCCTACAAATTTATAATCTGAGGGGAAAAAGAAAGCACTTATTTTCACTCATTTTAAAAACGATATCTACATAGTACAGCTCTTAAAAATATATTTTTATATTGGGTTGTTTTCTATATCTTTCTTTTTTAAATGCAAAGCAATAAACTTTTCATTATTTTTATTTATTTTACGATTTGATATGTAGGGGTCATTAACCTTAGTAGGATTACCCACACGTCACAGTGTGTATGTACCTATCAGGAAAAATAAAAACGTAGTGCTTCTATTACTCTATCGTACACCTATATAGTAATTAGTTTTTTCGCTACCTACTTTACACAATGAAACTACAATAGGTATGGACGTAGGTAGGCAATGTTTGGTTGCATAAGGGTTTCGTATGAAAAACAACTTTTAGGGGATATCTCTCAAACAAGAACAAATTTAGGTGAGGGGTACTATAAACTATAGTAATAATAACTTATTATGCAATATGCAAGCCCGACCTGACATACGCGATCCTTTATCGTTGCTCGAAATTCAACACCTCGAAAAAGGTTTTTGCACATATTTATAAAAATAATATATTGAACTTCAATTTATTTGAAAATGATGAACCTAAAAATTAATAAAAAGTTACTTTCTTTAAAAAAATTAGAGGTGGATTTAACAGAGTTCTAAATATCAATGTTATTTATTTTATTATAAAATTATATAAATAACTGCTTGCCAGTTGTGTTAAAAAAACAACCCAGTAAGATTAAAGTTAAGCTCGGAAAGTAACTTTTTATTCTATTTATAAAAAATGCAAGAATAGGTAAAAGGAAATGAACGTCTTTCTATGCTGCAAAAAAAGTTAAATATCCAAGAATGTTCTATGTACTGTTGGTTTGTCTAATAAATAAAATAAATAAGACGCCACCGCTACAAAGGTAATTTTTATTAAAATAACCAACTTAAAATATTAATTTACACGATTATTATTATCTATACCTACTGAAGATTCTTATGTATGGATTATGTTACTTTCTTGGCCAGGAATGGGCAAATTAAATAACAACAACGTTAAATCTTAGACAGGAAAATACATAAAACAGTTTATATGGGAAAATTACATTTTTATTTTTCTTTCAACCCCTCCATTTTTTCTATCTTTTCTCACCTTTTGAACCTTATGTGAACTACGACAAACATTTTGAAACTCAAATCAGCTAAACGTTCTAAGTCGTTCTCAAGTTTAAGCGAGATAAACAAACCACGATTGATTTTTAAATATAAACTAGTCGACTCGGCGAACTTCGTACCGCCTAACCTATTACAATGTTATGCGTGTATTATACATTATAAACTTTCCTCTTGGACAGATGCGGGAAGCAACTTTATTTTATACTATGTACTAGAGGCTGCCCCGCGGTTTCACCCGCGCAGATTTCTCATAAACACAAAATTCCTGTTTGTTCCCGTTCCCGTGGGAATTTCGGGAAATCCCTTCTTAGTGCTCACCTACACTCCCTAAGGAACCTACATGCAAAATTTCAGCACGCTACGCCCAGTAGTTTCGGCTCTGCGTTGTCTGTCAGTCAGTCAGTCAGTCAGTCAGTCAGTAACGGAAGAGTTTTATATATATTGATTGAAGATGGTCTGTTATTTAGACCATCAAACTCTATCTATAGTCTTTTTTTTATCCAATTTTTTTTTTATTACAACAAGAAACCTTTTTAACGGTAAACATTTTTCATAGTCAAAGAAGTCTAAAGAAAATCAATCAATGTGGCAGACAGACGTTTGTTTTATTGAAAGGTTTAATATACCTAAATTTTTGAATAATATAATGTACCTATTTAAAATTAATTCGAACAATAAATGTTCGTTATATTGAAATAGGTATTTTAATCTGTATGTGTGTATGTACTATGTATGTTTGTCCGCGATTCTTTCACGTTTGGCTGAACCAATATTGATGCCGTTTTCAGAGTAGTATTTGCTACATTCAGGACCGGGTTTAAGTGTTTAAACAAACTTTGAAAAAAGGCAGTTCTCAGTGTATGTATGTGTCAGTTTATTGAGCCGTGTGCCTTTAAAAAGAAAAAAGTATCATATTGTCACTCGTTAGCATTAATTGCGAGACTCTTAATGTCATACCTACGTAATTACATTTATTTTTATCACAAACAGTAAGTTAATGCAAGTAATTCTTTTATATTAATTATTAGCAACGAGTTTTCAGATGCAAGTTCCATATCTCCTTTTCAAAGATTCAGCAGATCTTCTAACATAATAATGACAGGTATAAAGATAAACATACAACCAGTACTTAGGGACACGTAAAAAGTATCGATACTTTGCGGTATCGAGTACATTTCCATTCCTATCCTTACTTTGTACTCAATACTGTGCTTACGATACTTTTAATCAATGAGTACATACATTTTGGCAGGTATGGCATCATATCGAATGAACTGAAATGAATTCCCATATAAAACTAGCGACAATAAAGGTTCAGCAAACGATCAAATTTGTTTGACAAACACGTTTTCATATAATATTGTTTGACAAACTTCAAACACATCTTTTTTATATTACCCCACGATTAATTTTTTTGACATACGTAAAATTTTACAAAAAAAAATAAGTTAAACGGACACTTACACGGCTTCCGGCTATTTTTCATCGTTAAAGGAAAGCCAACTTGTTTTATTTTTTGAAGAACTTTCTTTTATTGTATTAAACTTGTGTGCCTAGCCTAAGTAAGAACTGGCCCTAAGAAAAGTGCTTCGGGGTATCGATACTTTTGTTTCTTGTTTTTTTTTTTAACAACTTTTCCAATTATTGTATTAAATTTGTGTGCCTACCAAACGTAAGAAAAGTAAGTACTATAGGACCTCAGAGAAGTACACGATAGATACATTGAAGAATTGATACTTTTGTTTTGATACTACTCATTATGAGTACAGTATCGATACTTTCTATTCTTTACCATATATTATATGAAATAGTTTTAGGTTTTGTAAGTTTTTTTAGCGTATTTATTGCTAGTGCTACCTGCACATAACACAAATAAATTTCGTGGATAATTTAATGAGTGGCTTTCAATTTGACATATAAAAAAAATAAGTTTTATTACACCGCTATGGTATGGCGCTTTGCAAAAGTCAACAGGTCAAGTTGAAATGAATCATTAAAAGAAAAAAAGAAAATTGAAACTCGTCACGCGTCAGTCAGATGGTTATTTTTGTTTTAAACTTTTTAAGTTAATTTGAACTGATTTGAATTACTATCCTATGTCTTTTACTTTAGACAACGCAATCTACGGGCGTATTATGAGACTTATTTTTGCTTTTTAATGACACAATGAAAACCCCTCATTAAATCATATTTGTTTTTTACAGAAATCAGAATCTTCCATCCCCCCGCTGATAAGAATTTATCACACCTTTATGAGGCATACTGCAGTTTATAATGTAAAACTGGAGTAGACGAGTGGAGTCGTCATGTCATTACGATAAATTTGAAATCTTTTGTAATTTAGGGGATATTGTTATTATATATTATTGTAGTTAAAATTTTAAATTAATAAAATATTTACGTGTGAGTATTTACTTAAATGAAATATATTTACCTATGTTGAGAAATTCAGTCCTTTAACAAATAAAAAAAAACCTAAAAGCTGAATATATTAAAATCACTCTCAAAGCCTAAAAATCAAGTAAAATCGACAATTTTTTATTTGTGGCAATAATTGTTTTCTATCTTATACCAGTTGTAATTAATTAAAAATATACAAAAAAAAATATAATATTGAAATGCGACTTTAATTTTTACCTTTAATGTAATAAAAAAGTCATAACCAACTTTTTGTATTTTTGCAGTGTTGAACTCTGACCGACGATCTTTTTTAACCGACTTCATTAGTTAAAATAAACATACTTTACCTTTTATTCAGTAAATAATAAGTAGGTAAGATATTTAGTTAGATAGTTAAAGTTCTAAACATTTTTTTTAATGTTTCTAATAAAGTATGTTTAAGTACTCAACAATAAACAATTTGTACTAAAATAAAACCTATTAGGCAGTAAAAAAAATATATAACATCGATAAATCATATTATTTCGTAATCACAATTCAATAAACCCATAAATCATAGTAACGATACACCCAAGTTAATTCGCGCGACAAATCAGATTTAAATATTGCGCCAAGAAATGTTCGCAACTCGGCCGCGTAACATTTAGCGCTAGGGTCGCGCGAAATCGGCGTTCAAATAAAAGAGGCCTCAGCCTTAATTGAATAAATAATAATTTTTGAGTTATGACATTCGTCTGTAGTGTGAACTCGGCGCCCCCCTGATCTTGGCGCCCGGGGCACGGGCCCTTAGCAGCCCCCCCCTAGATCCGGGGCTGGCAAATTTTGCAACTTTTGACTTTTAAAGTCATTTAAAATGGTTTATTCGTATGAATTTGTATCCATACACCTTAGTAATTAAATGTGAACTTAAGATAACCAGCAAATAGTCGTAGCTAACATTAACTAAAGTTTACCCATTGTTTACTTGCTCACGAAGTACGCGTTTTTGTCACGTAAAAAGGCTTCTCATTCATTAATTTCTTTTTGCAAATATGTTTTCTTCTACGTTCCATACGAAACAATACAATACAGTGTAAAATAACGACGAAAAACACAAAAAATGCCTGGTAATTGTATTTCACTTGTTTGTTATGGGCCGAACATATAGAGATAGAGCGTGATCTACAAAAAGTTTTACGTGTATACAACCACATTTTTTGAAGTGGAAGGTCGGCGGTTTCCAACCTCTTTGTGGAAGGTAGAGTGTTTGATTGCTTTCTTTGCGTGCGCCGTGCGCCAGTGAGGTGGGGAAACGCTACACTTAAGCCTTAAGCCTTGGTGCATGTCCTTTAAAATTTTTATAGTTTAAACTTTATAAATCTACTATCTATTTATACTATCTACGAAAAAAATAAATAAAAATGAATCGTGGGCTGTTCGTAGTACTTAGTCCAGGGAAGGTTTAAAAGGTCACAAAATATGGAACAATGGAGCGGAAGTTTAGTAGAAACAGCAATTTTAATGTTAGGTGCGATACAAAGTTCGCCGGGACAGCTAGTTTTTAATATAAAAAAGGTATTTTATACTTCGTAGTATACTACTGAAAATTTGGCTCTATGGACTTAGTTCCTTTGCCTGTCCATAATTGGCGAATAAAAAAATTTACAACAAAAATATCATTCATTCATTTATTAGCCTTTTTTGGCGCGAAGCAAGAGGAAAATGACGGGGTTTTGTTTCTTAATTTTCTAAATTAGTTTTCCGTGGCAATAATTGTGCTAGTGTGGTAGAATTAGTGTAATAATGTGCTCTATAAGGAGAACTGTCTAGTGAAGTGAGAAATAAAGGAAGGCGCTCCCTAATAATTCTGATCAATGTCCCGCGATAAAGTTCGTGTAAACATTGAAATGTGAGACCAGACCACCCCCTTGCACCTAGGTTAGGGAAAACAAAGAATTAAACTACAGAAGACTTGATTACATGAAATAAGATACTGAAGACTTGGCTGTATGGACTAAGTTCCTTTGTCTGCCCAGAATGGGCCAATTTAAAAACAACAACAATCATGTATTATTTATTCATTCATTCACTCTTATTAAGAAATCACTGGGATGCTAGATGTTGAGAAAACATCGATGTTAGATGTTACCTAGTTAACGTTAACATAGAGGTATAGGATAGGAGGGTAAAGGTTAGCAAATGTTTTTTTTTTTCATGTTTCTTTGCTTTGAGAAATTAATAAAATAATCTGTGGATGTATTTATTTTAAGTATAGATTACATTAATATAGATAACATCGATGTTACGATGCAACATCGATGTTTCGATGTTTAATATAACGCAAAATCGATGTTAAAACATCGATGTTATGTCTCTTAACATCGATAATCATCGAACATCGATGAACATCGAGCATCCCTATAGTAAACATCATCTGACAGAGAGTAAGGCTACGAACGCACAGGCGGTTTTTTGCCGCGCGGATTTTATGTAACATACTGAATCCTATGGAAGTGTGCGCACCAGCGGATAAAAAACCGCGCGGTTAAAAATCCGCTGTCGCGGTTTTATTTGCGCGCGGCTAAAAATTCGCCTGTACCTTCGGGGCCTATGAATAAGGTTGAAAATGAAATAACAACCTTTCCAACCGCGCGGAAATAAAACCGCAACAGCGGATTTTTATCCGCGCGGCGAAAAAACCGCGCGGCTAAAAATCCGCCTGTGCGTTTGATGCCTAAAATTTTTCTATGCATCTGATCAGTGTTGCCACCTTAGTGGATTTTCCACTAAATCTGGTGGTTTGGAACCCCCATTTAGTGGCAATTTTTTGCGTTTAGTGGCTAGTGGCCAGACCAAGAACTGTTGCAGTTTTTGAATAAATTGGAATTGCGGTATGCTGTTACAAAGCGTATGAACTAAAGATGTTTTAGACAATTTGTTAGAATTACAACATTTTTCCTTTTTTTCTATTGAATACAAAGTCGATATACTTTCATAAATTTATTTTTTCATATTTTTGTCCATACTTCGAGGACCCTTAGTTTTCTTTGTAGCTGTCTCGAGCACCTAATTATAGTTTTTAAAGACGATAGTTTAAGAGTCTAGATGGCAATAACATTTAAAGGTTGCGAATTGGTTAATTTTTTAAAAAAGGTCGTTCGCCTCTCGGTATGGTGCGAAATTAAAAAAAAACGAGTTTTTTACAATGTGGGAGATGGTTTCTTATTTCTTACATACGCGAATTCATTGAAAATAAATAAGTACTATAATAAATAAAATCCACGAAAAAATTTGAATTTCGCGCCATACCGAGAGGGGCCACTTTAATGTTTCAAGTTCAAGTTAGGGAGTAAGTCTTAAAAATGGAACATTAAAAAATCCTAAAAAAATAAAAGGGCCCGGGGGGACAAATCTCTCAACCAAAAACGACCGACCCACAAGTGTCTCGCCGGCGACTTCGTCAACCATTTGATTGCTGTTTTCTTTGGGCGTGTAACAGAAATCACATTTTGTTAAAGCGGCAATGGTTTACAAAGTCGCCAACTAGTCAACCACGAGTCGATCGTTCCCAGCTAAGAAACCTGCCCCCCAGGTCATATATTTATTTGGGGTAGAAGTCATAGCAAAGGGTCACCAGTGTCCCCTATTTACGTATGTCCACTCATCTGTCATGCACCCTAGTGGAAATTTTAGTGGTTTTCAGACGGGGACGGGGACATCTTTTTGTTAGTGGTTTTCTGGTGGTTTGAGGACCCTTATCTGGTGGATTGCTATTTCAACCGTTGGCAACACTGCATCTGATTAGTGATTAGTGATTTACCTTCTCTCTGCATCTGACTGAAAGTAAAAATTTTCTACACGAATACATGATCTGAAAAGACACCTTGTATCATCATACATTTAATTACATTTTCTATGATCATTATAAATTGTTTTGGCTCAAGTAAAGTACCTAAGTCAATTTTTAAGTTTACCTATTTGAGGCGCGATAACCTTCACGACATTTCCTTGATTAAACCGTAATTAGACTACTCTGCTCTCTACAGGATGCACGACTCACAACTCAACTCAAAGATCTCAAAAGCCTTACAAGATCTGGAGTACATCAGATCAGCTGTAAATCAGGGAAACAACATTAAATTAAAGGTAACTAGGCAAGCTCATCTTTGTATATGTAGGTACTAATCCATACTTCCATACTATAATATTATAAATGCGAAAGTAACTCTGTCTGTCTGTCTGTCCTGCTTTCCTGAGAAAACTACTGAACCGATTTGGATGAAATTTGGTATATGGATAGTATAGAGCCTGAGAAAGGACATAGGCTACTTTTTATCGCGAAATTCCCACAGGAATATTGGGAATTTTATGTTTCAAGGGAAAGTGCGCTAGCGAAGCCGCGGGGGCACACTATATTTATACAATGTATAGTCTAGAGCCTGAGAAACGAGATAGGCTTCTTTTTATCCCGGAATTCCCACGGGAATATTGGGAATGGGGCACACTATAATCTATATAGGTATATGAAAGAAAGTCGTGTTAATAACAGTATTTATGAGTCAAGAACGGCTGAAATTATTTTCAATAATCCATACGAATATTATAAATGCGAAAGTAACTCTGTCTGTCTGTCTGTCTGTCTGTCTGTCCTGCTTTCCTGAGAAAACTACTGAACCGATTTGGATGAAATTTGGTATATGGATAGTCTAGAGCCTGAGAAAGGACATAGGCTACTTTTTATCGCGAAATTCCCACAGGAATATTGGGAATTTTATGTTTCAAGGGAAAGTGCGCTAGCGAAGCCGCGGGGGCACACTATATCTATACAATGTATAGTCTAGAGCCTGAGAAACGAGATAGGCTTCTTTTTATCCCGGAATTCCCACGGGAATATTGGGAATGGGGCACACTATAATCTATATAGGTATATGAAAGAAAGTCGTGTTAATAACAGTATTTATGAGTCAAGAACGGCTGAAATTATTTTTAATAATATTGAATAAACGTGATAATATTGAATAAACGTGATTAAAGTATTCGGGCGCCGGACCTTCACATTCCCTAGCTTGCAAGTACAGATACAGCGCTTAAACTGCCCTCGAATCTGTGATTGTGGCTTAAAAACCTTCCCGAGCTGCCATGTTAATTGTTGTTCTATGATAGCGCTTAGAATGCCCGCGAGTTAGCGATTGTGGCTTACAAAAATTCCCGAGCTGGCAAGTACTTACTATGATAGCGCTCAGACGTTTGCGAGTTAGTGACTTAAGAACATTACCCAGCTTTCAAGTACAGATATAGCGCCTTGACTGCCCGCGAGTTAGTGATTGTGGCTTACAAACATTCCCGAGCTGCAAAATACTATGATAGCGCTCAGACGTTTGCGAGTTAGTGACTTAAGAACATAACCCAGCTTTCAAGTACAGATATAGCGCCTTGACTGCCCGCGAGTTAGTGATTGTGGCTTACAAACATTCCCGAGCTGCAAAATACTATGATAGCGCTCAGACGTTTGCGAGTTAGTGACTTAAGAACATTACCCAGCTTTCAAGTACAGATATAGCGCTTTGACTGCCCGCGAGTTAGTGATTGTGGCTTACAAACATTCCCGAGCTGCAAAATACTATGATAGCGCTCAGACGTTTGCGAGTTAGTGACTTAAGAACATTACCCAGCTTTCAAGTACAGATATAGCGCCTTGACTGCCCGCGAGTTAGTGATTGTGGCTTACAAACATTCCCGAGCTGCAAAATACTATGATAGCGCTCAGACGTTTGCGAGTTAGTGACTTAAGAACATTACCCAGCTTTCAAGTACAGATATAGCGCTTTGACTGCCCGCGAGTTAGTGATTGTGGTTTACAAACATTCCAAAGCTGCAAAATACTATGATAGCGCTCAGACGTTTGCGAGTTAGTGACTTAAGAACATAACCCAGCTTTCAAGTACAGATATAGAGCTTTGACTGCCCGCGAGTTAATGATTGTGGCTTACAAACATTCCCGAGCTGCCAAGTACTATGATAGCGCTCAGACGTTTGCGAGTTAGTGACTTAAGAACATAACCCAGCTTTCAAGTTCAGATATAGCGCTTTGACTGCCCGCGAGTTAGTGATTGTGGCTTACAAACAGTCTCGAGCTGCCAAGTACTATGACAGCGCTCAGACGTTTGCGAGTTAGTGACTTAAGAACATTACCCAGCCTTCAAGTACAGATATAGCACTTTGACTGCCCGCGAGTTAGTGATTGTGGCTTACGAAAATTCCAAAGCTGCAAAATACTATGATAGCGCTCAGACGTTTGCGAGTTAGTGACTTAAGAACATAACCCAGCTTTCAAGTACAGATATAGAGCTTTGACTGCCCGCGAGTTAATGATTGTGGCTTACAAACATTCCCGAGCTGCCAAGTACTATGATAGCGCTCAGACGTTTGCGAGTTAGTGACTTAAGAACATAACCCAGCTTTCAAGTTCAGATACCACTGCTGGACATAGGCCTCTTCTCTAGCACGCCACACACCACGGTCCTGCGCCAGTCTGATCCACTGTCTAACGGCGACCTGTATTATGATAGCGCTCAGACTATTCGCATTGGCATTATACAATCCCTTATTGGTGCGTTTAAACAAAAGATATAGAAAAAAAAATTGATTCGTGTCCAAAGTGTGCGTTAATGTAATAAGTTATAAAATGAGCAGACTTAAGATTTTATTAAGTTAATAATCTTTATTCCATACCAATATATTATATGCGCAGACGAAGTCGCGGGCACCAGCTAGTATACAATATATATCCTTAAATCTTGTATTATCTATTTTTTTTTGCTTCTAGGGTGCAATCAGTTCCGATCTAAATATGCTGATCAGTCTCTTTCATGATCCTGTGGTAAGAAGTATTGCTACACTGCATGAGTCATTAGGAATGCTTGCTACACAAGTGGCACGGCATCCTTCAATACTGCCAAGTGATTTTGATATCAACCTTTCAGGTAACATTTTATAAAAAAAATATCTTAAACAATCTTTAATGATTTTTCATAATTAGACAAACCTAAAACAACCCTAACTGTTAGCCACTGCCGGTATGGTTACCTATCTATACATTCTGAACACTGCATCCGCAATCTATTTAATCAATACTGAGCAAGTTCAGTTTGCCATCAATTGAAAGAAAAAAATATCTGTCCTTGTCAATTAGCAACTCTACACAGCTGCTCACTGTTTAGTTGATGAGAACCCCAACAAACATTTACTGTTTTTTGTCCAAATAACATATTAAATGTGCTTTAAAAATTATGATCAAAAGAATTTATTTCATGCACTTACTCACTTTAAATAAAAAAAAATATTATTAAACATATCTTTGTTACATAAATTATCTGAACAGGTGAATTAATTTTACAATCAAGAAATCTCTATGGAGATAGTGATGAAGAGCAGAGGGTGCCCCAGGTGTCTCCTCCACAAAGCCTAGAGTTTGAATCAGATAATGACAGAATAATGGGACTGGAAACTGCTCCTATGGACATCAGCAGGTCACCCCATCAGGTTTGTGGAAGAACTTACATACTACTGTTCATATTCATTAAAACACCATCTTTATCAGTACCTTGTTAACCTACAGGTGAGCCAAGGCCTTGGAGTATGCCACATCAAGATAATCTTGAATAGAAACTAAATTATTTTAAACAGAACTAATGCAAATAAAGTACCTTGGTATTCAATATAATGATATACAATCACACTAAGTGTTGTATGTAAAGTCTTTACACAACTTGGGTCTGTACTGTACTATAAAATGTCAAAATTATAACAAAATAGTTTTTAATTATATTTGAAAAGTATTTACATTTTTAAACAGTAAGCACTTTTGCTCATATAATATTTAGAGTAAACTGCTTCAAGTATTGTATGTATCTTGAGACATATTGAATGTTACAGATAATTCCAAAATATGTGGACCATGTAAGTGGTAGAGCTCATACATTATAACTTATATTCATTAATTATTGCATGTTTTTCCATAAAGATAAATAAATGTACCTGAAAATTTTAGTATTTCTATCTAAGTGTGCCCCTCTCTCTGAATTCGAGGAACTAAATAGTGTTCCTACTATGTAAAATGATTCCTACTTGCAAATACAATTTATAGAATTTGTTTAATGCTTGCTGTGCCAATTTTTTTCAGATAAAAGATGATTTATATTACAAGGGGCTGGCCGGACCCAGGGAACCGTGTCCAGGCCCTCTGTGCAATGTGAATAATGCGGACATTCAGTGGCAAGAAACGTGGCGTACGTGGCGCACGGCCGGTGCGTGCCTGGTTTCCGCCCGTTGTAATATGAATCAGCCTTTTAGGTTCTCTTTTTATTTAACAATTTACTTTAACACAGACATAACATAACCTCATAACTTCTTTCCTTTCATAGTCCCGAGGGACGATGGAACTGACAAAAAGCGAAGACTCCTTGCCTTCAACTTCGCACAACATAGTAGCTGGAGACTGGGCTCAGGTGGAGATCATCAATCTTGTGAATGATGGAACGGGTCTTGGATTTGGTATGTTATTTTTCTACCTTTTTCTTTCATCACAGCAAAGGATCTCTTGATACATGTTCCAAGTTATAAAATATCTAAAATTTTTATAATCTTTATCTTTCAGGTATTATCGGCGCAAGGACCAGCGGTGTTATAGTGAAAACAATTCTAGCCGGAGGAGTAGCAGATCGCGACGGTCGCCTTCGATCTGGAGATCATATTTTGCAAATTGGCGACGTGAGTTTTAATATTGTCTACCACCGGAGAGATACTAGAGAGATACTAGCACCTCTACTATATGGATGACTACAGGAATTTGTATTGTACCGCTGACAGAATATAAAATAGTGAAAGATATAAAATAAAAACTTTTTATAAAAAAATTAAACCGCCGAAAAAACTAAAAAGCATTTAATAATAGGTAAAGATTTTTTGTAAGCCTTAATTTACTCACTTCTTAAGTAATTTTGGATTACCAAGAAATTTGAAGTCGGCGCCACACCACACAAGCAAATTCATTATCTATGTAAAGCGCGATGCGCACCGGCATACGTTTTTCGGTTATTTCTTTGAATTTCAGGTAATTTAGTGATCTTTATTCGTTGATTCTGTGGCACCGACTCAAAATTTCTTGGTAATCCAAAATTACTTTAAGAAGTGAGTAAATTAAGGCTTATAGAAAATGTTTCCCTATTATTTAATGCTTTTCAGTTTTTTCGGCGGTTTAATTTTTTTATAAAAAGTTTTAATTTTTTGTTTTTCAGTTTTTTTTGGGCTAATTTTTTTGACCCCAGCTAATCACCCATCACAGGGTGGTCGCACCCCACAAGGAGGCCACACAACCTGGTGAAGGTTGAGGGACTAACAGGATGAGGTTCGATCACGACCGGTCGGTGAGGCGATTTGTGAGGGAGGCCTATGTCCAGCAGTGGACATCTTTCGGTTGATTTTATTTAATTTCCAAAGATATTGTAGGTAGGTATCAAAAGTTATAATGTAACCCGGAAATGCAACCTGTGAGTGGATAAATCCCGCCGACCAAAAAGTCACCCCTATTTTCCCACCCTTAGGGTGGGAATTTTATTTCCAAATTTTTATGGGACCAACTTCAAGGTATACCCTGTCGATTAAAAAAAGAATTATTAAAATCGGTCCACAAAGTAAAAAGTCATGCGTGAACATACATAAAAATATATATATATATATATATATATATATATATATATACGCGACGAATTGAGAACCTCCTCCTTTTTGTTTTTTCGTCGGTTAAAAACGAATGAGTTACGATATTTAACAATACAGTTCTACTCATGAATAAGTATAAAATAAGACTAATAACTGTTTCACTCAAGTTTATTATCTCTGTCTTAACTGCAGTTTTAAATATCTGTGTCTTAGTAATTATACTGAAATATAAATTTAATGTAGCAGATTCTTATTAACAAAGTGTACATTAGGCCCTGCACAGACTGCGATATTTTATCGCGTGATATTTTATTATTGCCAATTATATGTATACTAACTAGTTGACCCGGCGAACTTCGTACCGCCTTACCTATTACTATGTTGTGCATGTATTATACATAATATAAAACTTCCTCTTGAATTACTCTAATTATAATAAAAACCGCATCAAAATCCATTGCATAGTTTTAAAGATTTCATCATATTATCATATTAGTTTAATATTGAGTGTGTGCGGCAGGTGAGCCTGCTGGAGATGGGCTCGGAGCAGGTGGCGGGCGTGCTGCGCGCGTCGGGCACGCGCGTGCGGCTCGTGGTGGCGCGCGCGGTCGACGTGTCCGCGCCCTCCGCCTGCGCCGCGCCCGTCGTGCCCGCCAGGTTTCTTACTCTGTCGTCTCGTCATCTCTTTACTATATACGAGCTTTCCCGGCTTACTTCGTTACGCCATATAATATAAGATAGGTACTACAAAAGACTTGGCTCTATAGGTTCTTTTGACTGCCCAGAATGTCCAAATAAAAAACAAACAACAACAACAAACCACCTGTCAAAATATGTAAACAACTACACTAGGGTACAACTAGGGTTACATTATTTGAGTTTAGGTAAGGATCCCTATTTTTTTTGAAAATCTTATATAGCCTATGACACTCGGGGTTAATGTAGCTTCCTACCAGTGAAAGAATTTTTCAAATCGGTTCAGTATTTCCGGAGCCTATTCGTTACAAACAAACAAACAAACAAATCTTTCCTCTTTATAATATTGGTATAGATTTAAGAATGAGGGGGTACTTACAAATTTATGTTTTCTCCGCTCCTCTTCCAAAGAAGCGATTAGAGAAACCTAAAAAAATATATAGGGTATGTTTATTGGTTGGGTACTTACTCTCTAAGTGGTCACTCAAGAAAACGTTTTATTTCGAAACTCTCTATTTTAATAACAACGACGTATTGCTATCATTATAAAATCTAATTGATACGTTTGAATTTTCAAAATTATACATGGTATTTAAAAAATTAAAAAAAACTTGTCAATTGGTATGCGGAAGTTGATAGTGGCGCGTCACGAAGGGCAGGGAAGGGGAAGTATTGCCTTAATACTTATATCTGGTCATAATGATGACTGACAAGGTCTATACAGATACGTCTATAAAATTGATCATTATTTTGTTGATACCAAACTTCCTTTGACAAGGCGTAACAATGGAATATAAATACAAATTCAATTAAACGTTTGCATTAGACTGCTATCAGACCCGGAGGCCCTGGACGAGTACCTGTCGGAGGCGGGCTGCGAGCAGGTGTTCCACACGCACCGCTCCGCCTCCGCCTCCGCTCCCGCTGCCGCCTCCGCTTCAGCTATCTCCAGATTTGCATTCGACGGCTCCGACACGCCGCCGCCGGACAGCGGTAAGAATTATTATTAAAAATGTTAACCTTTTATAAATAGCGAGCAAATAAGAAAACTACTGTAAATTTTGTGTTCTATAAAGATCTGCATTATAATTCAAAGTACTTAATACTTTGTTTTGGTGGTAAAGTACCAAGTAAGTCGGGAATATCTTAGTTCGATTAAACATTAATTAAACTATGAAATATAATTAGCTTTGCTTATGTAATTTTTTTATTAACACTTTGTTTTATTCTTGACAGACGCTGAGTCTCCAGAAGTTGACAGATTCACGGTTAAACTAAAAAAGGACGAGAACGGATTGGGAATCACTATTGCAGGTAACATCTATTTAATATCACTGCCCCGATTGTCCGACTTTGGTCATCGTCTTTCGGTTGTGTTAAGAATATGTGTTTTTAAGGCTACGTTTGCGAGAAAGAAGAGCTGTCCGGTATATTCGTGAAGTCGGTGACGGCGGGCAGCGCGGCGGCGCTCAGCGGACGCGTGCGGGTCAACGACCGCATCGTGGCCGTGGACGGCGCGTCGCTGGCCGGCAAGTCCAACCAGCGCGCCGTCGACGCCCTCAAGCAGAGCGGCAACGTCGTCACTCTAGAGTTAGAGAGGTAACTTCACGTCACGACCGCATCGTGGCCGTGGACGGCGCGTCGCTGGCCGGCAAGTCCAACCAGCGCGCCGTCGACGCCCTCAAGCAGAGCGGCAACGTCGTCACTCTAGAGTTAGAGAGGTAACTTCACGTCACGACCGCATCGTGGCCGTGGACGGCGCGTCGCTGGCCGGCAAGTCCAACCAGCGCGCCGTCGACGCCCTCAAGCAGAGCGGCAACGTCGTCACTCTAGAGTTAGAGAGGTAACTTCACGTCACGACCGCATCGTGGCCGTGGACGGCGCGTCGCTGGCCGGCAAGTCCAACTAGCGCGCCGTCGACGCCCTCAAGCAGAGCGGCAACGTCGTCACTCTAGAGTTAGAGAGGTAACTTCACGTCACGACCGATTCGTGGCCGTGGACGGCGCGTCGCTGGCCGGCAAGTCCAACCAGCGCGCCGTCGACGCCCTCAAGCAGAGCGGCAACGTCGTCACTCTAGAGTTAGAGAGGTAACTTCACGTCACGACCGCATCGTGGCCGTGGACGGCGCGTCGCTGGCCGGCAAGTCCAACCAGCGCGCCGTCGACGCCCTCAAGCAGAGCGGCAACGTCGTCACTCTAGAGTTAGAGAGGTAACTTCACGTCACGACCGATTCGTGGCCGTGGACGGCGCGTCGCTGGCCGGCAAGTCCAACCAGCGCGCCGTCGACGCCCTCAAGCAGAGCGGCAACGTCGTCACTCTAGAGTTAGAGAGGTAACTTCACGTCACGACCGCATCGTGGCCGTGGACGGCGCGTCGCTGGCCGGCAAGTCCAACCAGCGCGCCGTCGACGCCCTCAAGCAGAGCGGCAACGTCGTCACTCTAGAGTTAGAGAGGTAACTTCACGTCACGACCGCATCGTGGCCGTGGACGGCGCGTCGCTGGCCGGCAAGTCCAACTAGCGCGCCGTCGACGCCCTCAAGCAGAGCGGCAACGTCGTCACTCTAGAGTTAGAGAGGTAACTTCACGTCACGACCGATTCGTGGCCGTGGACGGCGCGTCGCTGGCCGGCAAGTCCAACCAGCGCGCCGTCGACGCCCTCAAGCAGAGCGGCAACGTCGTCACTCTAGAGTTAGAGAGGTAACTTCACGTCACGACCGCATCGTGGCCGTGGACGGCGCGTCGCTGGCCGGCAAGTCCAACCAGCGCGCCGTCGACGCCCTCAAGCAGAGCGGCAACGTCGTCACTCTAGAGTTAGAGAGGTAACTTCACGTCACGACCGATTCGTGGCCGTGGACGGCGCGTCGCTGGCCGGCAAGTCCAACCAGCGCGCCGTCGACGCCCTCAAGCAGAGCGGCAACGTCGTCACTCTAGAGTTAGAGAGGTAACTTCACGTCACGACCGCATCGTGGCCGTGGACGGCGCGTCGCTGGCCGGCAAGTCCAACCAGCGCGCCGTCGACGCCCTCAAGCAGAGCGGCAACGTCGTCACTCTAGAGTTAGAGAGGTAACTTCACG
Source organism: Euspilapteryx auroguttella (assembly GCA_951802225.1). Lineage (NCBI taxonomy): Eukaryota > Metazoa > Arthropoda > Insecta > Lepidoptera > Gracillariidae > Euspilapteryx > Euspilapteryx auroguttella. Next base: position 8,450,775 of record OX637646.1, read on the forward strand.
TCACGACCGATTCGTGGCCGTGGACGGCGCGTCGCTGGCCGGCAAGTCCAACCAGCGCGCCGTCGACGCCCTCAAGCAGAGCGGCAACGTCGTCACTCTAGAGTTAGAGAGGTAACTTCACGTCACGACCGCATCGTGGCCGTGGACGGCGCGTCGCTGGCCGGCAAGTCCAACCAGCGCGCCGTCGACGCCCTCAAGCAGAGCGGCAACGTCGTCACTCTAGAGTTAGAGAGGTAACTTCACGTCACGACCGCATCGTGGCCGTGGACGGCGCGTCGCTGGCCGGCAAGTCCAACCAGCGCGCCGTCGACGCCCTCAAGCAGAGCGGCAACGTCGTCACTCTAGAGTTAGAGAGGTAACTTCACGTCACGACCGCATCGTGGCCGTGGACGGCGCGTCGCTGGCCGGCAAGTCCAACCAGCGCGCCGTCGACGCCCTCAAGCAGAGCGGCAACGTCGTCACTCTAGAGTTAGAGAGGTAACTTCACGTCACGACCGCATCGTGGCCGTGGACGGCGCGTCGCTGGCCGGCAAGTCCAACTAGCGCGCCGTCGACGTTAAGGCAGAGAGGTAACTTCACGAGAAAGATATGAGAGTTAGAGACCAAAAACCGGACGAGAATGATCAGAAATTAAGTTTTCGAGAATGATCTTTCACACTTTCTTTACGAAAACTTAACCTGTTCATTTTCGCCATCTAAAGAAACTGGTTGCCCAGTTGATAAACATAAAATTGCAATTTTTCTAAATCACAGACAGACATTCGCAATATAATCGATTTTGCAATAAATTCCAGATACCTCCGCGGTCCGAAGTTCGAGCAATTACAGCAAGCCATCCTGGCGGGCGAGGCGGGCGCGCCGCCCCCCCCGCCGCCGCACAACCCCTTCCTCACCATGCACCGCGCGGACGACGCGCCGCCGCCGCACAAGCAGCGGATGTGAGACTCGTTCATTTTACATTTCCAGTGACAAATCCGCGTGATCAAATTAGAAATGATCAAAATTCGCTGATGAACTAAAGTCACCGATATACCCCAAAGAATTTGCAATGGGCAGGGCACATAGCTCAAAGACGCAGTCTACAGAACCTTTTTTTCTTGGCGCGGAAATTACTAACGATACCCTGCAGCCCCGGGGGGAGCCGCGGGGTTATGTGGGGTTCGCACCCACTAAAACCCCGCCGGTGTCCTTCTCGGCTGATAGCAGGTGGTAAGCCTGTGGAATTCTCCGCGACCCAGCATTGGCTGTAGAGCCTCATCTCGGGGGGACATGGTTGTCATCCCCCCGGAGGTGGTTAGCTCGTCCAACGCTTGATGGCGGAAACGGGACACCCGTGTTCCGCCGTCCTTCTCGGGGACTATACGACTACACGAGGTCCGCGCCTCGTGCACCCAACGACCCCGGGGTCCCCTCTTAGTCGCCTTTTACGACAGGCAGGGTTTACCTCAGTCCTATTCTTCGGCCCGCTACTGCAGGGCGTGCAGTCTAAAGACCCTGGTGCAAGGGGTTGCTCAATACCGCCGGGTGTAACGATGTGTGGTAGGCCTTTGTCTAGCAGTGGACGTCTCCGCTGAGATGATGATGCTGATGATGATGATGATGAGTGACAAAACCCACCCAACCTACGCGCGAGCCTGAGGCTATCTAGCTAGCACAAGTGAATGGTGGAAGTGGTTTTAATTATGAGGGTACCAATACGCCATGCTGGCAGGCTGTTTTGCGATCGCAGTATGGCTTTTAGTGATTCCGTGCTCGCACTACAGGCTTTTCTCGTGCTCTTATTAATTAAAATAGTAGACTAATACACGCTTTATATCAAATCAAATAATTCTTTATTCGATAAGGATACAAGATATCACTTATTGACAGTCAATTAGACTACATCTAATCTAATCTAATCGCTATTGATACCTTATTTGGTAACTGTACTGATTTGGTTTACTGAGCGAGGCGAGGTAGTTCAGGGTGCCCACCAATTGGCTCAGGTAAACAAATGTTTGGCTTGCCTTACGACAATAGTCGCCTGGAGAGCCCCCCTCTGTATAATAACACGAGCTTTCCCGGCTAACTTCGTTACGCCATAGATTAAAAAGATACTACTAAAGACTTGGCTCTATAGACTTTGTTCCTTAGACTCCCCAGTATGGGCGAATAAAGAAACAAACAACAACAACAAACTACTTGTCAAAATATGTAAACAATGGAAAAATATTGCACCTTGGGTTACTTTATTCGAGTTTAAGTAAGGATCCCTAATTATTTTGAAAATCTTATATAGCCTATGACACTCGGGGATAGTGTAGCTTCCTACCAGTGAAAGAATTTTTCAAATCGGTTCAGTATTTTCGGAGCCTATTCGTTACAAACAAACAAACAAACAAATCTTTCCTCTTTATAATATTGTATAATAACATAAACGATTTCAGTGTGGAAGCCGCAAGCGTGGAAGACGAGGAGAAGCAGCCGTCTACAGAGGCGGAGTGGGCGCGGCCGCCCGCCCGGCCCAAGCCCGCCTTCGAGATGCCGCGCACGCAGGAACAGAAGGACGCCATCAAGAAGAAGTGGCAGGGGATACTGGGTCAGAAACTTTTTAAATTAGGACGGTGGTCGTTGGGTGATCGACAGCATTCCGCAGAAGTTTTCATCTCAGTCGAAGTCGTTCCGGTTCTAAACGAAAAACAAAATCACGTTGCGTAAACCATAATAATTTGTGGCCGTTACGTGTGTACAGTTACAGTGCGGCTGAGCGCATTGCCGTTACCGCATAGTGCGAAGGGTACCCTAACAACAACTGTCACTTTGTGCAGGGATTCTTGGAAATGCAACATAGTAAACATGCTTTCTTAAATAGACACTGTAGCATCAGATTTATCTCTAATAGAAAATAAACCACATAATATGAATGTAACGTTGTAGGCGACGACGTAGAGATAGTGGTGGGCGTGGTGACGCGCGGCGGCGGCGGGCTGGGCATCTCGCTGGAAGGCACCGTGGACGTGGAGCGCGGTCGCGAGGTGCGCCCCCACCACTACGTGCGCTCCGTGCTGCGCGAGGGGCCCGTGGGCCGCGCCGGCGTGCACGTGCCCGGCGACGAGCTGCTCGGTCAGTACTACTGCTACACTACACTACCAGCTCTATACTACACTACGTGCGCTCCGTGCTGCGCGAGGGGCCCGTGGGCCGCGCCGGCGTGCACGTGCCCGGCGACGAGCTGCTCGGTCAGTACTACTGCTACACTACACTACACTACACTACCAGCTCTATACTACACTACGTGCGCTCCGTGCTGCGCGAGGGGCCCGTGGGCCGCGCCGGCGTGCACGTGCCCGGCGACGAGCTGCTCGGTCAGTACTACTGCTACACTACACTACACTACACTACCAGCTCTATACTACACTACGTGCGCTCCGTGCTGCGCGAGGGGCCCGTGGGCCGCGCCGGCGTGCACGTGCCCGGCGACGAGCTGCTCGGTCAGTACTACTGCTACACTACACTACACTACACTACCAGCTCTATACTACACTACGTGCGCTCCGTGCTGCGCGAGGGGCCCGTGGGCCGCGCCGGCGTGCACGTGCCCGGCGACGAGCTGCTCGGTCAGTACTACTGCTACACTACACTACACTACACTACCAGCTCTATACTACACTACGTGCGCTCCGTGCTGCGCGAGGGGCCCGTGGGCCGCGCCGGCGTGCACGTGCCCGGCGACGAGCTGCTCGGTCAGTACTACTGCTACACTACACTACACTACACTACCAGCTCTATACTACACTACGTGCGCTCCGTGCTGCGCGAGGGGCCCGTGGGCCGCGCCGGCGTGCACGTGCCCGGCGACGAGCTGCTCGGTCAGTACTACTGCTACACTACACTACACTACACTACCAGCTCTATACTACACTACGTGCGCTCCGTGCTGCGCGAGGGGCCCGTGGGCCGCGCCGGCGTGCACGTGCCCGGCGACGAGCTGCTCGGTCAGTACTACTGCTACACTACACTACACTACCAGCTCTATACTACACTACGTGCGCTCCGTGCTGCGCGAGGGGCCCGTGGGCCGCGCCGGCGTGCACGTGCCCGGCGACGAGCTGCTCGGTCAGTACTACTGCTACACTACACTACACTACACTACCAGCTCTATACTACACTACGTGCGCTCCGTGCTGCGCGAGGGGCCCGTGGGCCGCGCCGGCGTGCACGTGCCTGGCGACGAGCTGCTCGGTCAGTACTACTGCTACACTACACTACACTACACTACCAGCTCTATACTACACTACGTGCGCTCCGTGCTGCGCGAGGGGCCCGTGGGCCGCGCCGGCGTGCACGTGCCCGGCGACGAGCTGCTCGGTCAGTACTACTGCTACACTACACTACACTACACTACCAGCTCTATACTACACTACGTGCGCTCCGTGCTGCGCGAGGGGCCCGTGGGCCGCGCCGGCGTGCACGTGCCCGGCGACGAGCTGCTCGGTCAGTACAACTGCTACACTACACTACACTACCAGCTCTATACTACACTACGTGCGCTCCGTGCTGCGCGAGGGGCCCGTGGGCCGCGCCGGCGTGCACGTGCCCGGCGACGAGCTGCTCGGTCAGTACTACTGCTACACTACACTACACTACACTACACTACCAGCTCTATACTACACTACGTGCGCTCCGTGCTGCGCGAGGGGCCCGTGGGCCGCGCCGGCGTGCACGTGCCCGGCGACGAGCTGCTCGGTCAGTACTACTGCTACACTACACTACACTACACTACCAGCTCTATACTACACTACGTGCGCTCCGTGCTGCGCGAGGGGCCCGTGGGCCGCGCCGGCGTGCACGTGCCTGGCGACGAGCTGCTCGGTCAGTACTACTGCTACACTACACTACACTACACTACCAGCTCTATACTACACTACGTGCGCTCCGTGCTGCGCGAGGGGCCCGTGGGCCGCGCCGGCGTGCACGTGCCCGGCGACGAGCTGCTCGGTCAGTACTACTGCTACACTACACTACACTACCAGCTCTATACTACACTACGTGCGCTCCGTGCTGCGCGAGGGGCCCGTGGGCCGCGCCGGCGTGCACGTGCCCGGCGACGAGCTGCTCGGTCAGTACTACTGCTACACTACACTACACTACACTACCAGCTCTATACTACACTACGTGCGCTCCGTGCTGCGCGAGGGGCCCGTGGGCCGCGCCGGCGTGCACGTGCCCGGCGACGAGCTGCTCGGTCAGTACTACTGCTACACTACACTACACTACCACACCTCGGTCCTTGGTGGCGTGTCGCTGAAATTTTTGAAACAAACGCTTTGCAACGCACACAATATAAGCTCGTGAACGCGTACCATGTATCTGTGAGTGACAAAAGGCATGGTAGGGTTGCCGCCATTTTATTCGTAGTGCGTTCGCGTCGGGAACGCGATGTGCGACAGTAAGAGATAACCTTGTAATAGGGGCGTCAAATTAATTTCCGAATATTTTTTGTGATGTTCCAGAGGTGAACGGTCACCGCCTGCTCGGCATGAACCACCTGGAAGTGGTGTCGATCCTGAAGGAGCTGTCGAGCGAGGTGTGCATGGTGTGCGCCCGGCCGCGCGCGCCGCCGCCGCCGCCGCCCGTCGACCTCGCGCCGCCCGCCGCCACGCTCGTCAAGGTATTGTGGACCTTATTGCTCTGATGCATCATTATTAGTTTTTTTTTACAAAAACTTTCAAAGGACCTCTAGTGAGCATGGTTCATTATTTTTCAATTTGGTTTTCAGGAAACAGTCCTTTATAACTATACCAACCTTGGGTTAAATTTTCCTCCAGGATAAAAAAATTACCGGTATAAGGTTTCTCGGCATTTCACGGCGTTGTAAAATCCTACATACATTGTTTTTGTTTTAAATGCTGTAAAATGCCAAAAAGCCTAATATTCAGCTGCCAAATGAACCGTGCCAATAATAAAATAGGTGCCAAGAATGATCTAGCTTACCCTATATGTTTTCATTATTCAGTATTTTGTATTCCCAGGCAAAGTCGGACGGCAGCCTGGCGGGCGCGGGCGCGGAGGAGGGCGGCGCGCTCGGCAGCGGCGGCAAGGTGCGCTCGCGCAGCCTCGAGCCGCTCACCGGGCTCGCCATGTGGTCCGAGGAGCCGCAGCTCATAGGTACGTCTCTAGGTACTTGTTGTTGACCAGGCCAAGTCAGACGGCAGCCTGGCGGGCGGCGCGCTCGGCAGCGGCGGCAAGGTGCGCTCGCGCAGCCTCGAGCCGCTCACCGGGCTCGCCATGTGGTCCGAGGAGCCGCAGGTCATAGGTACGTCTCTAGGTACTTGTTGTTGACCAGGCCAAGTCAGACGGCAGCCTGGCGGGCGGCGCGCTCGGCAGCGGCGGCAAGGTGCGCTCGCGCAGCCTCGAGCCGCTCACCGGGCTCGCCATGTGGTCCGAGGAGCCGCAGGTCATAGGTACGTCTCTAGGTACTTGTTGTTGACCAGGCCAAGTCAGACGGCAGCCTGGCGGGCGGCGCGCTCGGCAGCGGCGGCAAGGTGCGCTCGCGCAGCCTCGAGCCGCTCACCGGGCTCGCCATGTGGTCCGAGGAGCCGCAGGTCATAGGTACGTCTCTAGGTACTTGTTGTTGACCAGGCCAAGTCAGACGGCAGCCTGGCGGGCGGCGCGCTCGGCAGCGGCGGCAAGGTGCGCTCGCGCAGCCTCGAGCCGCTCACCGGGCTCGCCATGTGGTCCGAGGAGCCGCAGGTCATAGGTACGTCTCTAGGTACTTGTTGTTGACCAGGCCAAGTCAGACGGCAGCCTGGCGGGCGGCGCGCTCGGCAGCGGCGGCAAGGTGCGCTCGCGCAGCCTCGAGCCGCTCACCGGGCTCGCCATGTGGTCCGAGGAGCCGCAGGTCATAGGTACGTCTCTAGGTACTTGTTGTTGACCAGGCCAAGTCAGACGGCAGCCTGGCGGGCGGCGCGCTCGGCAGCGGCGGCAAGGTGCGCTCGCGCAGCCTCGAGCCGCTCACCGGGCTCGCCATGTGGTCCGAGGAGCCGCAGGTCATAGGTACGTCTCTAGGTACTTGTTGTTGACCAGGCCAAGTCAGACGGCAGCCTGGCGGGCGGCGCGCTCGGCAGCGGCGGCAAGGTGCGCTCGCGCAGCCTCGAGCCGCTCACCGGGCTCGCCATGTGGTCCGAGGAGCCGCAGGTCATAGGTACGTCTCTAGGTACTTGTTGTTGACCAGGCCAAGTCAGACGGCAGCCTGGCGGGCGGCGCGCTCGGCAGCGGCGGCAAGGTGCGCTCGCGCAGCCTCGAGCCGCTCACCGGGCTCGCCATGTGGTCCGAGGAGCCGCAGGTCATAGGTACGTCTCTAGGTACTTGTTGTTGACCAGGCCAAGTCAGACGGCAGCCTGGCGGGCGGCGCGCTCGGCAGCGGCGGCAAGGTGCGCTCGCGCAGCCTCGAGCCGCTCACCGGGCTCGCCATGTGGTCCGAGGAGCCGCAGGTCATAGGTACGTCTCTAGGTACTTGTTGTTGACCAGGCCAAGTCAGACGGCAGCCTGGCGGGCGGCGCGCTCGGCAGCGGCGGCAAGGTGCGCTCGCGCAGCCTCGAGCCGCTCACCGGGCTCGCCATGTGGTCCGAGGAGCCGCAGGTCATAGGTACGTCTCTAGGTACTTGTTGTTGACCAGGAAAACTTCGCTCTGCCTTACAACAAAACTATTTTTTATCGCATCCGCTCGAAAAAAAGAGACTTTTTGGTTACTATTCTACAGTCATAAAGTTCCTCTTTATTCTCTTCAGGTTTATAGCCGATCAAAATGAATTACCATACATTCTTTATTGGCCCTGAGCAATTATGATGCATAATTGAAGTAGAATTCCACCAAAGAAAACATACATCAATTTATTTAATTAGTGCATATGTAGGTAGGTACATAGGTTCTGGTTTCATATATGTAAACTAGAGGCTATACCGCGGTTTTACTCGCGCAGATTTCTCTTAAACACAAAAATACACTTTTTTCCCGTTACCGTGGGAATTTCGGAAAATCCTTTCTTAGTGCTCACCTACACTCCCTTAGAAACCTACATGCCAAATTTCAACTTTGTGCGCCTATTAGTTTCGGCTCTGCGTTGTCTGTCAGTCAGTCAGTCAGTCAGTCAGTCAGTCAGTCAGTCAGTAACGGAAGAGTTTTATATATATTGATTGACTAGCTTTTGCCCGCAGCTTCGCACGCGCTTTACATTAAAATCGTTAATTACTGGTTGATTTACGACTCAGAATTTTGGTGACATCATTTCTGATCGCACCCATACCCCCTAAAAATATCTATCTATATTTCAGTTCTCGTGGCAACTCCATAAATTCATTTCTACACTCCACCATTCAGACACTGAAACTTCTAACATTTCTATTAGCTGGTTGGGTAAAAGTAGTTGGATTTACGTACCTACATACCTAATATATGTACCTACTCGAGTTAAAAAAAGTTTAAGATTTTTAGGCTCTTTATGTTTTTGGGAATGTTCCTACCATGTGAATTTTGGTTAATCTTTTCTTAATATTACTCTGAATCTAATTACACCCACTGAAAAACTCGTTTTCCTATTTTTACGTCGAATTATAGAAATATATATATACATTGTTTAAATAATAACTAAAGAGTCCCGTTTTACGTTCCCGTGGGAATTTAGTATATTTTTATCTTCCAACACCCCTAAATCTACAGAGACACTTGTAGACCAATTTTCACGTTGACATACTCAAGGAAATCGATTTTTCATACTAAATAATTAGTCCTGTAATCCCCGTTCCCATGGGAATTTAGTAAATTTCTTTCTTTCAACACCCTTTCATCCATTAAAGAACCTGTACACAAATTTCACGTCGATACACTTAAGGAAGTCGATTTTTCATTCTCACAAAAAAGTCCCGTTATTCCCGTTCCTGTGGGAATTTTGTAAATTACTTTCTTTCAACATTCCTACATTTATTGAGGAACCTGTACACCAAATTTCATGTCGATACACTCAAGGATGTCGATTTTTCATTCTCACTAAAAAGTCCCGTAATTCCCGTTCCCGTGGGAATTTTGTAAATTCCTTTCTTTCAACACTTTTTCATTCACGGAGGAACCTGTGCACCAAATTTCACGTTGATACACTCAATAATATCAATTTTTCATACTAACTAAAAAGTCCCGTGATTCTTGTTCCTGAGAGAATTTCGGGAAATCCTTTCTTAGCGGATGCCTACGTCATAACATCTACCTGCATGCCAAATTTCAGCTCAATCCGTCGAGTGGTTCGGGCTGTGCGTTGATAGATCACTATGTCAGTCAGTCAGTCAGTCAGTCAGTCACCTTTGAGTTTTATATATATAGATTTTCTCGTCGTGGAATAAAAAGCAGAATATACATCTTGGGGTAAAGTTATTCTGCTTCGGGTGAGGTTACAACCTTTTACTCACTCTTACTCTCTGCGCTTGGGTTTTAACACACTACCTTCATACATAATACATAACTTTACCCTCCTGCCGTCTTATTCATAAAGATACACTACATTTTAAGTAGCGTTACTGGAGGTCTACTTCTTTGGTTTGTTGTATGGTAAATACGTGACATCCAGTCTAAGTTGACATATGTCAAATAACTAAAATGCTCTTTAACTTTTTATGAATAAGAGGGTTATTGTATAATCTAATATTAATTAAGTGAAATATAAGTACAGTGTAGGTCTAGGACGGCGTAACAATTCCGGTTTTTCTGTATTGCAAAATAGCTTTTGTTCTTTGGTAATACAGTCTAAAGCACCAGACCATAGACAAATCTGTTACGCCGTCTTAGTCCGCCAAAGTATCATAATAAATATCCTATTTAATAAAAAATCCTGTTTCTATTGTCCCAAGTGAATTTCGATATTTACTTTCTGAGTATGTCCTAACGGGCTCCAAAAGTCTTTCTCTACGGTTTTGTCCCAGTCAGTCAGTCAGTCGGTAGCCGAAGATGTACAATAATGCATGGTGCAGAGACCTTTGCCTGCCCAAAAAAAAATAATTTTCAACAACAATGTTTTGATTATTGTCCACTCCGCTCCGCAGAGCTAGTGAAGGGCGAGCGTGGACTGGGCTTCTCGATCCTGGACTACCAGGACCCGCTGCGGCCGGCGCACACGCTGGTCGTGATCCGCTCGCTGGTGCCGGGCGGCGTGGCGCAGCAGGACGCGCGCCTCATCCCCGGCGACCGCCTGCTCTTTGTCAACGACCAGGTCTGTGTTGCTGCAGGCTGCAGGCTGCAGGTCACCTACTGCAGCTCTAGTGACTGCTCGCTGGTGCCGGGCGGCGTGGCGCAGCAGGACGCGCGCCTCATCCCCGGCGACCGCCTGCTCTTTGTCAACGACCAGGTCTGTGTTGCTGCAGGCTGCAGGCTGCAGGTCACCTACTGCAGCTCTAGTGACTGCTCGCTGGTGCCGGGCGGCGTGGCGCAGCAGGATGCGCGCCTCATCCCCGGCGACCGCCTGCTCTTTGTCAACGACCAGGTCTGTGTTGCTGCAGGCTGCAGGATGCAGGCTGCAGGTCACCTACTGCAGCTCTAGTGACTGCTCGCTGGTGCCGGGCGGCGTGGCGCAGCAGGACGCGCGCCTCATCCCCGGCGACCGCCTACTCTTTGTCAACGACCAGACGACTCTCTTATAAACATAAAATGCTTACAACTATTTCGACTAGATGGCGCTATTATTACAACATCGCGCCGTCGTTTTCTTGCGCACTCCCGATAAGTTGAAAAGTCTGAATAATTTAGTAACTTTGCGCAGAGGCAATATCGTAACCAATGAGTTAATCCGAGGTGCGAGGTAGGTCAGTACGAATTGATTTGGTTCAGTAAAATTTTGTCCTATGTCGCTGCGTTTTCGCGTTACAGCGGATTGAACTTGTCAAAAAAAAAACTATGCTAAATCATTTGCACGTGTCTGCCTTTGGGGTTCATGGTTACAATCATCTTGAAACTAATGGATAGGGAGGTGGCGAGCAAAATTTCTAAATAATTAGCACGCTTGGCAGACTGGTCTGCCAATATGGTAGCCCTGCGTTTTCAATTGACAAGGTTTCAAAAATGTTAAAAAAAAAAACTACTAAATCATTTGCACGTGTCTGCCCCTGGGGCTGATGATAACAACCATCCTGTCAACACGTAAAATCGAAGAGGCAGACATCTAGGGCGCTCACTTTTGTAGATATTAATTTTTGATTTTTTTTTTATGATTTAAAAAAAATAAATTATTTGCACGCTTGGCAGACGCTATTAATAGCGATAATAAACCCCTAACAAACATCAAGGACAGCGTCTGCCACCATGGTAGCCCTGCGTTTTCAATTGACAAGGTCACAAAAATGTAAAAAAAAAAACTCTACTAAATCATTTGCACGTGTCTGCCTCTGGGGCTGATGATAACAATCATCCTGTCAACACGTAAAATCGAAGAGGCAGACATCTAGGGCGCTGACTTTTGTAGTTATTAATTTTTGAAATTTTTTTTTGTTTAAAAAAAATATTATATGATTTGCACGCTTGGCAGACGTGTATATTATGAAGTTAAAAAATATGAGAAGGACTTAGGAAAAATAGTCTGCCAATATTGTGGCCCTGCGTTTTCAATAAGTAGACAACTTTTCAAAAATTTTAAATTAAAAAAAAACTATACTAAATCATTTATTTGCACATTGTCTGCTTCTGGGGCTGATGATTGCAGTCGTCCTGTTATCACGTAAAATCGAAGAGGCAGACATCTAGGGCTCTGACTTTTGTAGTTATAGATTTTTGAATAAACAAACTCTGGTAGACCAGCGCTGGTCATCAGCTTTCTATGTGTATATACGCCCTAAGGAAAGATTTTCAAAACATGCAGAAATATTTAGTTTCTGTCTGTCAACTACGTCCATTCAGTTTTTTTTTTCGTAAGGTCTCTTTTTTATTTAGGAATATCAGCAATTCCGACCTTTTCCGTTTTAAAACATATGTAAAGAAGATGTTACGGATGTTACGGTGGATTTTTCTGAAAAAAAAAAACAAGGGGATGTATTAGTATGAATTTCTGGAATGATCTCCAACTTTGAAGCATACCGTGTCGATTGACAAATATTAATCTTACTGCTCTGTAAAAAGTGACAAAAATAACGCCCCAGGATAACCTTTTCCATATGAATACCCGCATTGCCTTGATTCCGTGAATTTCAAACAGTCGTACAACTAAAAATCTGCGAGCAAATACACGTCTGCAAACGTCTGTGGTTATTTTTTTTAAATCATAAAAAAAAATCAAAAATTAATAAACTACAAAAGTCTGAGCCCTAGATGTCTGCCTCTTCGATTTTACGTGTTAACAGGATGACTGTAATCAGGAGCCCCAGAGGCAGACACTTGCAAATGATTTAGTAGAGTTTTTTTTTTTACATTTTTGCCCCTGCGTCACATGAAAACGCAGAGCCCTAAGTGTCTGCCTCTTCGATTTTCTTTGTTTTCAAGATGATTGTAACCATGAACCCCAAAGGCAGACACGTGCAAATGATTTAGCATAGTTTTTTTTTGACAAGTTCAATCCGCTGTAACGCGAAAACGCAGCGACATAGGACAAAATTTTACTGAACCAAATCAATTCGTACTGACCTAAACTGCAACCCACCGCGATGTTGATTCCGTACAAGTACTTTACCGAAATGCTACCCACCCGTCTATCTATAAATAAAATCGAAAAGGCAGACAATTAGGGCTCTGCGTTTTCATGGGACGGAGTTGTAAAAATGTAAAAAAAAAAACTATGCTAAATCATTAGCACGTGTCTGCCTTTGGGGTTCATGATTACAATCATCTTAAAAACCACGAAAATCGAAGAGGCAGACACTTAGAGCTCTGCGTTTTCATGGGACGGAGGTGCAAAAATGTAAAAAAAACACTACTAAATCATTTGCTCTCGATTCTAATTGTGATCATTCGATTTATTTGGACTCCCTGGATAAAAAAAACCATTTGGAAGACACTTTGCTCGCTGATTTTTATGTTGTACGACTATTTGAAATTCACGGAATCAAAGCAATGCATGTATTTTATCTGATAAATAGGATTCCTTATAGTTTTAATTCCGTCATACGTTTACAGGATGACTATGTAATCATTAGCCCCAGAGGCAGACAATGTGCAAATGATTTAGTATAGTTTTTCATATTTTTACATTTTTGAAACGTTGTCAATTGAAAACGCAGGGCCACTATGTTGGCAGACTATTTTTCCGAGGTCCTTTTTATTGTTTTTATTCAAACTATACATGTCTGCCAAGCGTGCAAATATATATTTTTTTTTAAATCATAAAAATAAATTTAAAAATTAATAACTACAAAAGTCAGAGCCCTAGATGTCTGCCTCTTCGATTTTACGTGTTAACAGGATGGCTGTTATCATCAGTCCCAGAGGCAGACACGTGCAAATGATTTAGTAGAGTTTTTTTTTTACATTTTTGAAACCTTGTCAATTGAAAACGCAGGGCTACCATGGTGGCAGACGCGGTCCTTGATGTTTGTTAGGGTATTGTTATGGCTATTAATAGCGTCTGCCAAGCGTGCTAATAATTTATTTTTTTTAAATCATAAAAATAAATTCAAAAATTAATAACTACAAAAGTCAGAGCCCTAGATGTCTGCCTCTTCGATTTTACGTGTTAACAGGATGGCTGTTATCATCAGCCCCAGAGGCAGACACGTGCAAATGATTTAGTAGAGTTTTTTTTTTACATTTTTGAAACCTTGTCAATTGAAAACGCAGGGCTACCATATTGGCAGACGCGGTCCTTGATGTTTGTTAGGGTATTATTATCGCTATTAATAGCGTCTGCCAAGCGTGCTTATTATTTAGAAAATTTGCTCGCCATCTCCTTATCCATTAAATGAACATTAATTGCAGGGTGCGTGGTTGTGGAGTTTTGTCACCTTTGTTATTTAGACACTATTAGTGAGTGCTTAATCTTCTTCTCTTTCTGACACATAGACTTAAGGCGGTAACTCTCGGTATGGCGCGAAATTCAAATTTTTTTACGTTTTTTAATAGTAGTAGCGAAAGTATTAATTTTTAATACAGTTTACATTAATTCGCGAACGTAAAAACCTATCTCCCACATTGTGATATATTGCTTTTTAAAGACAGAGTTACCAATTTTTTATATATTCAAGGAACTTGATTTTTGACCTTTTACCCCTTAGACACAAAATCTGTAGGTCTGTGGAAGATGTGGAAATGTGGAACATGGTTTTTTACATACGCGAATTCATTTAAACTTTATTAAAAATGTATACTTTCGCCAGAATAAATAAAAAACACGCAAAATTTTTAATTTCGCGCCAACCGAGAATAGAACGCAATCTGTCACCTCGGAATCGTATATAACTTGCGATACACAATGCAATTTGTTATTAGTATTATCAAATTAATCTCCGTATACTAGGCATGTTCCACGACCGCTTAGTTTATTTTAGTTAGTGTAACACAACAAATAACTAGATTAAATTGTACCAATAGAACTTGGAAAACGCGACCCTGGAGCAAGCGGTGGCGGCGCTGAAGGGCGCGCCGCGCGGCGTCGTGCGCATCGGCGTGGCCAAGCCGCTGCCGCTCGCCGACGCGCCCGCCTTCCCCGCGCCCCCCGCGCTGCCCGCCTCCGCGCCGCCCGCCCACTCCGCGCCCTCCACGCCTGAGTGAACCTGCAGTAGGTAAGGTAGAGTGCGCGCCAGCTAAGTCTGCGCGCGACTGGGGGCGCCACTGTGTTCGTGCTTCACCCGTCATTCTGATTGATAATTGGTTCATATTTTGACCGCGCGCAGACTTAGCTGGCACGCACTCTAGTTTCGTACATTTTCTGACAGGCGTTCAAATATTTATTGATTATTTAATAAACTACTGCTTAAATATTAGAGTGTGTTTTAACAACAACCAATAGAATCAGTTTATTTACTTGATAGGTAATACATTGTTATTTACAGCTATTGACACAATGAGAGTATAGTTTATTTGATGATCTCTGTTAGATTTGACTCTAATATTATCATAGTAATTAGAGTCGTCGCATCTACTAATCAGAGCTAGCAGAGTTGACTCTAATTTAATTTTTCACTACAAGAGTCAACGCGATGATGACGTTGCATGTAATAATAGCGCTCAAGCCGTAAGTAATGTGAACTCACGCCAGTAGTTATCAGTGCCTAAATGTCTGAAGTTAAGCACAAAAATCCGCAATCAAGAAATAGTTTCTCTTCTATATTAAAACGTACTTGGCTAGTATACTTATTATAATGGTTGTGCGTGCCTTAAAAGAACTGAATAGACGTCGTGATTCGGTGTTTTTTTTTTAATGCAGTCATTATAATATGTAAACTTAAAATATGTACCTAATTGATCAGGACCATCTGTAGAAGTAACAATAAACTACAATAAACTGCCGGTTTGCAATAACTAAACCAATAAGGTCTCGTTACATCGTAATAATAATTTGCAAAAAAACTAACCTGATAATTCTGCAAAAGTAGTTTATCCATAAAGCGTCGTTCGTGTTTGTGCAGGCATTATTGATTTTTAATGGATTTCAGTTTTTAGTACATTCACATTCTTATTCTTCTTTTGTGATCAAGTTACTACGCCTTATTGAAAAGTTTATAGGTATTATAATAGTAATTTTTATTGCTTTTAATATTGCCAGCCTAGCTAGCACAACTAAAGTGACAAATTTCTAAACTATAAGTTGATAAGCCATAGAAATATATGAATTAAATTAATAATTATTAAGATATCTGTGACTTTATTCGTGCTAGATAGGCAGAGTAATTTAATTTCAATATTTTTTATGTGATTTTATTTTTAAATATGGACATTAGTTAACAAATAAATACATAAAAAAGTTTTAAAATTAGTAAAATAATATGTATCAGACACCAAATAGGTTTAGTAAGTAGATACATATTTATTATAAAGTTATAAATTAAAATGAAACCTATTTAAAATCAAATGTTTTTTGGTGCATCTTTAATAATATATAGTTGTTTTTATGCGAATTGTTTTAATACTTATAGTTTTTAAGTAGTCGCTAGCGAAATATAAATAATTGAAAGTAGGTAGCATTTTTAACTTATGAAGTAGGAATGTGCTCAGTATTATAAACATTCCATTGTTTAGAAGTTCATTTTGAAAAACTGGTGTGTAGCTTACAAATAACTGTTTGCATTCCGTAAGATTTTGTCTTCCCTTTTAGGATTGTATCCTTAAATACTTTGCTTAAAAATACTAATTAAGTAACTACTCGTAAGTATTCACAGCAATATGATATAATTGTATTCACAGCAATATGATATAATTGTATTATTACCTCGTATTTGCCTTACACTTTTACATAATTTAGTAAGGTAACTAGCGTTACCTTAAGATTACTTATAAATTTAAATGTAAAATTATTATCATCGCGTAGTTTATTGTTTAATAGACCAATTATTATCAGATTATAGAAAATAATTCCTAAAAGTTGTTTTTTTATCTATCAGGAAAAGGCCGATGGGTTAAAATAATGCGCATTTCTTGAATGTGTTGAAATTTAGATACTAACTCTCTTATTCATAAAAAGTTAAAGAGCACTTTAGTTGTTTGACATATGTCAATTTAGACTGGATGTCTCGTATTTACCTTACAACAAACCAGAGAAGTAGACCTCCAGTAACGCTACTTAAAATCTACTTTATCTTTATGAATAACACGGTAACAGTTTAATCCAATGTTTTTAAAATTTGCTATATGTATATATTTTTATGAACGTGATAATTTATTACCAATGCATGAAGCTTACCCTATAAATGACAAATGACAATTGATAAATCTTTATTTACACGAACAATACAGGCATACAAAACAAAAGAAAAAATAATATACATATACATATGTTGGGTTGGGTTTATGCTATGCTATCTTCTAATTTTGAGTTATTTTGATCATACAAAATGATTTGTGAGTAGCAGCTGTTGAAATTAAAACCACTTTTTACCAACATTCAAAATATTTATATTTTTGTAAAAAAAATAACAATAAAATTTAGGTACGTAGATTCTCCATAAAATATAAAGTTAAAAATATAATTTACAATTATTAACATCACAATTAAATTGTTCCAGTCTGTCCATTAGTCCCTATTTGAGCAAGAAGTAGATTATTTAATTACGATTGCCATTCACTTGAACCTAACTACTAAACTTAGATTAATCTTTGTAGAATTCTTCTATAACGTCTTTGTATTTCTCGTAGACTACGTTTCTTTTGATCTTGAGCGTTGGTCCTGAAAAATAAAAACTAAATCAGAAGAGCAGTACTAAAAAAACAAGTGAATTCCGTGGTGTTTGTAACAGTGCAACAGGCAAATCGAAAATAAGAATTTGTTTAGTTTTCTTGTTTGTATAAAATCACGAGCTTTCCCGGCTTACTTCGTTACGCCATATAATATAAGATACTACAAAAGACTTGGCTCTATAGACTATGTTCTTTTGACTGCCCAGAATGGCCGAATAAAAAACCAAGAACAACAACAAACCACCTGTCAAAATATGTAAACAACGGAAAAAATATTGCACCTTGGGTTACATTATTTGAGTTTAGGTAAGGATCCTTAATTTTTTTGAAAATCTAATATAGCCTATGTCACTCGGGGATAGTGTAGCTTCCTACCAGTGAAATAATTTTTCAAATCGGTTCAGTATTTCCGGAGCCTATTCGTCACAAACAAACAAACAAACAAATCTTTCCTCTTTATAATATTGGTATAGATTAAACTTGTATTTACCAAGTTCGCCCGAGTTGACGGAGAAGTCGGCGGGCAGGACGGCGAACTTCTGAACTTTCTGCGCGTTAGATATCGCGTTCTTGTTGGCGCGCACGATGCCGGCCTCGAGCGCTTTGTACACCTGAACAAATTACATGAAAAATTATAGCCACAATATTTGTAGAAACGCGTAATCTCGCTTTGGCTCAGTAGCTTTTAAATTGCCCACTGATTGAGAACCTCTAAGTCACATTAGACTCATTTGCAGACCAGATTATTATTAATTCGGTGAGGGGCTCAAGCAGACAACGTCATATTTGCTGTAGGTTCATTTTACGTGGAACACCTCAATTGCCAGCTTCGCTATGTATGTTACATGCATATCTATACCTATACATTGAATATTTGCGATGCATTGACGCCGCCCCAAGATAAACCTAAAGCTGATTTATAAATTCGCTTGAGTTTCTTGACAAATTGTCCATGGTCGAAAAAGATAAAAAAAAGGTTATCATATAGTTGTTATCTTACCAAAGGATCTTTAGTGTTGGCGATCTCGCTGAGCGTGGCGGCCTGGCTGCCGAGCGCGGCCACCCACCTGCGGGTCTCCGTCTCCAGCTCGTCTAGCGCGTCGCCCGTTTCCGCGTTCACCTTTGTCTTTAAACAACAGCGACAATTTATTTAAATTATTTATGCGAATTATATTCTACCTATACTGAAAATAAATAATTTAACTAGAATATCTTTTGTCTGTGCCCAAATAATTGATACATATTTTCATCTCTTTCCTATAAAGCTCTTATTCCTATGCTTATAGCCCTCTTTTTGTAACATACCCAAATAATTCTTTACCATCATCTTTAGCTCAAACGACGGAAATAATGATGGAATGTTAGAACAATTCGTCGTAGTGTATTCCTAGTCCTAAGCGGATTATCAGACCCAATTCCTTGCTCTTCAATCTGATTTCATAAGGGAGAAGCGACCTTTCCAGTGTAATTTTTTTATTTTGCTCTTTAGTTTTCAATTGTCATCGCACGAACCCATAATAACTACATTGCGCTATCGAAGTTCATAACACAGTTAGCACTAACATAAATGGAATTTACAAGGTAAATGCATTGTGAGGGATAAGCCAGTTCCTCTTTACATTGCCTAAAAGTTCATTATAATTATAATGTTACCTTCAAAGTGAGTAGTATGGAGAGGAACTTGCGGCGGTCGCCGACGAGCACAGCGTAGCCCACCTGCTGCAGCTCGGCCTGCACCGCCTGCTCGATCAGCACCGGCGCCACGTTCTCGCCGCCCGCCGTTATTAGCAGCTCCTGGTTTTAAACAATCATTGCTTTTTTTAAATTTGTTCTTTTATTTCATTGTTTGTAATTGTTTGGTTTCAATCGTTTTCTCTTTTCTCCTAAGTACTTATATTTTTTCCGCTCCAAAACCAAATCCAGTTAAAAGTAGAGAAGGTAATATTTTAGGTTGTTAAACGCCGTTTTTGGACACTGCGATGTAGAATTTGGTTAATACATCATGCCGAAGAGGTACGCAAGAGTAAATAATTCGGATCTATTGTTTAGCTGGGCATACATGGTACACAACACAATGTTAACTACCCTTTTCAGCAAATCGTTCGTCCCCTGAATAGACCAAGATAAAACTGAAGCAGACAAATTTATACTTCTAGTGATGTTCAGAAACTCACCTTTATTCTACCTGTGATGTACAAAAAGTCGTTACTATCCACCCTGCCGACGTCCCCGGAGTGCAGCCAGCCATCTTTGTCGATGGTGTCCCTAGTTTTCTCCTCATCGTTGAGGTATCCCATGAAGACGTGGCGGCCTCGAATCATGATCTCTCCGGGGCCGTTGGGGCTGTCGGCGCCGCCGAATGTCGTTTCCCCACCTTGGAGAAGTTCGCCTACTGAGTCCAGATTAAATCTGAGGATAATTCAAGGTTCTATGAGTAAATAGACGCTGACGTCATTGAATGACTTTCTTCAGTACCTATGGCATGTATAGGTATTATTGTATTGTCATATCATTAAAGCGCCTAAAATATTCGAGAGGCCTATAGAAATGTCCAGTATCTATGTTTAGCTAGGATTCTATTTCAAATTGAGAAATTTCAGAAACTATACTTGGCTACCTTCCAGGCAATTGCACTTGCAATTTATTTATTCTAACAATACGCCAAAGGTTGACTTACTTCAATTAAAGAACTTTCATAACATTATTAATATTGTAGATACAGGTCTATGGCAGATACTTACTTACTGAATGAGTTTCTAATTCCTATTATAAAGGAACTTATATAACACTTACTTAGGATCTATACTAAGCGAGTGTGCACCAGACGCCTCGCTCATTCCAAACGCATCCATAATGGGTATGTCAAGAGATAAGAAGAACTTCTTGATATCAGGGGAGAGCGGCGCGGCGGCCGTCACGAACGTGGAGCACTGGTCCAGCCCGAGGGAATCCCGCACTTTGCTGAACACTAAGGACTTTGCTATCTTGTAGCCGCATGGTGTGCCTTGATACCTGTTGAATAGAACTAGTTTTATTTCTTCATTATAGAAATCTAAAGTATGCTTTTCTGTACATGCGCAATGCAGTGGAGCCTATGTGGAGCGTAGAATCGAATTCTATTCTTTTTTTTTAATTAAGAAGAAGTTCATGAATGAGTTAACGAAACACTTAAATACCGTGAAATGAAATGAAAGACAAAAGCTTTCACAAGAAGAATAGCCTAATAAGTATTTCAAAAGCACGAAGAATGTTTTCAGTTCTTTCAAGTATTTGATGTTCGAAGATAAAAATTATGTCATCATGCAATTAGCTTTAGCGACAGTGCCGAAACCTAAGTATGCAATGTAGAGTCTGCCTCATCTGAAAATGACCTCATCATCTCTATCTTCGGTTCTTATTCATAAATAATGATACATTTATGTAGAAATTGCAGTAACAGCCGGCATTATCGACATGAAAATTTGAAATGATAACATTGTTGTCAAAATGCGCGTGTGACTCAATAATATATTTTATCAAACAGCATGCTATTGGCCGTGCCGGCAAACTGTTGGCGTTGTTGGCATGCCAGCGATGCCACATACCAGAACTGCAGCATTTCCGCAGTCGAGAAGTCAGTTGGCAGGCCTCGCATGCCGGCAGATAGGGCGCTGGTGAATACAAAGTACATAAACAGATACTTTGTATTTTTGTTTAAGGCATTTTATTAATAATATTTGTAATAGTGTACGCCGAGTGTTAGCAGGCAGATTTCCTTTTAAACCACTAATTCCCAATAGTCCGTTGCCGTGGGGTGTTCGGGATACATCAATCTCGGCCTGAGTTCTGTTAATCTATAATATAAAAATGAATCGCAAAATGTGTTGGTAAGCGCATTACTCAACAACGCCTCAACTCTTCTTAAATAATTGTTTTACGGCGAGAAAAATTCGAAAAATTACCGGGACAACAACAAAGTAATTGGGTAAGGCGGTTCGAAGTTCGCCGGGTCGACTAGTAATTTATATTTTTTCTTCTTTAATGGTAGGTCAGTAGGAGACTAGTACATCCTATTGTTATTGTAAGCAAGTTTTTGTAAACTATTGTTTGCAATTTTTATAATTGAAAGCAAATACCTAATCGATTATATTATATCACATTGTTTTTCTATATTTTTACTTAACAGTTTATTACCTATCGAGCAATTATTTTATGAAAACAATGGTTTAACTTAGATAGCATATCTACCTATAAACATGCCGTCCATCATCACCATTTATTGTGCAGTCAAGATAATTTTATATTATGCATTATAAAACGTTAATAAACGGATTATGAAACGGATATAGATTTAAAAGCTATAAAATACGGGAAGATAGTGTAAATTTAGAATAAATACCTTAGTATTAGTAACTCAGTAATTATCGAAATAAATACTGACCTATCCTGAAATTTTCGAGTTAAAATAACAACTCACCCATTAATCCTGGTGAGATGGTACTTGAGACCTTTTCCCTTAGCCCATCCGGCAATCGACCGCGTGACGGCTCCCCTGGAAGCTCCTACAGCTATGATTTTCTCGTGCATCTTTTCCCAAACGCGAGGAACTGCTAGGAACCTGTTGGAAGAATAAAATCGTCAGCGCCGGATATTCGTCAATTGAATATCGGATTGGATTATACAGAAGAAGATATAAGTTCCAGATTAGGCTAGATAGGATAGAACGGGTATTTTATTAATCGCATCAATCAAATCTATTGCTGAGAGATGTTTTACATTATCGAGAGAATTTCATCATTTCATCATCTATGCCGGAAAACGTCCACTGCAAGACATAAGAAAGAATCCCCCACAGATCGCCACAAAGACTGGACTTGTGCGACTATCCAGTGCAGTCCCAAAATCTTTATCAGTTCGTCGGACCACCTTGTGAGAGGTTCTGCCTACTTAGCGCTGCCGGTGCGCGGTCGCATCTTAAGAAATTTACGGTCACTCAAATGGAAATGGAAAGCGTTATGCTAAGCTTTCCTGCGTGATTGAATCAACCAGCAATCAAAGAATAGAAAAAATTAAGTGACAAAGAGCACATAGCTCCAAGAACAGTTTTTAATTTTCGAATGTGAATAATTTTTTTAATAAAGGTTGCTGAGCTGAATTTTTTTTTGCACCTACCTAGTAGGTCTCACTTCTTTTAGGGTCTCCACAAGGCTTCCCTTCAACGCGTCAGGTTTCGCAAAGTATACTGTCACCGCATTAGCTAGTGTTACACAAATGTCTACCACCTGCAACAAATTTAAAATTAATTTAGTAATTTATGTTAAAATTTTTACCCTTAAGTTTTCTTAGTTTGTTGTAAATATTATATTCTTTTAAATAAATGTTAGATTGTACTAAATAATCATAACTTATGCAGAAATTATGCATATAAACATTATGACGAAGAAGATCATGAAAGAAATGGATGTAGACTATTTATGGTAGGTAGGTATGTTGACAAATTTATTAGGACGGGTGGTTAATCAATTAAATGGCATGGTAACAGTTCATTATCATAATCACAACGGAAAGAAGTCCACTGCTGGACATAGGCATCCCACACAGATCGTAACTTTAAACACTTATGCATTGTAGTGCACTCCCGCAACTTTCACCAGACCACTAGCTATAGCAGCACCACATAGCTAGACTAGAGATAGGCCCTCCGAAGCAAGAAAGCGATGCTGGCAACATTCAAAGTTTGAAAAGACTGAATTGTATTGAAAAGGTAAGAAGTAAGAAATACCTGAGCAGCGACGTGGCTGAGCGGCAGGAAGGACACGAGCCGCTCGTGCTGCGGCAGCAGGTCGCCCACACGCTCGCTGATGGCGAACGCGTCCCAGGTCAGGTTGTCGTGCGAGAGCATCACTGCCTTCGGTGGGCCCACTGTTCCTGACTGAAACAATATCATATTGCCTTGTTGCAGCCTTTTGGTTTATGGAAGTGTATACTTATAATACTTTACTAAATCACGTTATGTTCCTACGCTATGCATTTGCAAAGAAACTGAAGAGATCAAACAAAAACAGTTTTTAGTTTTTCAAAATGTATTAAGTACACCGATATTGTTATGTTTTTTAGACACTGATTTTATACCTATGCGTATATGGGATGCGTGCAAACTTTAAGTATTAGCCAGCGCAATATTATTTTGGTATGGTGTGTAACAATTATGTAGATATAGGTACCTACGTAAAGAAAACGTATTTAAAACACTCACAGTGTAGACAAGTGTGCAGCATTCGTTGACTGATATACTCTTCAGTATATTATCTAGCATCGCGTCCGGCTCTTTGGCTCCCATCTCCATTATTTGTTTCCACTGGAACAGAGATGAATTACTTTTTTTTTTAAGTTTGAACTGTTGAAATATCATCATTATCCGTGATATCCGGATGTTTGTTTTTGTGTCATGCTCGTGCTCAACCGCCAAGTTATTAGTAGAGGTGTCATAACTTTTGAAGTGTTTTGTTTTAGTAAACGTGTAGCACTAATTCTGGGTAGATTCCTTTCGTAATTTTCTCCTTTTACAATCACAAAGTCACCTATTCAATCTTATCTAAAGAGGTATCTAGTTTATGACGCTTATGTTAAATTTTAGGTTTTGGATAAAATCAAATAGAGTAATTACTAATTTTAGAAATGATTTCTTGGTAATCATATCGTAGAATTATTATCAGGATCTGACAAATCATATGAGGTAGACAGCAGCGTGCGTAAATTGTGATTACAGTTGGTACTCAATAAATAATGATACACTGATTTTTTGTAAAGATAACACAAAGTTGCTAGAAAATTACTAATCCTAAATAATGTTTATAAATATATCATTGTTCAGACAAGAAAACTTACACTATAAACCCCAGGCACAGAAGTGTCGACATCTCCTTCCCATTGTATAATAGCCTTCAGAAGTGGTAACCGGCTTCTTATTGAGAGGATCTTCTCTAATTGTTTTTTGTCTTGGACAGCGCAGATGTTAGCTCGCGATGACACGAGGCAGTGGTAGCAGGCGTCGGCAGAGTTTGTTGTGTAGATACCGGCCACGTAGCCCCTGGGTGTAATAATATTGTTAAAATTAATACTTGCTCAAGCAATACGCACCATAGAGCAACGCTGGCTAAGGTCATGTGCTGGACGTGTATAGAATAACGCCAGCATTTTTCATCATCTATGTCGTTAGAACAACAGTGTTTGAAAATTGTGGTAGTTGTGATTGTCACAACCTGCAGTTGCGGTTATAATTTGAGGATATTTTTCTCTAAGATCTTTAATGAATGAGCTCTCAAACTGCAAACATTGGTACACTTAAAGGTTCTTAGGAATGGCCAACGATGCAGCTGGGTAGGGAAAATCGATAATGACTGGCAAATAGTAAGTAGTAAAAAGAAAGTAAAACCGTATAGACGAGCGATCGATGGTAGAGCCCTATTATTAGGTCGATTAAAATAAGCAGGACTCACCCAGCGTGTATAGCAGCCAAGTCCGCGACGAACCATTCCACAGAGTTAAATCCGAGAATGCAAACGGAGTGGTATCTCTCCAGGCCAAGCTTCAAAAACGCTTTTGCACATGTGCGCACCTGCTCTTGGTATTGTCTGTAAAAGTTAACATCCGATCAGTCTTTAGATAGAGTTGACAATCGTTCATTATTATGTTTATCGAATAAGTTTTTAAGTAGAAGTTTAAACGTAGGTAGGTAGGTACCTAGTTACGTTAAGTAGCTAAGTTACGGGTTAATTTGGGACTAATAATAATAATTATCGTTTAGCCGCAAGCCCGCGACAATATGAAAATACCTCTTCGGAGAGTTAATTCAATTAAGAATAATAATAAGACAATGTTAGCGCTATGCCATTTTTGCCTAGCTTAAGAGGCATAGCACAGCTAAAGTAGCGCCACCCGCGAAACAAATTAATATCTTCTAAACTAAGGCAAATATCAAAAATGTGAAACAGTATTTTCGCATTTTTCATATATTTGTCTTAGTTTAGAAGATATTAATTTTTTTCTCGGGTGGCGCTACTTAGCTGTGCTATTCCTCTTAAAGGTTTTTGTTAGTTAATCCGTCTTCTTACTTGTAGGTAACTTTGTGCCATTTTCCATCTTCCTTTTTGGTAACTAGTGCCACGCCGTCAGGGTACCGCGCGACGGTTCTTCGAAGTAGCCCCGGGACGGAGATGGGCGGTTCTGCGGCCGGCCCTCGGGCGGTCAGGCGGAGTTTTACATGACCGCCAGGTTTCCATGAAACGATATCCTCTGATGGTATAACTTGGTCCGGCCCTGTGAAAGAATACGTTACCTTATTAAAATAACTATTCTTAACATTATCCGATTATGTATTTTCTATTTCCTTGATTAACTTTACCCCAGTTAAGTAACTTGCTATACGTACTCTACAAAATAGAGTTTGGTTGAAGAAGATTTGAAGTTATCCAAACTTCGGTATATTGTTAAGGATATATGGTTAAATAGTTTTGTGTGACCTTGAGGGCCCCGTGCGAAAACGAAAAGAGCAAAATAATAAACTTTCTGTTCTACTCTACGCAACCGTTAGTGCCTTTTTTTTTGTAACCAGTAGAAATCCCTTACGCACTTCCCGCCGCTCGGGGGAACGACGGGGGTGTGTGGGGCTTGCACCCGCTAAAACTCCCCGGTGGCCGCCTCAGCGATTTGGAAAGGACCCCGGGATTCGCCATAAAGCCTTCCGCTAGCATCCTTCCCACGCATAGCTGCATTGCCAGCTTCTGCCTCGGGGAGGGTATGTTTTTCCCTCCCGGCACAGTGCCACAAGCTGTGCCGCCGCCCATTTCGGGGCCGTTATCATAGATGTGTAGAGCCCCCGCTCTACACACCTACGACCCCGGTGACCCCTTTTAGTCGCCTCTTACGACAGGCAGGGGATACCATAGTACTATTCTTGTGCCCGTAACTTCAGGGCCGAACCGTTAGTGCCTAGCTTTATGCTTGGTTTGTCACGCCTCTTGCTTTCTTTTATCAACACCTAATAACAAAAACACATTAGACAGGGAAATTGAAATAATATAGATAATATACCTACTTGTAAGATTCATTATATCATCAATATAATAACTTATATTATACGATACTATAGCTAGGTTAATAAAAGTAGGTAGGGTTAGTTAAATTCTCTAAGTAGGTAGTTAACTGAAATTTGTTTTTCAGCCGCTTATTTTACTCTTCGTATCATAAAACAAATTTATAACATAAATTACTTATATAAAAATCACTGTAACCTAATGTATAGCCTGATAATTAAAATAACAGGTTTATTATATTATATTATTATTTATTATAAGTAGGTAAGGTACCTCAACCTATAGGTCTTACTCAGTTTATTATTTTGACCTATAATTTATGACTTTCTGTGGGACCTTGCTTTGTTTATTATGAACTTCAATGTATCATTATTACTTAAGTACTTTACTATTTATTAAAAACAACCCTTTAAATACAAATATTCAGCAAGAGCTTTTTACTAATACTTACCGATAAATAAGTAGGTGAGTATATGAACCTTCTTACGTAATAGTTATAAGTATAATTTAAACGAACGAAACATGCTTATTAGAATACTTAAAAGTGTTGTCAGTCCTAGTACCTACTATATCTTCCCACACTTTTGTTCGAAGGTCAAGGTATACCTAAACTTTATCATTATTACCTAAAGATTAAACATAAAAAATTAAATGACATTCAGTAAGCATTGTTATCGACTGCAGTTGGGTGCCCCTTTAATAGCCTAGCTTAGGTTTTGCTTGGAAACCCGCGTATTATTATATCATAGATAAGATAATCGCTAAAGCTTTAATATTACGTATTAGTATTATTAACTACTAGTCGACCCGGCGAACTTCGTACCGCCTTACCTTTACTGTGTTGTGCATGATTTACACATATAAACCTTCCTCTTTAGACACTCTACCTTTAAAATAAAACTGCATCAAAATCTGTTGCATAGTTTTAAAGATATAAGCATACATAGGGACAGACGCGGGAAGCGACTTTGTTTTATACTATGTATTGAAGTAAGTATGCATATGTAATGTTGAATAAATACTCATTACTAATAAGTAACTACCTATCTTCTAAACGAATAAAGCGTCCTGCTTCAGATTCGTTTTGGATCCTTCAGATTTCAATTTCCTTAAAAAGTAATGTAAGTATTTTCATTTCAACCGAATCCAAGATTTTCAAATTTGGTGAAAAATATGCTGATTCAGTTTTGGAAAATCTGACAATTTGTTTGCCTGAAAGGCTGAGCACGCACTGCGTTTAAATTTAACGCATCGGCGGTTGTAATGAAGTAAGCACTGAATACGCTAAACCGCATTTCAGTCGTCGGAAAAACGCGCTAATGCGTGCGCTTGTAAGTATACAAAGTTATGTGTTACTTTTTTTTTGCGTAAACGCGGGCGGTTAATCGCAAGCGTTTAAACGAAGTGCGTGCTCAGCCTTTCAGGCAAACAAATTGATAGATTAATAACAACGCCTGAAAATTTTATTGTAATATGCTAGGCAAGGATCTTAAAACGCTTACATAGGTGTTACAAGTGATAAAATGGTATAAAATATAAATAGGTAGGTAGGTATCAGTGTTTTTTATTACAACTTCCGCTTCAAAAATATATTTACTTACTTATCTTAGCATTATGCAAATGCCAACACGAGGCTTGTTATTAATCAATTATCAAGAAACAAACAATGGAATCATCTAAGTACTTTACCACCAGCAAAAGCATATCTAAGTCTCGCGCAACCCACCGTCTGCTTAAAGATCACTCTAATCAAGAGCAAAGTACAAGGTGACAAGGTGGAGTGACAGACAGAACATTAGCTACCTACTTAGTATTATGTTATTTATCAAGAGTTAGCATCTTTTACCGCGTTGTATTGTATTGTATATAGAAATTTTATTTTTCCGTTACCTTATAAATGTAGACTTAAGAAGGGCGTAAAGCGATGTTCTTTGCTTATTGCCGCACATATTGCAACCCGGGCGCAGTAAGGGTGAATATCGAAATGAAACGCGAACAAGCAAGAGTTTTTCAGGTTGTTTGTTGTTCTGCACTTACAAAAGCTTCCAGATAAAACCGGAGTTGAAACATGTTGAAATCTGCAGTTTTCATAAAAAAAAAACCACGGGATCAGTATAAAAAGCGGGATTGCAATACAAAAAAGCTTACTAAAGTTCAGCTGCGGGGTCAGTATACTCTGGTTGGGTAAGTCAAGTTGGGTAGATAGTTATATACTTACGTTATAAATTATGAATGATAACGTGAAAATTTAGGAACTGATTACCTATATTATTATTTCAACAATTAAAATAAACTTAATCTTCATTATGTAAAAGCTAAAGTATAGTAATGTTTAGGTAAGTATTTTTTTTTCTCTTCTAGTTTTATACTAAAGTGCACTGAAGCATGGACTGAATTGTTTGATAACATTGTGAGCTAACGATAATGACTTACCTGTTTCAGTTACAGTTACAATTACAGTCCATAGCAGAACCTAACATTGTAAAGAAAACAGTGAAGACTTGATTGAATCAAACCACGTACGCCCTGATACTCTTTAACTTGTTTATCATAATAATATTTGTATGTAGATAAATTTTGTAGGTAATTGTAACCTAGTTGTATTAACCTAATACAACCAAATCTTTATTATCATTTCTTAGTTTTTTTCTTAACTCCCACTGGACATGATGGGGTGATTCCAAATTTCGCAATTTCACAATTAAAACGAGCGTCCATTTTTTTTACAAATTCCACTAGTGTACTTAGTGATTATAGCATAATAACAGACACGAAAACCTAATTTATTAAATTGAGAAACAAATTCTGAAATTTTCTTCTGACTCCGCGGTAAACTTGTAGTATTGTAACTTTTTAAGTAAATACCTACTATTATGCTAGGAACTACAACCTCACACACAACAACATATTTTCAACTAAGTACCTAAATAAAGTTTTGGCTAAGGCAAACCTATTACACTTCTTATAAACTTACATTAACATAATCAACATATCAGCCGAAGATGTCCACTGCTGGACAAGGCCTCCCTCACAAATCGCCATACCTACCATGGTAGGACTGCAGTCTTGAGCGACTCTCATCCAGTGTAACCTTCTCGCAACCTTCAACCTCGGCCTTCGGCAGTTCGTCTGACCACCAATTACTGTTCTAAAGTGATGGAATAAAATGAAATATCTAGAAATTAGTGAATAATTGACCATTATACTGTCAGTAAAATACAAATGGGTAAGTACATGTCTATGTTTTATAACCTTATACTTTCCTAATAATAACTATTCAAATCTGTTACGCCGTCCTAAACCAGATTGTTACCCATGGTAAAAAATGGGTAAAAATATATTTTTCTTTGCAGTGGGAGTTTAACCATGTGGTTGGGGTCTGACGTACTTGAATGCTCCTTACACGCAATTAAAAGTTATAATATAAATCGAAGTTGCAGCTTTTGGTCAGTACCTAGTGGTACAATTTATTCTATTATAAAACTAGCTTATTACCCAAGTATGGTACTTACTTATACTTAGCAAGAATAGTAAGGTTACATTATTTTGATAGGTTTTTGATTAGTATAGTACGCAAATTAACTATTGTAATGAATCTCATCACTCATCTTGTATACAAATTGTAGCGTACTAAGTACTTACATAAGTAAGTATACAATACAGTTGTTCATTTAGTATTGAATTAACATTCACTAAATAATAATTAAGACTTACCATTCATAAATTTCTGTTTATCAATCCCGTTTGGAATATTATTCGACTTGAGGATGTTCACCATTTCATCACCATGCTCCATGATTTCCTTTAACAAATCAATTGAATGTAAAAAATATAAGACGTAGAGACTATTATGATCAATACATAGAGTTCTCTCCCAAATATTAGTGGTAGAGAAATCCTGTGAAGATAGTCACCTCTTTACCCACAGCCAAAGTCACGATCGCGGTCGGTTAACGGCATATTTTACGAACCGACTTAAGTAAGTATTATTATTCCATACAAGAGTTTTTTGAGGAGAAACAATAATTATTACAAGTTAAGTTCTTGGATCTCTGCGTTAGATTTAAGTTCGTTTTTAAGATATTTCAGTGCCCTTACAGGGTTCATGTGCTGCTCATAAATTTTTAGAACACCTTTCGTACCTACCACATAAAGGAAAATAAACTATTCTATTCTGTAAACCTTAGGTTGGTTATATCGTTTTAAGTTTTAGTTCATAATGTTTATAATAACAATCTAGGCAGACACACGTACACTCCTACTGAAACCTTTCTTTTCAATACTTCAATGATCATAAAAATGTGATTCTCAGAGCTAATACAATAATTAATGTTTAGTGGATATTAATCTCCCCTGTTCTTTTCATCAAAAATCATGTTATTATGTTATCATGAGGTAAGTAGTTATGTGGTAAGTATAATTTGTAATGCAAAAAGCCCCGATTTTTTTCTAACAGATATTCTTACGGACCAATTGATATGTAATTTACACGCCATGTAATGTGTATGTATCTACTGAGAATATAACCTGGGTCTTTCGTCTAGGAGATCAGTGCGCTTTACTCTCGCTTAACTACTGGGCCATGACAGCCTAACGTACGCTACGCCCTAATTATATTATGACGTCACTACCGCAAATGCGAAATAGCCTATGGTCGTTGACATGCACTGAGTTGTGCCGTTAATAGTTCTTACGTAGTGTTAGATATATAGATTTTGTTTACTTTTCATTTTGAAAACTTTACTTTACTACTTCTTAAAACATGTCATTCAGATTTATAATATATGTATGACGATCAGTGTCTTTGCTATGTGGACCCACATATTTGTTTTGGGTTTCCAAATTAAAATTAGGAATATTATGCTAACGTACGAATTAAAAGGAAGGATTCAGGTAAACATTTTTGAATTTATATAGATCATCATAATAGTTTTATTGAAAGATCAACAAAAATCCATGCGATATTCGCATGTTTAATATAAATGTATCCTTCTAAGTACTAAAATGTTTCTATTCGCGATTTTCTAAATATGACACATTTTGATTATGGTCTTAAGTTACCTACAGGTGACTTCATAAAATTAAATGACACAGCTTAAAACCAGATACTTTGCGCAGTGCATCAAAAATTTATTATTGTGTGATATTTCCTAGTGCAAAACATCGCGAATATGCTCACCTTAAATAAAGATCTAATAAAATCCGTAGTTGCGTAATTTGAACACTGGGTTCAGCACTTGTTAATTTTATGTTTATGAAACACATACGCAGGCTTGAAACTTTCGATAGATAGTATTATCAGCGCGCCGATGACCCTGTGTAGGTCGTCGATGATGCGGATGTGATCGCGACCGCGACCGGAGCGATGCAGGCGCAGCAGCCAACTGGCCAGATGCCCTACACGCGACGACCAGTGTAAAGTTCAGCACGGAGCTTGAGCCATCTAACTAGAACGTCCATTCATGGTCCACGTGATTTTTAACTTCTTGTCTTGTGAAAGTAGCGACTACATACCGTTGGATTGTGTATACGTTCTCCGTCCATTGCGCCGCTCGTGAGGCCGGTGGTCACTGGTGGTATCCGCGGTAACTAACGATTCACTTGCTCTCGCGCACTGTTCCACACCGACTGAGGCAGATAAACAACTCGCAACTCTAAAATAATATCTTGAAGATAAAAACGAGGTGAAATAAAATTATTTAAACGTCAATAAACTGGCAAATAAGCTCAGATATGGTTAATAAGTAAATTATCTTTAAACTATAGGTAATAAAATTTAAAGATAAATTTTTAGACGACTTCGACCACCACTATATGACCAAGATAATGACATTTACTCTAGATGGCTACGCACAAATGGGTATGTGAGTAGGTATGGTTGTGTATACTTATGTATGTATTAGTCCATGGTATGTACTAACCATTTTAGATACCTACTTTTCAGATACCTATTAAAAATAAATAACTTGTATTGTCACCTACGTTGCTTGAAAAGAGGAATTTTTTATATATAGGCAGGCTTCTATACATAGTATAAAATAAAGTCGCTTCCCGCGTCTGTCCCTATGTATGCTTAAATCTTTATAACTAATCAACGGATTTTGATGCAGTTTTTTTTACTAGATATATTGATTCAAGAGGAAGGTTTATAAGTGTAATAACATGCACCAAATACTAAAAGGTTAGGCGGTACGAAGTTCGCCGGGTCGACTAGTACTATATAAATCAAACTAGAGGCTGCCCCGCGGTTTTTCCCGCGCAGATTTCTCATAACACAAAAATTCCGTTTTTCCCGTTCCCGTGGGAATTTCGGGAAATCCCTTCTTAGTGCTCACCTACACTCCCCAAGGAACCCACGTGCCAATTTTCAGCTTTCTACGCCCAGTAGTTTCGGCTCTGCGTTGTCTGTCTGTCAGTCAGTCAGTAACGGAAGAGTTTTATATATATTGACTAGAGGCTGCCCCGCGGTTTTTCCCGCGCAGATTTCTCATAAACACAAAATTCCTGTTTTTTTCCCGTTCCCGTGGGAATTTCGGGAAATCCCTACTTAGTGCTCACCTACACTTACTAAGGAACCTACATCAAAATTTCAGCCCGTTACGCCCAGTAGTTTCGGCTCTACGTTGTCTGTCAGTCAGTCAGTCAGTAACGGAAGAGTTTTATATATATTGATTGATTGATTAAAATTTTTTTTTTTACATATAATGGTGACTTCGTTTAAATTTTAGCTATGTTTGGTTTTTTTTTATCTAGTCAAATTGATCTAATCGTAAAACTAACTTTATCCTTGATTATAACTTTTTTTTTTCAGGCCGATAAATGAAAAGGAATAAGTAAGTATACTTATACTTACTTACATAAGTATTTTTTCTTGCAAAGCGCTTTTCGTTATCATACCGCTAAATGAAAGGTTAGAACATTTAGGTACAGTCACGGACTCGTTCAGCGTAGCACTCTTGTTTAGGGGATCGTTTGTACTAGACTGTAGTAATACCATTGAACCAGGGCTTGTTTGCAACACAGGAAAACCCGTAAGTGTTGGCTGAACGAGCCCGTGACTGTATAGTTGTATACCTATCTACTCTACACTAACCTATTTCATTGGTCATGGTCATTGGTGTACTTCAGCAGTACCATGAGGGACTGTATTCTGGTGCGCGGTCGCTACTCGAGATCTTCTTGCCCCCAGCGACCATATCTGTTCTTCGAGCTATTGTGCCCTGCCCTTTGCCATGATTGTGTTGGAAAGTGCAGCATTAGGTATATCAATCATACTGTAAAATATTTAAACGGCAAATCTAGAGCCACAACATAGAATTAAGGAAGTAAGTATACTGGATAACTGGCAAGTTTTTGGGCATGACCGTGACTTGAGTTTTTCTGCCAATCAGAAAGCTCAAAGTTACTCCAAAGTCAATGTTAGGTGCTATCTTAGGAGTATGTTCCTTTGCCTACCCAGAGTGGATGAGTTTCCCGCGCAACAAACGATAAGAAATGGTCGCACTTCTATACTTACATATTTTTAAACCCGAACGAAAATTCAGAGAGGGGTGTTATAATCAATATATATAAAACTTTTCCGTTACTGACTGACTGACTGACAGACAACGCAGAGCCGAAACTACTGGGCGTAGCGGGCTGAAATTTTGCATGTAGATTCCTTAGGGGGTGTAGGTGAGCACTAAGAAAGGATTTCCCGAAATTCCCATGGGAACGGGGAAAAACTGGATTTTTGTGTTTATGAGAAATCTGCGCGAGTGAAACCGCGGGGCAGCTTCTAGTTTTAACGTATGTATCTCTGTCTGTCTGTATGTCGGTGTATCTGTCTGTGGCATCGTAGAGCCCAAACGGCTGAACCGATTTTCGTTTAGTTTATTTTTGTATCATAGATGATTTCAGGCCGAGTGTTCTTAGCCATGTCTGAAGATCTGATCAGCGGTTTGAAGATCATCAGCCATTTTCTAGGTGATGGTCCGATCGATTTGAAATTTGGTACTATGTTACATCTATGATATTGAAAGTATATGGTAAGGTAAGGTAACCATGACCTGATCAGCCGTTTGAAAGATGATCAGCTCTTGAATAATGGATGAGAGGATCTAACTACCTTTCATATGTCCTATCGATATGAAATTTGGTACATATTGAAAGTTTATGGTAAAGTAACCATGACCTGATCTGCTCTTTGAAGATGATCAGCTCTTAAATAGTGGATGAGGGGATCTAACTTAAGTACCTTCCATATGTCCTATCGATTTGAAATTTGGTACCTACCGTGTTACTTCAATGATATTGGAAGTATGTGGTAAGGTAACCATGACCTGATCTGCCGTTTGAAGATGACCAGTTCTTAATTAGTGGATGGGGGGATCTAACTATCTTCCATATGTCCTATCGATTTGAAATTTGGTACCGTGTTACTTCAATGATATTGAAAGTATATGGTAAGGTAACCATGACCTGATCTGCCGTTTGAAGACGATCAGCTCTGAAATAGTGTATGAGGGGATCTAACTACCTTTCATATGTCCTATCGTTTTTAAATTTGGTACTGTGTTACTTCAATGATATTGAAAGTATATGGTAGGGTGACCATGATCTTTTTAAGATGATTAGCTCTAGTTCTAGTTAAGTTAATGAGAGGTCTGACTCCGTCGGGGGTTTTTTAAATTTGAGTTACCTATAGTTTAATTAATTTTCTTCTAAATTAGTTTTCCGTGCTAGTGTGGTGGATTAGTTATTATAATGCGGCGGTTTCCAACCTCTCTGATTATAATGGTCTGTTTAGAGAAAACTTGTATTAAAGGAATGGGATTCTGAACGATTCTGGTCCCTAGGAAAAAGAAGTGTAAATTTGTGATTTATTGAAAGGCGAGGGTGGTCTGGTCCCATAATTCAATAATAATAAAGGGGTACTTTGTCCAGGGACAGGCAGGAGCAGGAAGACACCGATCTGAATTATTCGGAAGCGCCTTCTTGTACCCTCTCCCTACTTAAGATAAGATACCACAAGAATCATGCTCATGAATGAACCATGAGAAGATAAGTTACTCTATGATAAGGCTGTATGAAAAATGTTTCTTTGCCTGCCTTGAATGGGTGAAGAATACAACGACAACACAAAAAAAAAAAAAATATGGTCTGTGCGTCGGTCGGCCATATTGCAAATTTCAAGCCGTTCGTGTGGCGAAGTAAACGTCAACAATCCGATTTGTTTTAGAAAAATAAAACAGAAGTGTTTTTGTAGAAAAGAATAGTGCTCGCTTGTAGTAATAGTTATAACGATAAAATGAACCGCTCGGAGGGGCTGGTACAGCGAAGAAACGTCCTGAAAGACAGTAATTCGGATGGGTCGCTAAAGGAAAACCAGGACGACGATAAGAAAAATGATAAAAACTATGATGATGGCGATTCAAAGGAAACTCGTTTAACTCTGATGGAAGAAGTATTGCTGTTGGGCCTAAAAGACAAGGAGGTGCGTTGCCGAACAGTTATTACTAAAGGGGCTATAGCATGTGTAACTTCAGTACAATGACCTTTACATCCAATCACTTAATCTTTACCCTAAAATCTCTATGATGAATGTTATGTTTCAGGGTTACACATCTTTTTGGAATGACTGCATATCCAGTGGCCTTCGTGGATGTATTCTTATTGAGCTTGGTTTGCGAGGTCGTATAGAGCTAGAAAAAGCTGGCATGCGGAGAAAAGGTCTGCTATCTAGAAAAGTAATTGTAAAATCAGGTAAGATATTAGTTTATGTTAGCAGAATAATAAACAAACTACAAAATTTAATGTTATTCTCATTATAATTTCAACAATAGGGTGAGGCCGCCAATTTTGCCACTTTTTGCTACACTTTTAAGTTTTCCTAAATAACTTTTAAAATTTTCAAATTTTATTTACTTCGGCTATGATTTCTTGCAAAGCAATCTTTAGGGAAAAAATGGCCGATTAGAAAATGGCTGTAGCTAGCGTAGTTTTATTTTAATTAATATTTTTGTAAGTGAATTTTTTTTTTTTCATACAAATGATCTTTGTCCCAAAAACACTTGCTGACGAAATTTACAAAATTATGAATTTTTTTTTGGAGTTAGTAAAAATCTTTCTATGCCTAGCCCAAGTACGATATTTTTATTATCAAATAAAAGAAAGAATTCTATCATAACTCTGTTTATTTAGTTTTTATCAATGTTTGAACCCATGTCCCGAGTTTTTCACTTTTATGTAACATTTTTTTATGTGACGAATTATCTCGAGTTACGTAGCATTTGAATATAATTGGGTTAATTGTAATTATTACTTTGGCAACACTAACGATATTTTTTTTCATAAACCTATTAAAACTCTATGATTTTGAGAATGAATTGATGTCAAAGTGGTGCACACGTGCTTCGTCAGCGAAATCGCAAAACATATTTTTTTTTATTTTAACCTCTGCATACGCTTGTTTTTGATGAATGTTGTATTCATAGTTTCGACAATGCTTATATTATCCGAAAATCTAGGTTTAAGCCTGCTATTCTGTTTACTTTCGAAATGCTGACCAAAAAACATGTTGAATTTTTCGCTTTTATGTGACTTTTACGTTGCTTTTATGTGACTTTTATGTAACCGTTAACATTTTTTTTATGTAACGTTACATAAAATGATGTAAAGCCATGTGCTCATCGAATTTTGTGTTTGTAAATTTTTATATTAGAATTATTTAAATAACTATTGTTCTTTAACGATTTAGCTATATTTTTAGTAACTCTATTTATTTAGTTGAGAGAACAAGCTCAACTATTAAAATCAATTTGGGTTTGTGGGTCGTTTTGGTTTATTTTATTCCTAAAACAACTGTTATTATGTGAATAAAGAAAACCCTATTTAACCATTAAATATGAAAAATAATAGAAATAGATTCGTACTCATTACATTTAAAAAAAATATATACTCAAAATATTACCTAAGTTGTGTTCTTAGCTTTACAAAAAAATATGTAACTTTTGCGTTACTTCTGCGTTACCGTAACGTAAAAGTGTGTATGTAACTTTATGTCACTAAGTGGCAAAATTGGCGGCCTCACCCAATAGAAATTATTGAAATGCTTGTTTTTTAAACTTTTAAAGAGAACCAGGTAGAATCAGCTCAATCAACTGCCTTTCAGACTTGCCTACACTAACCAACTAAGCCTGAGCGAATCCTTAACTGTTTTGTTTACTTGCGATGGTATGAATAATTATTTTTTCACCTCCAATACAAATAATCCTTACAGACACACCCACTGGTGACGTACTGCTAGACGAGGCTCTGAAACACATGAAAGAGACAGATCCTCCAGAAACAGTGCAAAGTTGGATTGAATATCTCAGCGGTAAGATGCTGTGTGAATTTCAATATTTATTACAAGACGAAGTAGATTAGTATTTCAATTAAATGATCATGCTGATCTGATAAACTACCAGTAGCATGATTCTTGTAATCTTGCCTCTACAGTACCGCTGCTACACGCTTCAAAATCCAGTTTTTGTATTCACATAGAACGATTGAGTCGTGGATAGCTACAACCTATCGAAATACTATTGAACGTGTTGAAAGCGTATTCTGGTAATTCCGGCACGATTCAGTAAGGTCCGAATTGTTGTTCAGCGGCATTCTCATAAATAAATTACAGCTCGTTCAACAGGACGTTAGCGACCAAACGTCAAATTCAACAATTGAAACACGGTCCTAACGACGCGCTACTGCTATTAAACTTGCTGGCGACTATGTAAATACCGATTTCAGTTCGAGTGGAAATAGAACTTCGGCTACGCTTGGGCGATATTTCGACTCAGCGGTTTTAGGAGAATCATTCTACAGTTCACTCTGATCAAACCCATATACCCATAAAACCTTTAATAATAATAATAACACATCACACTCAGAGCCCCTAACTAGGAAGAACCTGTATCTAGGGCGCCCGAAACACACACAGAGACGAACATCACACCCAGACCGGAAACAAACATCGATATTCATCATATCAATATTTGCCCCACCCAGGAATCGAACCCGGGTGCTCACGCTTACTCAGTCCACATCACTGCCAACTGAGCTACGGAGCAGTCGAAGTCTTTATCCATGTTTGCTTTGGTATGCCTATATTTTTTTTATTGAAAGTCAGTAAGTATCAGAGGCAAACATTGTTTTATGATGGATATTGATGTTTGATTCCTGGGTCTTGGTATGTTTGTATTACTTTGTATGTGATTTGCCAAAAGCCAAGTGGTTTATAAACATAATACAGGGTACTGACTGATTAAACACTCATACTTGTCCATTTATTGTAGCTGAAGAACTATTTGGACAAAAAAAAGGAGATTTTTAAAAATTAAGAATGTTATTTTTATGTACTTTCAGGTGAAACATGGAATCCAATGAAGCTGAAATATCAGTTGAAGAATGTCCGAGAGAGGCTAGCTAAGAACCTTGTAGAGAAGGGAGTTCTAACTACTGAAAAACAGAATTTCCTACTGTTTGACATGACAACGCACCCCCTGACTGATAACGTGGTTAAATGTCGCCTAGTAAAAAAGGTTTGATTTTAAAGCTTCTCCTTCTTAGTCTTAAAATATTTTGTTTACGAATAGGTATTTGATTTTATTTCATTTTATTTTAAGTTTGTTATTAGATAGGGGTGTAAATTATTATTATTATAACAGTATGAAGTCGTGTGCAAAAGAAAGGTACACTCGCCTAAGCGCTCAAACAGACGACGCCGCCGCCGCGCCGCCGCCGCACCGCAACACTGTTCACACAAGCCGCCGCGCTGCGTCACGTGCGATGTTCAGAACTAGCAATGTATTACTACAGTGGAACGACAAAGTGCATTGACTGCGCGGCGGGGCGCCGCGGTGGCGGCCTGTGCGAATTTACTCTTCTATGAATTGTTAAATAATAAATGTAGATTTACCTCAAATTATGTTATCAGCGTTGTTACTATACTATAAGCAAAACATATACGTTCAAAAAGACCGACTTTTTTACTGGTGCTAGAAAAAAAAACTGGTTTTCCGAAGATCGGATTATATAATTAAATCGTTGTTACGGGTATTGTAATAAAGTTCACGTTAGGAAAAGATCCGAAATTTAGTTGGCAATAACATATCATCAATAAACGATCTCGTAATTTCCTATGGTTTGTTAGTACAATGTTTTAATTTTTTTTTCGCGTTTATATAATCCGGTCTTCCCTCCTCATCCAAAAACATGAAAAATATAGATCTTCAAACATAGGGAATGTGGCCCCTCTGGTTTCTTAAACTTGTAAATAACATTCTGTTTTAATCCCCACACCTACCTGTTTACACTATGCAAAAAGAATTACGAGTTATGCGTTTAGAATTTAAGTAAAGACAAAATTGACAGTAAAAACCATTGTCGTGCCGGGCCTCCCTAGTCTTCTATAGTAATAAAGTAAAATAAATAAATAATACCCGATTTGCGGTCGAATTTTGAATGAAGAAGTACCTAAATCAATAGTATTCGCCACGGATCAACGAAATATTCCGAAAAAAACCCTCTTGTTTTTTTGAGACTCCGGTACGCCGTTTCTGTTTATCGTAGCTCTGACGGCGGTATGAGGAGTTGGGCAGAAATGGCGAATCTAACAATTTCGCAAACGGTACAAAATATCGTCTAGTCTGTAAGTAAATCCGATTAAGTATACGGTCTTCGGTCACATTCACATGCGATCTTAGGCGAGTCTACCTTAAAAATTCGAAAGTTGTAAGAATTATTGCATATTTGTTCCACTTTCACGAAAAACTACCAATCGAAATTTTATGAAACTTCACAGTATGATAGAATCCTACATCAGAATAGTATCTTAATTATAGCCTCTTCCCTCTGGGTTAGTTTGGTGCTTTTGGTATACTCATACCATCACACATTTACTACTAAGTATGTATGAAATACTGTGTTGAATAATAGCAAATTTTAATTTAAATAAGCGTCGTATTTAGTAAAATACGGTGTCCTATAAATTTACTGCGACATGTCTCATGGCTGGTATACACAGTGCGAGTCAGCCTTCCGAGTAGCTGTACTGCAGCTAGGCGTCGCGTAGACAGACAGAGCAGCTACTGATGCGAGTATGATTGTGATGTTTGGTGGCAGGTGCACGAGGCGGCGCTGCGGCGCGCGGTGTCGGAGGCGGGCGGCGGCGGCGGCGACCGGCGCGCGCTGGCGCTGCTGCTGCTGGCGCACTCGGCGGACGTGCTGGAGAACGCCTTCGCCTCGCTGTCCGACGAGGACTACGAGCTGGCCACGCGCCGCGTGCGCGCGCTGCTCGACCTGGACTTCGAGGCCGAGGCCGTGCGCGCCGACAGCGGCGGCGCCGACCTCATGTGGGCCGTCTTCGCCGCCTTCACTAAATAGCGGTAATGTCACTCCCTTCCTTTCTTTCCTGCTTTATCATCTGATTCAACAGACTTTTTATGCCAGACTGCCAGACTTACCGTCTTATTCATAAAAAGTTAAAGAACATTTTAGTTATTTGACGTATGTCAATTTAGACTGGATGTCACGTATTTAGCATACAACAAACCAGAGAAGTAGACCTCCAGTAACGCTACTTAAAATCTACTGTATCTTTATGAATAAGACGGTTAGTGTCTTACAACAGGCGGATGAAGATTTTATCACCTCATTATTTAGACCTATATCTTGATAAATCTTCGAATCCTGCTATTCCTAAAAAACAGATCCTTCGTAATTTTAGTTCAATATCTAGAGAGTTATCCTCGAAAAATAAATTAATAGCAAACGGGCAATCTTGTGCTTTCACATTATTGCCAAAGTAAACAAAATATGCTAAAGAACTATTTTGTAGATAATGATTACTTAATTGTTAACAAAAACACACCCGTCACACGTAAGTAATTAAAATGAAATTCATTAACTGTAAAGTTCCGGAATTCTGAATCATTCTCATTATTGTTTGTATTCGATATCAATATTAATATATAATTATTTAGTGTATTTATATTATATTTTTGTAAAAGTAGATCTAGATACAAATAATTTAAATTTTGTCTATACTTTTAACAAGGCAAACCTAAATACAAGTATGTGAATTTTAGTGTAAAAAATTTGTAGTTTAACTAACAAAATGAATTTATTTTATCGCTACATCAGCCTGCGATATCAATTTAAGTATTACTTAAGTGTTTAGTTATCTATACAGTTTGTCCGGGGAAGTTATAACATAATTTTAAGGGTGTATTCTATGATCAATTTCATCGATGAAAACACCCCATATAGGGGGTCGCAGCCTCACCCCCCCTCAGTATGACGTTTTTAATTTTTTTTTTGCAAAAGTCGACCCCGTCTACTTTTAAATTCACAGTGAAAGATCTAAGGCTCACAAAACCTTCATTAAGGTTTTGTGAGCCTTAGAACCTAGATATATTATTTTTAATACTAAAAAAATACTAGGGACCAAGATTTTATGCACAAGGGAGCACTTTTTTCTGAAAAAAAGGCCTTACTTTAGAAAATTTTTTTTTTTCAAGAGTGGCGCCACTGTTCGCGTAAAAGGACTCTTAATTTAGGTTTTGTACGAAGGCAAAGTAGGTAGGCTACCAAAATAACTAACAAAATAATTAAATATAGACTTTATTTTTTAATAAAAGTGGGTTAAACTGAAATCTTAAATTAAAAGGTAAAAGCGAAGGGTCTTTTCGGTAGTTGATAATTTCTGAAGTAATAGACATAGAGAAATAAATCTAATACCAATTTGGAGAACAACTCAAAAGCTAACAATAAAACACAAAAAAAAAAAAAAGTATCTGCATTTTTTTGTGAAAACTTTGAAAAACCGTAAAAAATGTACAAAAAATTTTTTTTTTTTTTTTTGGTTTATCATTTTTTAAAAAAAAGTAAAAGCAATACTTGGTTATTTTGTAAGTAACTTGGTAGCCTAACTACTTAGCCTTCGATCAAGACATTAATGAAGGTTTTGTGAGCCTTAGATATTTAACTGTGAATTTAAAAGTTGGCGGGGTCGACTTTTGCAAAAAAAAAATTAAAATCGTCATACTGAGGGGGGGGCGAGGCTGCGACCCCCCATATGGGGTGTTTTCATCGATGAAATTGATCATAGA
The DNA here is from genome assembly GCA_951802225.1 of Euspilapteryx auroguttella. Lineage (NCBI taxonomy): Eukaryota > Metazoa > Arthropoda > Insecta > Lepidoptera > Gracillariidae > Euspilapteryx > Euspilapteryx auroguttella. Next base: position 8,493,314 of record OX637646.1, read on the forward strand.
ATACACCCTTAAAATTATGTTATAACTTCCCCGGACACACTGTATATTTTTGTTATTGTCTAAGAATTTCTAATAAATTATGACAAATACATTTAGTCACAATCGGCCCAAGCGCGACTCATGGCTGCCAAACGCCACATTCGCGACTAAAATAATTAGAGATTACGTTATTTTCAGGTTTACACGGGTTGTGGTCAAAATATTACTAAAAACAAAATGCCCGCTTTATTTAGCTGAGGTGCAGTGTGATCTTGATTTGAATGTTTTGGTCTGTAAATCTGTAAATAAATGTTGGCAAATTATTATTATTCTGGGAAGAGATGCCTATAAAAAACTTTATCTTAACATAAAATTTTAAAGTTATACATTCAAGTTAGATTTTACGATTAACTTAAAATCAGTGTTTCAAAACATATAATTTTGGCACTGTAAAATATTTGATTTAGTTTTTTTTTACATTGTACCATCAAGTGATATAAATTTCTACATTCCCATTAGAGGCGGTGTATTTAAAATTGCAATGATGTGACTCACAATTATGTATGACTTAACTTTACGTACCTACATAAATAAATAAGAGAATGACGTTGTGAGATGTTTGCGAGTCTCTGTTGATTGTCCGCTATCACTTATACACGTTATTGGAAAACTAAAGCTTGAATTATTGTCTTCTTTTCTGGCAATTCATTTTACTAAAACTAAATTGTAAAAACAATCTGAAACTGTTTAATTATTAGTTTTAATAGAAATAACTATTAAGTTTTGTAAATAATAAAATTACGAATCGAGAGTAACCGAATAGAAAATCGGAAATAAAGAAAGATAATTAGATACAACTTAAGAGAAAACAACACTATGTATAAATTAATGGTGACTTATTTGTATTATACACTCTGTGGTATTTATAATTATCAAATATAATAAAAAACAAAAATAAAATTCGTTTTAATTGACTAAACGTGGATATTCCGAAAAGGGTAAAGACATTAAAAATCATATCATTGTTTTAAATATTTTATTTAAAAAAACCTTTTATCATGCTTTTACACAGTGGACGCATATTTAAGTCTTATACCTCTTGAAGACACAATCAAAATACCTTATCAGTAGATGCATGCAGAACATTAATATTTAACACTTTTTAAAATGGCTGCCGATATCTCAAATAAATAAATTTAATGTTTTTTTTAGAGTGATTAAAATGATATTGTTGCTATGGAATAAATAGGCAGGTTCGGTAGAGAAAATCCTCCGAAGAGATTTTTTAATCTCTACCCTGCCAGAAAATTCTGAGAGTGCGTGCCAGCTAATTCTGCGCGCGCTCAAAATATGAAACAATAATCAAACCCTCAGTGATATACAATTTGTTTTGAACTGGTTTTGAATAGCGGGTGAAGTACGACAAGGTACGTCAAGTGCGTACAGTGGCGCCCTCAGTCGCGCGCAAACTTAGCTGGCGCGGACCCTAATTAAAGTATTTCGAGCAGAAGATTTCGTTCTTAATTTCATTGCAACAGCGGAGTTAGATCTACCTGCTTTAAAATTAATATTTATAAGGCTTCTTTTTCAATATACAGTATAGGGATCGTCGTTGTATAGTGAAGGTCTAGGTCGGCGTAACACTTTCGGTTTTTCTGTATTGCAAAATAGCTCTTGTTTTTTGTTAATACAGTCTAGGCCGCACGAGACATTGACAAATCCGTTACGCCGTCCTAGACCGCCACTGTACCAATGAAGGCGATGAAGGTCAACCTGGCAGCTTTTATTTCCGATAGCCCTGACGGAACACTAGCAAGTTAGCTAAGTAACATTGTTTGTTCCATTTAATCAATTCGTTCAACATTATGTTCTTATATGATCCTGAACGGCGCTAAAGAGCTGTGCGTTTTTTTATTTCATTTAATAAACTATCTCAGATTCTTTTGGTGTCATATGTTCACACATATTATATTTAGTTTACCTATTACCATTTTAATAACTATAATAAGCATGCCATTAATTTCATATTGATACACTTGTATTTTGGTGGGCTAAAACAGTCTACCTATGAAACGGATCCGCCAGTTTTCATTATCTTCTACGCAAAAGTACCTACAATATATTAATTTATACATCATACACATATACAAAGTTATACATCATACACATATTTCAACAATATAAAAGAGTGACTGTTTTGGAATTATATAGACATACATAGAAGGTATGTAGTGCTAAGGCAATCTGAAGGTACGCAATCTTCGGTAATCAAAATAAGGCGGGTGAGCGCCATTTATTGATTAATTAGCAGAGGCGCGCTTGTTTAGCTAGCTAGTCGACTGCACTTGGCCGTGTGCCTGGAACACCTTTTATTTTGGATTACAACCTTATAGGATATGTACATAAAACTAGTTATTAGCTATTTAATCGCAATAGTACCAACATTTGTTCTCTGTATTGTTGGAATTATAGACCGCTCGCTGGGTAGTTATTTCTTTTCAAGCTCTCACCTCCAAAAAATGTATACTAATCGAAGTTTTTTCCGTAAATTTTTATGTTTATTTGAAAAATGAGTGATTCCATTATAATCACTTGATTAACTGAATTTTAATATCTACTTTGTAACATTAGACTACATAAGTTTTTAGTATCCATTGGACCAATTTTAAGCAAATTTTGATGACCTACGCATTAACCCTTTTGCCGTGTTTGAAATTAATTATTAATAAAACAATGTATAAGTATAACTGAAAAATGCGGTGGCAGTTTACACATATTATTAGAATTCATAAAAACAACATATAAATTTACATAAGTTTTGAAATACGTAAATCCTTGAGAAACGCGCCTACCTAGTGTCATAAGGAAGGCTATATTACTAAATTTAGGCTATGGCTTTATTTTTAATACTTAAAGGTCGGTTTATTTATCTGACGGAAAATACAAAACAGGCAAATATATAAGTATTAAAACATTGAACCTTTCGCACTCAACCGACGATGATGCGATACGATACGATGATATTTGATGTTTGATACGCTCAACGAATTTTCCGTTAGATACGTACCGCCCCTTATAGTGTGTATTATCTATTTCTATAACTTTAAAGACATAAACAAGAAACATACAAGTACTACCTATACTCCTATATTTAATAAAATAAATAACTAAAGTACTTACTGCTTAGACTTACTGACTCAATTACAAGAAATATTAAAATATGAATTATTAACCTATTAGAATTAGTTTGAGTGTTGGTTCTTTTGTCACAGCCCGCAACATTCTAAAATCAAAATTAACAAAAACTAATATACTTACTTAAATTAAGGAAGCGTATAGTTGAGGGCATTGTTTTGTTTATTGCCGAATCAGTATAATTTACAATTACAAGTAGTCCATAATATACTACGTGTATTTAAATTAATGCAAAAGTAGATAATAGTTTATTTGGTAATACCAGAAAAGCAATTAAAATTATAACAAAAAATTCTAGTACTTAAGTAAAATTGTTTTTTGCTCACCAGGTGGTTTTCATAGTTTTAATGAAAATTATAAAAAAAACGAACTATATTTTTTAATATGTTTTTATCGAACGTGCTATTCTTTATAAAGTTTTTCATTTTGCGTTTAATTTTAAAACTCGTGTATTACGTCCATGTATATCACTATATAATTGAAATAAGCCCTTTGTAAACGAATCTTATTGAAATAAAACACTTGATTACCATCGAGACTAAGTACCATAACCTACTGTACAACTGTAAGTTGTAATTACTACATTACGCTAGTAATAATAGTTCAATGCTGTACAATCATATCTTATTTAACTGATAAACAGTAAGTAAGGATGTTATTTCATTATAAGGTAAATAACCTACTAAATCCACATAGTGACTACAAAATTTTAAGTATTACTAGAACATTTTGTTTACTTTAAGAATTTCATTAGTAATTCGAATGTTGTAAAGAATTCCATGCAAAACAGCATTCGGTCGACAGAAACGCGACGTATGTTTGATATTTTAGGGGTGATATTGGCCGAGTTGGATCAATCAATGCACACAGTTTAGTCTATCTTAAGCAAGTGCCGCTATCCCTGACTCTTCCTAGAACTGCGCCGTATCGATAAGCGACTTAAGCGAGATACACCTGGTCACCAGGCTTCGGTGTAGCGTATGTCGTACTCTTGGAGATATGGCAGACGCTGCTTTAGATCTTCAAATACCTCTGACGACAGCTTCGTGCTGTTAAGATTTAAACGACGCAGGCTTGGCAGAGCTGAAACGTACATTTATAGTTTTAAAAAGCTTACAAATAAAAAGATATTCCCTTAACAGCCATAAACATGTACTACATAGTCACAATTTTCAGCATAAACTGAAAGGTTGTGGTTGTAGCTGTAGTAGCAGAGTAAAAGTAAAAGTTTACCTGAGAGAGCCTCGATGCCCTTGTCGGAGACGGGCGTCTCGCAGAGGTTGAGCACCTGCAGGCGCGGCAGGTGCTCGGCGAGCAGCTGCACGCCGCGGTCGCCGAAGTGGGTCGACCAGAGGTTGAGGTATCGGAGTGAGGGCAGCTGGAACAGACGTAAACAATACTTAACTTTGCTATTATATAAGAACTTTCACTTGGCTATCTTTTACTGAAAACAAGCAAAGAGATCGAAGTTTAGTTTTATTACCTTGATCAAATACTGAGCGCATTCGCTGGTGACACAAGTAAAGGCAAGCGATAAGCACTCGAGGTTCCCGAGCGAGCCTTTCTCGAGTAGCTCGGCCACGTCTTCGTCCGTGGAGCGGACCGGGAGGGCCAGCCGCCGCGGACCGCCATCCGCTTGCTAGAATGCAAAATACTTATTTAAAAAAAGTATCTAAATTAAGCTTATGGAATTACAAGGATTATTGACAACCAAAGTATTCCATCCCAATCTACCATATTCAAGATCTGCTTAGTTGGGGTTTCTTCTGCAATTCAAAGTCGATCAGTCTATTGTAGCTTGTTATGTAGCTCTCAAGTACCAACCTAATCAATAAATTGGTAAACTACTTACAAGTCGTTGCAAGTTTTGCTGTTCCGTACACAAGTCCCGATAGTATTTCTGGCCAAGTTCCGTCGCCTGCAGCGTGGCTATCAGTTCTAGCTGCGTCTGGTCGTCATCGGACGCCAGATCCCATTCTAATATCAGACTAATCGCTTGTATTGCTGCTGGCTGGAAAAACCAATATTACATTAAGTATTTTTTATTGAATTAGGTACTTACAAAGTATACGTGTGTATGTAACGTACCTAGAAAAGAAAGTCTATAGTGATTAATAACTTACATGCTCAGTCAATGCAACCAGCATAAAATCCGGAGAATGTTTGCTCATGCTTTGAAGAAAACTCTTTCTTTTAGAGCAGCATGTTAGAAGACTTTCCAGCTGAAACAAACAAAATATGTTAGGTATGTCACTCAATTCGGCATGCAGAAGGTTATGTGCCGTGTGCGATTTAGGCAATGAAGCATCAATACATAGTATAAAACGAAGTCGCTTCCCGCGTCTGTCCCTATGTATACCTAAATCTTTAAAACTATGTATCTGATTTGGTTGCGGTTCTTTTTAATAGATAGAGTGATTCAAGAGGAAGGTTTATAAATATATTACATGCACAAATAGCACTAGGTAAGGTGGTACGAAGTTCGCCGGGTCGACTAGTTTGATAATATAACGCAAAATATGACTAAACGTACCAAATCTCCCCAAAGTCGACACAGCTGCGGGTGTGGCAAAGCAAGCAACTGTTCCGATGGTGCAGTGACCTTCAGCCAAGATGGCGGATGCGGCCTGGCCGCTCGCGTCGGCACGAGGCAGGAGTGCACCGCACACCGCGGATCTTTGGCCATGGCCATCAGGACCTTGGTTAGGGATTCAGCTACGCGTGGACACTTCATCGCATTAGAGCATATCGGTACAGGTTGAAGGACCGCGCTTACCACCACCAGCCAATCTTCGTATTCGCACCTGTGGAAGATCATCTTTATATTTTTAGTTCTTATAGGATTATGAGGATCTGCTTCTGTTATAGGATTTGTTTTTCACATGCAGCTAAGAAACGGGTCAAAACTTACATGTTTTCTAAAATGTCGGCAAAGCACAGGACCTCGTCCTCTGCATCATCACAAACATGAGGTATCTCTGAAGTATTGGTGTCTCTGAAGTGGTCGTCCAACGCAGCCAGAGCCACAGCGGCCAGGTTGGGCGCGGCGCGCGGGTGCGGGCAGCAGGCTTGGCTGCCGTGTGTCACCGTCACGAAGCGACGCACCAGTGACTTTCCGGAGTTGTGGGCGCTCAGGGCACTGATAACATAATTAATCTTGTTGCTTTAAAATATACCTTATATTGTAGAGAAGTGTCATTCAGATTCACATGCTATTTTAAAATTATATTTCGTGGTTTCATTTTCGATATAAATCATTTCACTAGGTAGTCCTTTCACCTACAAGGCAACATTCGCACGTTCTTACAAATAACTATTAGTCGATCGATTTAATCGATATCGATTACTCGATTAATTTGAAATTTACCCATGCTCCCATCCCTACCACTCTACGCGCCCATCACTAGCAGCGTCCGCCAAGCCTGTCATTTCTTTTTCCGTGCGAGGCAACGAAAGCACGCGTTCGGATCTTGTTCGCAAAAAATAAATTTTTCAAGATACCGAAAAGATCCTACGAATATTTAACAAAAAATTAAGTGAGTTACTTAAACTTTGATGGATTTCATTATCCTCATACTATAAATCGAGAGACAATGTCTAATGTTACGGTAAGTTCATCTGCTTACCTACCTTCAAAAAAAAAAAAAAATATTTAGACAGAAATTTCGAATTGAAATTCTGCATAAACTTACATTTAAAAAGTGTAAAAGAAATATTTTTGCAAAGCCATAGATTCGAACAAGAACCAGGCTGTCATACTGCCATAGATTCCAATAGGAACGCGGCAAAATTTAAAACTGTACATCAGTTTTTATCATTAAAATAATTTTTTTTGCAAAGCCATAGATTCAAATATGAACCAGGCTACCATACTGCCATAGATTCCAATAGGAACGCGGCAAAATGCAAAAATAATCATAATTTTTTATGTAAGTATAAAAATATAAAAAGCATAATTTTCTTTTTTCTTCTTATTCCAGTAGGCGAAACGCCTTTACAATTTAAGGAATGTGCCCAGAGCAAATATCATTCGAATATGAGGATATATTTCTAGCCGAAACTATTCCCTACAACCCATGATCAGGTCTAAATGAGACTGAATCACCAAAAATCATGATGGCGACATACCAAGTGCCAATTGCCACCACTGCCCCAACAGTGATCACTTTCAATACCGTCACCAAAAACAGGTCCAAGCACCAGCAATAACTTCCTTATTGGAACTAGTAGCGGTTACACCAACCAATTGAACTCGGACCCTGAGGCAAAGTTTAAATTTCCGGAACTGGACCCATAAATTTTATTAACCCTGGGCGAAGCCCTGGATGATGAACTAAAGTTGTGTGATTGAATCTACGATAATCTCTCTCAAATGGCTAGAGAAGTCAAGGAAAAAATCCTTCAGCAATATACTATACCTAGCAACTACATATTGGTTCAAGCTTCAAAGCTAAATACTAAAATACTCTCATCTCAACTTGGACTGACTTCACATCACATCAGGGAGTAGGGCCATGGCCATTCTCCTAACTCAAGATATAAAATAGAGGCAATCAAGATTCTAAGCGAGGGCTCCCGTAGTTCATGCAACCTTTATAGCTCGGAGACACAAGCTCGCATTTAAAAGACCGCACCAGGTCTACCGAGACGTTTTTGAATATCTTTCAGTACAGAAAACGAGATAAAGCACTGTTCGGTGCCAAATTTTAGAGAAAATTAAATTAAGCTTCAAAATTGAATAGCAATGCCTTCAAATCAGGAAGACAGTAGTCTTCCCAGAAATACTGTTGCTTACACAACACAGCCGCCTCTACGAGCTCCACGGGCACAGCTTGGCCGCAGTTTCAGGAAAACTCAGGCCCTCCTCGCTTTGCGAAAAACAAGGGGGGGGGGGCGTGCCAGGGCCAGAGTACGAAGATACCACTCGTCAAGTTCCAAATTACAACGACCCAATACCGACGCAGTCGCACGTCACCCATCAGGCCACGTGCTCAACCACCATTCTGGCAGAATTCAGTACAATATTTTTAAAATGGGTTGGTTGTATTGTATATCACAAACAATAAAGGTATCCTTAATTGGATTTGTAACAGAATAATTAAATCTTTTTCTAATTTTCCACTTGAGCAATAATTTGTTCCTGTTGTAACATGGTTAGCACAGTAACAACAAGAAATGTCAATCGCAACTAATAATTTGCTAGAAATCGTATCTAAAACCTTTTTGACACCAATTCAAATGGAGGTAAGAGATTTCATTTTAACCTAAAACTGTAATAAATTTATAAGTAACTAAACTTCATTTCGAAATGGCAGAACAGCATGCAAGCTATTATTACATGGCATCTATTGACCTAAAATGTCTCGTAACTTTTTATTTCTGTCGCTTAAAACTATCGTAAGTACTTACCCACGTTTCCTGTTTAAGGATGTGAACACACAGAATCTTGTTATCCACCTATGATTTCAACCCAATGCCTTATCTTATTGGCTCACGATAGCGCCTAGAACTTTTACTAAGATTAAAGAAGGGGTCGTAGGTCACTTGCGTTTATTTGGTCAAAAATTGGTAAATTTTTGTATGTGACGATATCCTTTACATAGACCGTAGTTACATGGAATATTTAAATAAAGTTAGGTTTACACTCTAATCACTCGAGTGCTTGGGCTTTATTAAAAACTATGAAAATAGTAGCTTATAGCCACAAAATAATTACAAATTTTCAGGATTTAAGTAAGTAGATGACTTAAATATGACTTTATCACTTACAAGCCATAAACGTAATAGAATTGGTTCTGAAGTGTTCTCAACTACTTACCACCTGTTACAATCAGATAATTTTCACAAATGATTGGCATCCTAATGTCCGCTAGCGCAGCATTTTACAAAAGGCTGGTTGAAACCAGAAATACTTGAAAGGCAAAGGTACAGGTACCTTCTACCTACCTTCTATTCAGAGAATACTATGATAATTATTTTACAGGACCTGAATTGATGAGATAATAATATTAAAAGCTTTTAAAATTTCATTTAAACACAAAAATATGATTCATAAGTTAACACGGACTCGAGTCGTAAAGTCGTAACTCAAACTTACTATAGTATTTATATGTCGTATTATTAGCAATATACTAAGCCTTAGATGCCCCGAAACTTAAACAATTTGTAAATTTTTATTATGGGTAGATAACATATTAGCATTAGCTATCAGCTACATAACGACACGAAGTTGCATACAATTTCCTAATTTCAATTAACTTACCAGATATATTTGGCCTTGGTTCGAGAAGCGAAAAATCTAGCTATTAGCATCCTATATTACACGAAATATAATTTAGAGGCAGATCGAAGATTTAATTTAAAGATGCTTTTCAAACATTCTAGCGCAAAACTTAAGAAATACTTTTCTTTGAAACAAGACCCAGATGCTACAAAGGGGCAGATGCATATTTTTTCTATGCCGATCCTTCATTTTTCGTTTTTCTTAACGGCCTACAAAAAATTACTGAGGACGAAACGACCAGTATTCTAGTATTCCCTTCTAGTACTTCTAGACCTGCCTGTTATCCTCCATTGATTGATATAGTTATTTCGTAATAATCACTTGAGGGCGTGACGAAAACCTATGTTGTCTACTAACAGGGACCGTCACCCTCTCCTACTCACGCTTACCCTGAGTGCCGCAGTATGCTCGAGCAGGCAATGCCAGGTCTCATTATCCCCTCAACAGCATCTCATCAGCATCTTATACTAGCCTCACTTTCTAATAATATTACTATTCAACAATATCAATATAATGTTATTCAATACTATGATTAAATTAGATTCTTTCAAATGTTCTGTTTTTAGTGTAATTACTTTTCCTTCCGACGTCTTCGAAAAAGACGCATCACAGGATTCACAGGGCATCATCATAAGAGCCACCGCTTTATCTCTGCTTTTAGGCAGAAATATTTCTTCGGATGATTGCATCAGCGCCTTCCTTAAAGATGTTATAAACTAATACCCAATCCACCAAAGTACACAGGTACTTGGTAAGTATCCACAATTGGTTCTCAAAAATCTCTAAAAATGTATACCAAACAAGAATGAACTTATCCTAGACAAAAGTAGCTTTATACTAACATTATCTACAGCCTACAGCACACATGGTTGAAAGTCTTTCTCTAAATAACAGATTATCTATACCAATATTATAAAGAGGAAAGATTTGTTTGTTTGTTTGTTTGTTTGTTTGTTTGTTTGTTTGTTTGTAACGAATAGGCTCCGGAAATACTGAACCGATTTGAAAAATTCTTTCACTGGTAGGAAGCTACATTAACCCCGAGTGTCATAGGCTATATTAGATTTTCAAAAAAATTAGGGATCCTTACCTAAACTCAAATAATATAACCCAAGGTGCAATATTTTTTCCGTTGTTTACATATTTGGACAGGTGGTTAGTTGTTGTTGTTTGTTTTTTATTCGGCCGTTCTGGGCAGTCAAAAGAACAAAGTCTATAGAGCCAAGTCTTTAGTAGTATCTCATATTCTATGGCGTAACGAAGTAAGCCGGGAAAGCTCGTTATAAATAAAAATAGCAATGGCATTAGAATCATAAAGTAAATGAAAATTTTATCAAAACTATAGGCGCTAAATGCAATCAAAAGCTATCAACCATTGTTAGTTTTACTTTATCTTAAGGTGAATCCGTCCATATATAAGACGGTTATATAACCTTAACTAAATAAATCAGACCTAAATAAGCCAATCACCTCTTAATAACTGTGAAGCGTAACGTCCTCACAGGAACACAACAGCATAGTCAATAAGCATTGTGGATCAGGCAGATCCTTGCGGTGTACGGCACACACAGCAGCACGCGACACGCCGCCGCCACATCGGCTGCTCATGCTACCGGCGTCAATCTTGATCAGATCAAAAGACGGCCGCCTGGACCTCTACCTCTAACAAGTTTGCTAAACTTATCAATGTCCTATGATGATTGATTATCAATTTTTTATCAAATCTCTGACCAAATTAGTTCATTAAAAAATATACAATAAGTATATAAGTATGTTATAAATAATGTAGCTGAGTACCTACCTACCAAGTACTTACCTAAGTAACTACGCAATGTTAAACTTTGAAGTACTCTATAAACTAACTATAATGATTACTTTTATATGTTAAAATATAGTGTTTTTAACTAATAAGATGAGTAATATTATTTAATAATTGTAGGTACAGTCAAGGACTAGGAGGCCGTAACAGATTTGTCTATGGTTTCGTCAGGCCTAGACTGTATTACCAAAGAACAAGAGCTATTTTGCAATACAGAAAAACCGGAAGTGTTACGCCGACCGTGTCCGTGACTGTACCTATACTAAGAGTTCAAATAAAACTAGCCAAAATTACATATTTTTAATTAATATTGTTTCATTATCATGAAAAAATATAGACAAAACAATGTCTCTAAACATCTACCTAGTGAAATGATTTATATCGAAAATGAAACCACGAAATATAATATATGATCAAACGAACTTCTCAAGTGAAGTTCGATCAATATTATATGAGTGGTTTCATTTGAAGATATAAATCACCCTCCCTACCCAAATCCCGAGTTTTGTCAAAAAAGTCAATAAACGACGTAATTTATGCCAGAAAACTATCTCTAAAAAGAATGACAGGCTTGGCGGACGCTGCTAGTGATGGGCGCGTAGAGTGGTAGGGATGGGAGCATGGGTAAATTTCAAATTAATCGAGTAATCGATATCGATTAAATCGATCGACTAATAGTTATTTGTAAGAACGTGCGAATGTTGCCTTGTAGGTGAAAGGACTACCTAGTGAAATGATTTATATCTTCAAATGAAACCACTCATATAATATTGATCGAACTTCACTTGAGAAGTTCGTTTGATCATATAATGTTGATATAACATTCTTATTTATTCCTGGTACCGTGATTAATACGATAATTCTTTCCTCAGTGCACCCCTACTTGTAGGAACCGATTATGCAAAAGCCCATATAGAGCACATATTTAGGTGTCCGAGCTTTGCATTGACGCATTGTAATAATTTGGTATTTAAATGTCTAAATCACCATTGACGTGAGAACTTTAGATATTTACATATAAGTGTGTTTTCTCATTCAACACGTATGAATTCCTGATGAGAGATGAAATTAACTCGTCAGCGTATAAAATTTCAGTTAATAAAACAAGTCAGGAATCAGGTTATGAATTAAAAATTTGCCATTTTTTATTCGATTAAATTGTAATGCCCATTGCAGCTGCACCAATGCAATATGCAACAAGAACGTTATAATTGACGTCATGAGACAGCTTTGTGATTTGTGATTCATTGTTACTTTATACAGAATATAACGAATTATTTTTAAAACTCGTATTTTCTGCACGTTATTCCCAACGTTGAAGCCTTGAACCAATATGAAAAACCGTTAATTTTACGCCTAAAAACTATATTGAAAGATTTGTATGTACAGTTTTTCGTCAGATTTTGATTTTGGTTTAAGCTTCGGAACCGTTATTTTTTGAGTATTTGTAATTCTACCGCATCTCATTAAGAATGTCACGGGAATAGCCATTAGCCTGATGTGCCACCACCTAATGTGTCGTTGACCAAGACCTTAATTGCTATTGCTTCCTTTTTAGCTGTTGCTTGCGTATTACTTAGTTAATTCACTTATCTATCTAGGTCGCTCTCGTACCCTTCTTGTTCCATTTATAGAAAATTTTATTGATTATTATACAATCTTAACAAGGACACATTTTTAATAGGTAGTCATATGATTCGTCTATTGTAACTTTTACATAAGTATAATATAACGTATGTATTGTGCTTTTGTGATATTACAGATCCACTTCGATTTTTGGCTAATTTGTATAAATTAATCAAAGAATCATACCTGATATAATCTCTGACAAATCTCCTAGCATTGGGTGCTCTAGTGAAGTCAACGTTTCTGGTGAGGACGCGGCGTACAGGCGGGGCCAGAGCGGGCAGCGGGGCGCCGCGCGGCCGCCGGCGGCACAGCCGGGCCAGCAAGGCGCACAGCTCGCCGCTCGCGCACCGCTCGGCCAGGAGCGGGGCCGCCGCGGAGACAGCCTTTTCCGCCCATTCCTCCCAGTCTTCGCTTTCTTTTTCCTACAAAAGGAAAATTATTTTAGTTTTTTTACCGACCAGGCACGACAGTTATGTTCTTTTTATAAAGGCTTATTTAGATACGAATTGAGTCATTGATTATGTAACTTCCTGTAATACTTTTTCGAATATATTAGTTTAATGTTGATACAGAGCAGCATCAGAATTATTATTTATTAGTATTATCCCTAGAAATGAAAAGCTAAACTAGCTTTCATCTAAAGGTTTGAATGTCAGTTTTGACTAAAATTCGATCACTTACTTCAGACAGAAGATCTGTGAGGATCTGAAGAGGCGCCCGCGTCACATTCTCATCTTGCAGGGGCGTCGTCATAGCAAAGTCAACCATATTCTGAAGACAATATATTTTATTAAAAACATGTTTTCATAAAGTACTTACATTTCGTAATATTTTTAAATTAAACTCTTTTTACCTTTAGTTCTTTAAATACGACTTCCTTTCTGATACTTTTTGTGATAATGTTTCTATATCTAATCATGTTTCTCTGTAAAAAATCAGAAAACAATATTAGCACTTCGCTTCTATATATAAAACGAGCTTTCCCGGCTTACTTCGTTACGCCATAGATAATAAGATATTACAAAAGACTTGGCTCTATAGACTATGTTCTTTTGCCCGCCCAGAATGGCCGAATAAAAAACAAACAACAACAACAAACCACCTGTCAAAATATGTAAACAACGGAAAAAATATTACACCTTGGCTTACATTATTTGAGTTTAGGTAAGGATCCCTAATTTTTTTGAAAATCTAATATAGCCTATGACACTCGGGGTTAATGTAGCTTCCTACCAGTGAAAGAATTTTTCAAATCGGTTCAGTATTTCCGGAGCCTATTCGTTACAAACAAACAAACAAATCTTTCCTCTTTATAATATTGTTATATAAAATATGATTGAATAAAGCAGAAACTTAAGTATGCTGAAATCGTACCTTCCATATGATTGAATGGTACCATTGGTCCCTGGTGTAAGCGTCGTTAGCCTGTAGGTAAATAAATTTATTTAAGGTGGTAACTCTCGGTATGGCGCGAAATTCAAATTTTTTCGTATTTTTTATTTATTATGGCGAAAGTATACATTTTTATAAAAGTTTGAATGAATTCGCGTATGTAAAAAAACCATTTCTCACATTGTAATGCAACGTTTTTGGATGATAGACCTACTGATTTTGTGTCTAAGGGGTAAAAGGCCAAGAATCAAGTTCCTTGAATATACACAAAATCGGTAACTCTGTCTTTCAAAAACGACATATCACAATGTGGGAGATAGTTTTTTACGTACGCGAATTCATTTAAACTTTATGAAAAATGAATACTTTCGCCAAAATAATTAAAAAACGTGAAAAAATTTGAATTTTGCGCCATACCGTGAGTTACCGCCTTAAGGCTACAAATATTAAGAGCCAGTTTACCGCGATGCTAGCGCCATTCGCGAAAAAAATTAATATAGGGCCTAGTACTTTTAGGGCACTGTTGTATAGCTTTTAGGTTAAAGACCAAAGAAAGCTACAAAGTGTTGATAAAAGTGGCCACTTTTAGCAACAATTATAATTTTGTTATTTTAAGTTAGGACAACTTTACTGTGCTCAAAAAATACTAAAGATCAAGAATCAAGATTATCTAGTGTCATACTGTGCCACATTTTTGATATTTGCCTTAGTTTACAAGATATAATTTTTTTCGAGAATGGCGCTAGCATCGCGGTAAACTGGCTCTTAAGTTCTAGTCGCAAGTAAATAATAAAATAAAGCAATACATAGGTACATATAATATTAAAACAGATGACAAAAGAAGTAATAAATGACCTATTCTTACATATAAGTATAAAGAATTGAATTTATGCTCCAAATCGCTTATAAATCTTACCTGTAAAAGAAGAGATCCGTGAGGCATAACTATCCGCAAACAGTACTTCCTTGCCGGGTCCCACCGCGATATGCAGTACACCTCCTGCATGCTGGTGTACGGCAGGGGCTTCTCCAGGAGCCCGCAGGGCTGCAACATTACAATAATAATTAATACTAGCTGCTGGCTGCTCTGGCTGAGACGGCGCACTTCGTTACAGCCTTGCGTTCTGAATTTTTGAAAACGGTCTATGACAACCGGGGACGGTGTTGTAGCTTCCCAACAGTGAATTAATTTGTAAATCGGTTCATTTCGGAACCATTCAATGCAAATTCCTTTTTGTAGGTATTAAATATTATCATTGGAAAAAAATCTATCTATCTACTAACCCTGTTATTCATAAAAAGTTAAAGAGCATTTTAGTTTTTTGACATATGTCAACTTAGACTGGATGTCACGTATTTACCATACAACAAACCAAAGAAGTAGACCTCCAGTAAAGCTACTTAAAATGTACTGTATCTTTATGAATAAGACGGTTACTATATACTTACTTACTGTATATAAAAATGGATCGTAGTTAGTTAAGTCTCGCTAAAACTCGAGAACGACCAGGTCGATTTAGCTAATTTTGGGTTTGAAATGTTCGTAGTAGTCCAGGGAATGTTTACAGTAAAGTTTTGGAAAAATTGAGGGGAAGTTAGTAAAAACAACAATTAATTTTTCTCATAGAAGCTGCTCCATTACATTTGAATCTATTATTTTCCTGTGACGAATGAATTGTTTTTTTTTATATATAATTCGCCCATTCTTGGCAGGCAAAGGAACTTAGTCCATACAGCCAAGTCTTCAGTAGTTTATTTCTTAGTATTCAAGTCTTCTGTAGTTAAATTCTTTGTTTTCATAGCCTAAGATCCTAACCTAACCCGTTGAAATGTGAGGGTGGTCTCACATTTGAATGATCACACCGACTATTTCACGGGACATCGATCAGAATTATTCGGGAGCAGCAACCTTTATTTATCACTTGACTACACAGTTTTCCCAGGCACATTATTACACTAATTCCACCACACTAGCACAATACTTAATAGCCACGGAAAACTAATTTAGCAAATTGACAAAACAAAAGCCCGACATGTTCCTCAAGTTTCCCGCCAAGCAGACCACTAATGAATTGATTGACTGACGGTTTTGTTTTTTAATTCTCCCACTCCGAGCGGGCAAAATAACATAGTCCAAACAGCCAAGTTTTTAGTGGGTAGGGAGTATAATAATAATCGTGTAAACTTATAAACTAAGGCGATAGGTACAGAGTTTTCCGGGTCATCTAGTATTCAATAAGTTTTTATGACACTATCGGGTTAGAACTGCTGTTAAAATATAGTTAACAAATCAAATACCTATAATGAATTTTGAGAGCGCATCTTGTTGTTGTTGTAGCTTATTCTACTTGAGAAAACCCTGACTTATAACAACGTCATTGATAACGTTGCTAGTTTATCACCGCTTTGCTTTAAAAGAAATAACTTAGTCTAAACATAGCTGATAAAAAATAATGCGCGTGCAAAGTAAATGTCGAGGGATTTCAAGGTTTGTTCGTAGTTTTAAGACAATAAAAGTTTTACTGAGCATATGTACGGAAAATGCATTTTTTTATTCCATACATTGAAATTACTGGCTTAAAATAAACATTCGTTTTCGTTAATAATAATATAGATATTATAAACCTACAGCAACAATGCAAAATGCAACTCGTTTTAGAAAGGAGGGCAGTGCTTGACGTCACGGCGATGACGATGGCTCGCGCAGGTCGGCACAGGGGCAGGGCAACGCTCCGCCGTCTGTGACGTCTCAGAGAGCAGATAGGTACTCAGCATTGCGCATGAAACTACTGTCCACTTTAAATTCCTCCAATGAAACAACGATTTAACGATTAATAAGCAGGACGAACGTCGCAAGTTTCCATCGTACATGATTTGATTCTCCTGAATAAAACATATGAATATTTTATGTAAGTATTCATATTTACGCAGAGCTTCAGTATTCTCATTTAGAATTTATGTTTAAAATTCTGTCTGTGACGCATTGAATACAGTTTTATCGATTATTTTAATAGAGCTACATAACTTAATTAAAGAATAACTTTATATAGGAATTTTAATATTATTGAAAAACTAAACTGAAAATAAAAGTTTAGTATTAATAATGATGGCCTTTTGAACAGGCAACACGTGACTGTTATCGCTTTCCGGTCGACAAAACGTCAATTCATGAAACAAACTGGTTTGTTTATACAAACTTGTACATTGAATGGAGTATATTAAAGAAACCTTGTAGTTTCAGCACTTCTTCATCATAAGGTTTATCTTATAATTAATTCAGCCTTAGTTCAGTGCTTGGTAGTTCACGTAAACTATGTAGAATTTAACTTTGCAGAATCACTGGCGTAATTTGGTAAACATTTTGAGTAGTAAATATTTGCAAAATCAATATTTAATCAGGTTTTGTGTGTACAAATAGCTGATTTATATATTAATTTGATTGAATGTGTTGCGACACAAAACAATCTAGAAATTAAGAAGTGGCAAGTGTATAAAAAATTATGAATATCCGTCAAATGTATATTTTGTGTCTCACTGTAAATGATATTTTAAAGTGGTCCAAAGTTTATTAGAAATCATAAGTTTTATCAAAGTTATCAGCATTCGCTGTGACGTAAAAAAAATTGCGAATAAATTCTCATAAATCTGCTTGCTACGATAAAGGTGCATTACTTTCAAGAACTGAACGTCGAAACTCGGATAAATACTTACTTACATATTTTTGTCCATTTTTGGACATAAATTATATCTGAGCCTTATGAAAAAGTAGCCCTAAGTTCAAAAGCATACATCATAATGTAATACTAGTAGACCCGGCGAACTTCGTACAGCCTAACCGATAACTATGTTGCTCACGTACTTAGACTTTAAAACCTTCCTCTTGAATCATTCTATCTATTAAAAAAAACGCATCAAAATCCATTGCATAGTTATAGAAATTTAAGCATACATCGGGACAGACACGGGTAGCGACTTCGTTTTATACTATGTATTGATGATATTGATGAGTTGCCATTTTAACAGATACTTACTATGGAAAAAATTGAACTAATAAGACTGTATTGCTCAAATTTAAATTAATTCTACAAGACGCTTTTTCTTTTAGATTTTTTATCTAGAGTTGCGTCACTTAGTCTATTGTATGTGCGCCGGGTTCTAGTTAAATAAATAGTTATAATTGTTAGCTTTCATCAAATACATGTTCTTTACGTTGTATCTGATTCTTTTAAAAAAATATATTTTTAAAGGTATAATAGGTATTTCTATAAAAGTAAAGAACCCTTCTAAGCCTTTTGTATTTGTAAGTAATTTTAGCAAGCGCGGTAAGATGGTAATGTCAGCTCTGACGTCAATCAGAGTGTAACTTTGTAACAGTTGCCGAGGTGGGAGTGTCGGGTGTAGGTAGAGGCCGCTACTAAAAGATTTTATTTTTATTTATTTAATTAACACAAAATTGCAAAATTTACCAAAATTAATAATTTACTAACCTCTCGCAAACGTCCTTTAATTTACGAAACATACTACTGTGCTTTATTTAGTGCGTAGATGGGGTTTTTGTATAACACGATTGCCAATCAATTCTTCGAAATGTTTACCAACTGTACGAGGACGGGGTTAAAAATGACGCAGGCCTGAAATTCTTTAAATAATTAAATACAAGAGTGGTTTTTGATGTCACGTTTTAGGGTAAAACATTTGTATTATCGAATTAAGCCTTAATCCCGGGTTGGCAATTTGATATTAAATTCGCTAGAGGCTGGAAACAATGGCTAAGTAGGCTTCCGCAAGAAGCCGCCAACCCCGAATCAGATATTAAATCAACTAAACGTGAGGCTTTAAGTGTGCCTTTTAAATAAATCTAATATTAGAAACATTCGCACTCTGATTCTTACGTCAATGCTTCCCTAAATTAAATTAACTTTGATGCTACTCATTGAGCCTTCCTCACTTTTGTTTTTCATCTTATACGGAATTTTTGCTTCCACATCCTACGGGCTCAGCAGTGTTGACGGTAGTATTTCACAAGTATGACGTCAATCTTACTGTTTTCAACAACAAAATTCGTTTATGCAGGTAAGTGTAAATATTTATGTTATCTCACATACGAGAATGCGTTTAAACGTACTTAATACAAGTTTGTATTATTCTCAGTGCAAACTAAAATAATAATATTATGTTGATATTGCAAGGAACGCTGATCGAGTGGCTGAAGTTGTTTGTACGGATTTTGGTCTACTATGCTGCCTTGTGACAGTCCATATTTGGCTATAATTCTTTCATCTAGGTACCAATACCTGTCTTCTGAATCAAGTTATAATTAGCGCAGTGACGCACGCAGAGCTCGGTTGCTCTATCTGGGGACTACTTATAATATTTTGCAGTGACAGGTGACATGTCGATTTTATGTTTAACAAGAATGCTACGGCAACGCGTACTCTTGTTACCTTTAAAGACATGATTAATATAGAATTAAGTTCAGGTCTTCAAGTCAATAAATACTTGCTCGTATAAGCACTATGCAAAGTGTAAGGACTTGCACCATGTCTTTGCAACCAGTATTATACAGCATATCCTGAGTTTTCCGGGGGGCTTTCTTCATTCGATCAGAACGGCAATAGAAAACTTCATAGGTTTATATCTGTAGTCTAATCAGAAAAATCGGGCACTAGGGAAAATCGCAATCTTTTGGATGAAACAATAAATTGCTACATGTAGTATGCAATGCAGTCTAGTTGCAGCATTAATTACTATTAACTTAGGTATAGGCATAGCATAGGGTGTCTGAAGTGTGCAGGTCTTAATGGTCTGCAAACACCCCCCCCGCCCGCTGCAGCATCGCTTTCACCGAATAAAAAAGGTTTCCCTTACCACCGCCCGCGCCCCGGCCCGCCCGCCATCGCCACCTCACTTTTCAAGCAATGTGGGAGTGAAACTATTTTTAGCGCCACTCAGCGCTTGCCTTAAGCAAACTTAATAGTAGTTTATGCAAGAAGGGTGTAAAGTGATGTATTATGTCGTATGAGGGTGGTCTGTTAAAACCAGAGCGCAGAGAAAGTTTCAAAAGTTTATTCCCGAGAGCGAGAGGGTTTAACCTCACCCAAGACAGAATAACTTTACCCCCAAGTTGACTGTATTACTAAAAATCAAGCGCTATTTTGAAATACAGAAAAACCGGAAGTGTTACGCGGACCTAGACCG
This sequence comes from Euspilapteryx auroguttella, assembly GCA_951802225.1. Classification (NCBI taxonomy): domain Eukaryota; kingdom Metazoa; phylum Arthropoda; class Insecta; order Lepidoptera; family Gracillariidae; genus Euspilapteryx; species Euspilapteryx auroguttella. The sequence continues at coordinate 8,513,809 of OX637646.1, forward strand.
CCACTCAATTTTGCTGATCTAATCAGCTAACTTGTTTTCAAACCCACTTCACTTCAATCATTTAGTTTTGTAGCAATAATACAATTATCCATCATCATTTCCCAGAGGACAATAAAGAATCCATTGAAATTCATTATTGACCGGCTGTAAACCGCATGTGAATAATGAGGAACTTTACGACTAGAGAACAGTAATCAAAAAGACAACTTTTCGTTTAACAACTTTTAATTGTTTTAAGATGCATCACGAAACGACATACAGTGTTGTCTGTTCTTTATTTGTTATTTATTAAGCACTATATACCCTACAAAGCGATGACTAATACGCTCTGTAATCTGCTTGACGTATATACATCTTTGTTGGTACAGCTGTTAATTAGATTATAGGCTATTTAATATTTCGATTGTTCTGTGAAAGTTCATTATTGAGTTTTAATTTTAGGGACTTAAAGTAAGAAAGCAAATATTTATTAATTTAGAAATAGCATATTTGAATGATTGTAGCCCTCCGCTTTGCTTGACAATGTATCACCTGTACCTATTCCTTGTCAAATCAGCGTGCATAGCATACTCGACCGACACATGTCACACCTTTACCATTAGCACTCAAACAGACGATGCCTCCACCGTATGAGTATTCGTCTCGCACGACATAATGGGAACGCAACCTAACTTATCTAACAAGCAGTCTTTTGATTTCCTCCAATTTTTTGGGTCGTTCCAAGTACGATGCCCTTATTAGTATGTTGACAGTAACGAAACCAGGTCAAAGGGGTTTTAGTATGAAATTGGAACACTCTGTTGTATGCTCAATCACGCTATTAGTAGAATATTTTGTGAAGTAGGACAAAAATGGCAAAGCAAGCTTACCGTTTTGGAAGCGACATGGTAGTCTTGTAAGCATAGAGTGTGGGTCTCTGACTTCCTGAGGAACTTGGCGGCGAGGATCTTGTCGACGACGGTTCTTGTGTGCTGGAAGCAGCACACGCGCAGGGAGCCCTCGGTAGCCAGCTTGTAGCGCGGGCCGGGCGGCGGCGCGGGCCCTGCCGCCGAGCTGCCCAGCCCGGCTGTGTCGGCGCAGCATTCTGGGCTCGAACCCTGCCAACAATACGGTTTATTAATTTTTGAAGTACAACGACGTGTCGTAGATAAATAACAGCTACAGCTACTGTCATAGAAAAGTTCAAAATACCTATCAAGAAACAGGTAAATTTTTATGTGACAATAATAATTATGGACGGTACTTTGAGAGACGTCGTCTCATCCCTACGCTCTTATTATTTATTAAGCCTGTAGTATCCCACTGCTGGGCGGCGTTCGGGAAACTACGCAACGTCTTCTCGTCCAATATTCCTCAGTGCCTGAAGACGAAGGTATTTAACTCTTAACTTAACTTCAGAAATGAGGACATACGCAGAGAAACCAGGGTCACCGACATAGCCAAGCGGATAAGCTCGTTGAAGTGGCAATGGGCAGGTCATATAGCCCGCAGAACAGATGGCCGCTGGGGCCGAAAAGTTCTCGAATGGAGACCACGGATCGGCAAGCGCAGCGTAGGGCTCCAGATGGACGGATGATCTGCGCAAGGCTGCGGGTCCACGCTGAATGCAGGCCACCTGCGATCGGTACAGATGGAGAGCCTTGAGGGAGGCCTATGTCCAGCAGTGGACGTCTTACGGCTGAAATGATGATGATGATGATCCCACTGCTGGGAAAAGGCCTCCCCTCCCTCCCCCTCTTCCATTCCTCCCGCTCTTGCGCGGTCTGCCGCCAGTTCTTATCAAACGTACCCATCTCGTCGCTCCACCTCTTTTTCGGGCGACCACAGCGTCTTTTCAAACGTACCCATCTCGTCGCTCCACCTCTTTTTCGGGCGACCACAGCGTCTTTTCGCGTCTCTTCTGTGGCTACTTTAGCCCATCAGTTCGGCTGCGTGCGAGATGACCGGCCCAGTCCCATTTTTAATGGGCAGCTTTCTGAGCTACATGTAATATTTTAGTTTTGGAGCGCAGCTCAGTGTTTCGGACGCGGTCAATTAACTGGATCCCGAGAATGCTTTTAATAATATTATTATTTCTGAACGGTCTGATTCGTGTTTTTTTTTCAAAATTTTAGTTTGTCAATAAGCAAAGGCCTCGTCCACCTCCTCTTCAAATAACTCGTCTTTATTTTAATTAAACAGTATAAATATTCTTATTTATCGTTCAACTAGTCGACCCGGCGAACTTCGTACCGCCTTACCTAATGTTGCTCATGTTGTGTTATACTTATAAACCTTCCTCTTGAATCACTCTATCTATAACTCAAATTTAAAAATTTAAAAACCCCCGACCCAGTCAGACCCATAGATAATATTGAATATACACAAATAGATATGCGACTCTGCATTTTCGACGTCAGCGCCCCAAGCGGTAATTCTCCAAACCACATCATACAACATATATACCTATAGATAGGCACCTACCGCACCTAGCTAGCTTGGTAGGTACCTATGTAGGTATTTTATTCATGTAGACATCTTTTTTAGGTTGAGATTAATTTCACAAGCGGACAGAAAGTAAAATGTAAACTTGGTTACATTTTACTTTCTTGCTTTACAGATTAATCTCAACCTTAAAAGATGTCTGCATGCTTAGTATCTTACAATAAGTTCTTAAGCAAAATGTAACTCAAACTTAATTTAAAATGAAAATTCTATAGGTATTTAATTAATAACATTATTATTTTCTTCTTTTGGTATAATAATAATAAGCAATTTTTTGAAAATCATCTATATAATCATAGCGTTTACCTTTTGAAATTCTATTTGTGTGCCTACACCATGTTTTCATGTTTGCTTGAGGTATAGTATTGCGAATCAAAGTGGAAATGGCAAAATTTTCTGTATTTGTTTTACTTACGAGTTTTAGAACACCCTGGTACGCAACACCGTTGAGCAAGTTTGTTTTCAATATCAAACGGGATCCAAATCGCCAGCAAAATCAGAGTCCAGTAAACAAAGCAGCGTAAAATCGAATAAGGAAAAGATATCGGAGTCCAAGAAAAGCCAAGTCGTCGAAAAAGAAAATCCAAAAAACGCATTGTTCAAACGAAAACAAACAACAATTGAAAAAAAATGCCCGACCGGCCGGAAGGACACTGTGTCGTCATGATATTGTAGTGCTGCCAATTATCAATCGACTATCGATTAATAAAGAGTAAAAATAATATACAGTATGTACAGTGGCGGTCTAGGATGGCGTAACACTTCCGGTTTTTCTTTATTGCAAAATAGCTCTTGTTCTTTGGTAATATAGTCTAGTGCGAACCAGAACATAGACAAATCTGTTACGCCGCCCTAGACAGCAACTGAACATAGTATGTTCGGTATGTTACACACCCAGCACATAATCAAGAAAGAAGAATATGCAGAAAGCCTAAAGCTTAAACTATGCAGAGAAAATTTTTAATAATAACTTTACAACTATGCCAAGCCTTGGCAAAATATACATAGAGTGATTCAGAAGAAGGTTTGAATGTGCGATACAAGCACATTATTGTAAAAAGTTCGGCGGTTAACAACAAAATAGTTCCTAATATAACATAGTAAAGCGATGTATTATTTTAGGGGCGCAAAAGTTAAAATCCGAGCGCAGTGTCAAGGTTTCAAGAGTTTATTCCCGAGGGAATTATAGCTTGAAACTTGAACAAGCTAGCTCATGTTATATATGTATTTTTTGTTTTATCCAACGAGATTTTTTTCTAATCTAAAACATAAAAAAATGAATACCTAGATACCTACCTACCTAATTCTGTTGACCTAAATCCACTTCACTTTAATCACTTATTTTTGTTACATTATATTTAGTGTTACACAAATGCATTTTCGTACATTCATAATTGGTCAGACAAATCAATAAATAAACAATTAATAATAATATATCATGTAACTATTGTAAAATGATTGTATCATGTTCTACGGAGGGATAAGTTTATTGGGCCGGTTATCTGGTTCTGGTGCTATTGCGTAAATAGTACAGTGTGTCCGAAGAAGTTATATAAATTCCCCGGACAGGACACTATAATATTCCCCGGACGTATAGCTAGACTACAGCTAAACTCTAGCTCTGCTACATGTGCTTACAATCGATAGTCGATTTTACAATAGGCCACAACACTGCGTGCTAGGTGCAGATGGTGGTGTTGCAAATAAAAATAAAATAAAGGGTTACCGTTTGATAAAAAAATATTATTACTCAGCGACATCTATCGTTGATTCTCCAAACTACTATTTTTCCTTGAAGTTGTAGCGGAAATCTTTTTTGTTCTAAGCTATTTGGCTGTGGTCAGACCCCTCATCAACTTAACTAGAACTAGAGCTAATCATCGTAAAAATATCATGGTTACCTTATCATATACTTTCAATATCATTGAAGTAACACTGTACCAAATTTTTAATTGATAGGACAAATGGAAGGTGGTTAGATCCTCTCATCCATTATTCAAGAGCTCATTATCTTCAAACGGCAGATCAGGTCATGGTAACCTTAAAATATACTTTCAATATCATAGATGTAACACGGTACCAAATTTCAACTCGATCGGACATAAGGAAGCTAGTTAGATCCTCTCATCCATTATTCAAGAGCTGATTATCTTCAAACGGCTGATCAGGTAATGGTTACATTACCATATACTTTCTTTATCAGATGTAACATGGTACCAAATTTCAAATCGATCGGACATAAGGAAGCTAGTTAGATCCTTTCATCCATTATTCAAGAGCTGATCATCTTCAAACGGCTGATCAGGTAATGGTTACATTACCATATACTTTCTTTATCAGATGTAACATGGTACCAAATTTCAAATCGATCGGACATAAGGAAGCTAGTTAGATCCTCTCATCCATTATTCAAGAGCTGATCATCTTCACGGCAGATCAGGTCATGGTTACCTTACCAAATACTTTCTATAACATAGATGTAACATGGTACCAAATTTAAAATCGATCGGACATACGGAAGCTAGTTAGATCCTCTCATCCATTATTCAAGAGCTGATCATCTTCAAACCGCTGATCAGATCTTCATCAGACATGGCTAAGAACACTCGGCCTGAAATTATCTATGATACAAAAAAAACTAAACGAAAATCGGTTCAGCCGTTTGGGCTCTACAATGCCACAGACAGACAGACAGACAGATACACAGGTTCAAATAAAAAAAACCGCAAAATTCGTTGCATAGTTTTAAAGATTTAGGCATACATAGGGACACACGCGGGAATCGACTTTGTTTTATACTATGTATTGATTAGATATACAATGTACCTAAGCAATACCTTTCTTGGACCTTTCGAATGTATAATTGTAATGTAAAATTTGTGCCGTCCATGCTTCGACCAATGTTGAATTCAATTTCTTTCAAATTTAAAAAAAAAATCGAAATTTAATTTTTTTCTCGTTTTTTAATTATTCTGGCGAAAGTATTCATTTTTAATAAAGTTTTAATGAATCCGCGTATGTAAAAAACCCTCTCCCACATTGTAATACAACGTTTTAGGAAGACAGACCTACTGATTTTATGTCTTAGGACATAAAGGCCAAAAATCAAGTTAAGCGAAGTTATGCCAGACAGGAGCTCGACGCGGACAAGGCTCTTGACTGCGCGGCGGTACATTGACGAGGTCCTGGAGCCGCACGTACTTCCCTAGACCGCAGGAAACGGAGATGGGTTCACTTTTATGCAGGATAATGCCCGTTGTCATTACAGCTCCTATAGTGCGGACGTTCTTGGAAGAGGTAGGAATCCCAGAAATGAACTGGCCAGCGCGAAGTTCTGATTTGAATGCCATAGAGCACCTGTGGCATAAGCTAAAAAGGTGAGTACGAGCAAGAGATCCTGTTCCCAGCACTCTCCAGGAGCATAAAGATGCCAACATCGAAGAATGGAATGCCATTCCTCAGGATCTGATGACCAAGTTGATCAAGTCAATGAAACATCGTCTGGAAGCTGTAATCAGGGCTAGGAGTGAAAACAGTAGGGTATTTTTTTTTTTGTGTTATTAATTTTTTTGACCATTTAAGAGATTTTAATAAAACTTTTTTTTTTAATATTTTTTTTTATTAATTAATCGTTTATTTAACCAACTTTAGGTATCTGCAGTCTAAAAGTAAAAGATCTTAGTGTTAAAATGATATTAAATGCTTATAACCATGTCTTAGATAAAATTCAATTAAAAGTGATCTGAATTGTAAGTTAAGTTTGGGAAGGTGCGATTTTTGTGAAGCAGAGTGTATAACACTCTCGTTTTATTTTTTTTTCCAGCAGAAAATGCCCGTTTTTGTTTATCTGTCTGGCATCCCAACTGTACGCGACACCAAATTCGATAACTTTTTCAGTCGTCCTAAAATTTAGAATTGTAAAGTATAAGTCCACATAATATGCCTCTAGGTAAATCCGATTATGTTATATTAAACCGTCAAAAGTGGATGGGGCTAGTCTTTGCTTTAGGCCCTGTACTCTAAAATATACACTTTTAGTTAAAAAAGGAAACAACAAGCAATACCGCGACCACGCCACGAAATATCTGCGGTTTGACGTCAATCATGACCTTGTACTTGAAGTTTCTCAGGCAGATAATTTTATTTACTTAATCATCGGATTCGTTTCTGGTTCTGGTCGCTATACCCTAAGGTAAAAGAAAAGAAAGAAAGAAAGAATATACATTTATTTAACGAATTAAAAGTTAGGAGGTAGACATATAAAGTGAACAAGTTAAAATAAAATAAAAATAATAAAAACCAGGTACAGACTTTTCTTTCTAGGCTTACTATTTCTGACCGTCTCTTTCACCCACGCGTCTCTCTAACTTTCTAAAAAATAGTAACACAGCCGACGAAATACTCATTAAATAAGTGCTCGGTTGGCAATGGCAGAGCAAAGACCCGTAATAATAATCTCGCAGGATTACTCTTAGTGATTTTAGCCATTTGATTATGTTAACTCATGTCTGAGGAAACCTTTTTAAATAAAAAATAAACATAATAAAAAAATACAAGTTTGATAAATTACTATGAAATCAACCACCATTAGTCTACCATTACCTTAAACTTAAACTACTTATCTCTACTTCTACTATATGTAAGTATCTACTTTTACTATACTATATAATAATGAATCGTGGTTCGTTAGTCTCGCTATAACTCGAGAACGGCCGGGCCGATTTAGCTGATTTTGGTTTTGAAATTTTCGTAGTAGTCCAAGGAAGATTTAAAAGATGAGAAAATACGTAAAAATGGAGGGGAAGTTAGTAAAAACAACAAATTCATTTTCCTTATAAAATGTTTCATTCATTTTCTGTGTAATCAAAAGATTGATTTGACGTTCTTTTTTAATTCTCCCATTCAGGGCTGGCAAAATAACAAAGTCCATACAGCCAAGTTTTAGTGGATAGGTAGTATAATAATAATCGTGTTAACTTATAATCTAAGGCGATGTGGAGTTTGCCGGGTCAGCTAGTACTTAAATAAATTGCTTTTCTTAAAACAAGGAAATAGCTAATAATAACATTCATTCTGTAACAACCCCTACGTTATAGCAGAGGAGCTATCTGTAGTCATAACGAGGTCTATGTTATCTGCAGTGCACAGCAATTACAGGAAGGTGTGTGCCGAATTCAGGGTGCGGGGCGGTCGGGAGTCGGGAGCATTGCTCAGACGTGACCCACATGACGCCCCTTGGGCCCAGTGACGTCACTGTAAATATCTGGGTCACGAGGTCGGGCCCTAGCCCGGCCAGCGGCCTCTCAAGCGCGATTACTGACTTTAACTGAACTACTTTGATTCCATAAGCCTGAAGCATATTTAAAGTGGCAAAATACCTCCACAGATACCGCGATGAAATTCCCTTGAGAGTAATTTTGATATGACATGACACCATTAGATCCCTCTTTAAAGCGCCACATACTATAGGGCGCGGCCACCAGCTCCGATTAGTTTGATTTTAAGGCAACTAATGCTACAGAATTACTACTATTTAGTACTTAAAGGAAAAAATAAGTACTAGAGTACTTTTCGAGTTATTAGAGGTTTTTGGTGGCCGCGTTGGGAAGGATGCTTTGCAACGCGGCCACCTTCAGATTGAGCCAAAATAGCAGCAAATATAAAATTAATGAATTAGAAATAAATCTACGCAAAAACTACTTCGCAATAAACAAACTTTTGTTTCCCTGAATCTAGGAGAAACTAAAAATTAAGTAAATCCAAGTTTTACCGCGCGCGGCTTTGAGGTTATTTCTAGGAATCTCGTAAATACGCGTCCTATGAAGATGAGAATTCTAACGAGTATACAACAGTATGTCTACTATTTAGTACTTAATGGAAAAAAATGCTACTAGAGTACTTTGCGAGTTGTAAGAGGTTTTGGTTACTCGGATGTGCATCATTACCATCCAAGTTATCACAGCCAAATTTTTGTACAACATGGTTTTTTGTGTTATAACTAAAAACATGGACAGTAAAAACCATGTCGTGCAAAACCTTCCGGACTCAACATAGGCAATTTTTATGCGTATAGACTCAATTTAAAATACATCTTTCTGGTTGGTCGGTGCTTAATTTATGTCGTGTGTCGGTGTTTAGTTTTTGCGGTACTGATTTTGCACGACATGGTTTTTACCAGCCAAGTTTTTAGTGACTGACACGAAAAACCCTATCGTACAAAACTTGAATGGTAGGTAACGATGCACACCCGAGTAAAGTAACCCATAATTTAGTAAAAACTTTTGGATTAACTTAATTTTCAGTTTCTTCGAGATTCAGGAAAACAAAAGTTTATATATTGCGAAAAACTATTTTCGTAGATTTATTTGTCTTTGTTTTCTTGTTATTATAATACCATACAATTACTCCTGAATTAGTTATGATAAGTTCAATAATAAAGAACCATGTCTTGTATAAAAGTATATACAACTTGATTTAGGACAAGTTATTTTTGCCATCACTAGCTTTTTAGAAAATTAAAAATAAAAAGTCGAACCCAGCTACGGGCAAGGTGCGGAAGAGTCATACGACCCAGTGGAGAAAGTATATTGGTCTCTTTTTGTTAAACTCTAAAATTGGCTTTTTATTGCCTCTGACTTACTTAGTGCTGAAAATCTGAAAACCTTAAACCTTACACCACCATCATCCTGTCTGAGTAATTATTTTAGCTGGTTACTTAAACTGAGTTTGCTTGGCTACATGAAGGACCATGAAAGAAATGATGAGGACTGGTGGTATTTGGTTTAGCTGAATTATATTAATATATTTACTTCTTTTACATGTTTCTAACTTAGTCACTTTTTCTAGTTATTATTAACAACAACAGGTTGCCTAGCAACGTACAAAAGGGCGTAGACACTTTTTAACATATTCAATGGTTGCACTTGAGTAAGTAGCGTAACACAATGATGTGACTTTTTATTTTAGGACTACTTCTATGCTTGTCCTTATTCTGAGCATTGGACCCTTCGACCCTTCACTTTACTTACGTGCGAAAGGGACACATAACAAAAAACGACGTTTCACTTGAGCTCGTTTATTAAAAGTGATATTTGTTATTTTTAATAGCACTTTATTCACATACTAATATGGTTCATTTTGATATGACTAATAACATGCAGTAAGCATTCCAATTTTACGTAGTACTTATTAATTCCATGCATAAACATGGGACATTTCCATACATTACTTGCAAACTTTGTGAGCGTATAGTCTATCTTAGAATTCAGGAATTTTTGACGTTTCGTAGGTGTTACTACTAATAAAAGATCTCCACCGAAATAGAGGAAAAAATTACCAACAAGAGCGAAAAAAAAAATGCATTTCTATTTTTTTGCCAAGATAAAAGATATATCTAATTATTAACTTGTAAATGACTAATATTTTTTTATATTAACATATTTTAACTCACATATTTTATAATCTCTACGAAAATAGTATCCTGGGAGTAACATCAGATAGTTATTATTAGTATTTTAATACAAAAATAACAAATATTTCTAAACACGAATAATTGATACAATTTTTTTTCAATATCACGAACAATTTTATTTATCTAACGAGCTTTCCCGGCTTACTTCGTTACGCCATAGAATATAAGATACTACAAAAGACTTGGCTCTATAGACTATGTTTTTTTGACTGCCCAGAATGGCCGAATAAAAAACAAACAACAACAACAAACCACCTGTCAAAATATGTAAACATGGGAAAAAATATTGCACCTTGGGTTACATTATTTGAGTTTAGGTAAGGATCCCTAATTTTTTTTGAAAATCTAATAAAGCCTATGACACCCGGGGTTAATGTAGCTTCCTACCAGTGAAATAATTTTTCAAATCGTTTCAGTATTTCCTGAGCCTATTCTTTACAAACAAACAAACAAATCTTTCCTCTTTATAATATTGGTATAGACTACTCCCTTCAAATAGGCGGGTTTATTAAACCTTTAACAACCAGCGAGACAAAGTGCACAAATACCACTATAGTTCCCTATAGTCACGTAACCACGCACTCGTGCTGCTGAAGCTCAAGTGGTTGTGATGTGGGTGGACAATAAGCATGGAGAAAATTCAGTAAGTATAGCAAATATGCTGGTGAATGTGATCATTGGATGCAATTATTTTGCTAGTTCTGTGTGGACTATTGTCTATATTATTTCCGGAAGGTTTTGCAGGACATAGTTTTTACTGTCCAAGTTTTTAGTGGTAGGTAATACGAAAGACTGTGTCGTGAACATATTCTCATACGTAAAAATTTTTGCAGTACAGATTTTGCACGACATGGTTTTTGCTAGCCAAGTTTTTAGTGACTGACACGAAAAACCCTGTCGTACAAAACTTGGATGGGAGGTAACGATGCACACCCGAGTAACCCTTAACTTAGTAAAAACTTGGATTTACTTAATTTTCCGTTTCTTCAAGATTCAGGGAAACAAAAGTTTATATATTGCGAAGTACTATTTTCGTAGATTTATTTCTAATTCATACATTTAATATTTGCTGCTATTTTCGCTCAATCTGAAGGTGGCCACGTTGGGAAGGATGCTTTGCAACGCGGCCACCAAAAACCTCTTATAACTCGCAAAGTACTCTAGTAGCATTTTTTTCCATTAAGTACTAAATAGTAGACATACTGTTGTATACTCGTTAGAATTCTCATCTTCATATGACGCGTATTTACGAGATTCCTAGAAATAACCTCAAAGCCGCGCGCGGTAAAACTTGGATTTACTTAATTTTTAGTTTCTCCTAGATTCAGGGAAACAAAAGTTTGTTTATTGCGAAGTAGTTTTTGCGTAGATTTATTTCTAATTCATAAATTTTATATTTGCTGCTATTTTGGCTCAATCTGAAGGTGGCCGCGTTGCAAAGCATCCTTCCCAACGCGGCCACCAAAAACCGCTTATAACTCGAAAAGTACTCTAGTACTTATTTTTTCCTTTAAGTACTAAATAGTAGTAATTCTGAAGCATTAGTTGCCTTAAAATCAAACTAATCGGAGCTGGTGGCCGCGCCCTATAGTATGTGGCCTTTAAAGCTACTGTGGGCCAAAAAGAACATAACAACAGAGTATGGTAATTATTTATTCATAAATTCTGCGCATTATCACGCGCTTTGTAAACAGTGACGAGTTTATAATCTTTATCATTGAGTCTAACGGATCATACGAGAATAGCCACGAATGAAAACGTTGCATTTTCAGCAGAGATCATTGACGTATTTGAAAGGGGTTGCTGACAGGACAGAACGGTTTCTGACAATGGACATGACGTCGTTCATCGCCGTCGCTGCCCGAGGCAGGTATTTCAGAAACAGTGCCTCTGAAATAGACATCTTAGAGTAAAAGGTTATAATTAAATATTTCAGAAATAGAATTGGTAGGGACTCATAGAATTAAAAGAAAAAGTTAGTTGAAACTAAGTGCTGGCTAATCAAATTGTTTTTCTGTTGAATTATAATTAGTCTCTGGAAAACTTATTGCTTACATTTAGATTTTTTTATTAGGAATTATATTCATTATACATATATTAAACTCGTTATAATAAAATAAAATACAGATAAGTACTTAGTGAATTTAAGGTGGATGATTACGTGAGAATTATTGCTGACAACACTAACGCAAACCACTTAAAAAATATATAAGTATTTAAAAAAGATTTTTTGGAAGAAATAAAGTTGAAGACTCTTTTAATAAATTAAAGTACCTAAGTTAGTGAAGGCTATTTTGTTGTAAACTATAACATAGGTGTATCTAACTAGACTTAAAAAAAAACCTAAGTGTAAATAATACAAAAATATTGAACTCAATTCAATAGATATATACTTACATAATATATACTTACAACACTAACTTCAACTTACATATACATACAACAGCATACGTTCTTATGTTGCACGGGAACTAAAATAGTTCTTTAACTAGGTCAATTGTCTAATGAGCAATAAGGCCATTCATTGATAATGCTGCACCAACCAGAGCACTCGGACTACTTTATCAATACATAGTATGAAATAAAGTCGCTTCCCGCGTCTGTCCCTATGTATGCTTAAATCTTTAAAATTATGCAACGGATTTCGGTGCGGTTTCTTTTAATAGATAGAGTGATTCAAGAGGAAGGTTTATAAGTATAATACGTGCACAAGATAGTTATAGGTTAGGCGGTACGCAGTTCGCCGGGTCGACTAGTTTATTATATATCTCATCAGTTTGTGCTTTATTCCTTTTCAATAAGATAAAAATTAGTTATCGTGGAAAAGTTTTTAAATTTTGGAGTTGATCGGACGGGGCGACTGTGACCAATCAATCGATACCACACAACACAGGAACCTGCATGTAGTTCACGCGTGCTAGCACTAACTTCTTTTGACGTTAGAAATAATTCAAACTAGTGTACTTACTTACCTACTAATAGTAGCATATATATGTATAAACAATTTGTTGTTAATTTGTAAAATAACAATCATTGATAAAAACTTTTTATCAAAATCGGTCTACTCTGTAAAAAGTTATGCCTGATGATCATACATTTAAAAAAAAATACACGTAAATACATTTTGCACCGTTAGTGGAAAGTAGCTACTTATGCTTAAAAAAAATGTTTTTCGCTAAATCAAAAACTTAATAATAAAAATAAATTACTTACATTCTTGGTTTCTTTACAATCGATTACACGCGGCCGCGGCGATAACAAAACAAAAGCAAAACGAATGCGAAGTCTGCATCGCAGTTATCCGCAGGCATTTACTAATTTATCTGTCTGATACTATACCTAGATTTTTGAAATATGTAATTTTACTTAAATTGTACATAACCATAGTATTATTATAAAAACGTATTTATTTTAGTAACTAAATACCTACCTACCTAACTATTCATCCCTTTACTAGTGGTTTTGTGATCTGCGGACCTCGCGAATTTGTTTGTTTGATTACGGAAACCTAAAAATTAGGACATATATTATGTATTATATATATATTATTCGACTTTTAGACGACCATTCTACAGGTTTGTAGGGAACCATATGCCTGTGGAATGGTCGTGTCGTGCCGGCTTTGTTTTTTTTTTAATGTAGGTAGTAAGTAAAGGTGAAAACAGACAACCTGAGAGTTGTTGAATTCAAAGCTACAAAAAAGTTAGTCTATTGTGTTTGTACTCCCTAATCTTTGGAACTACTGGACGGACACTGTCATGAAACTTTTACGTAAGTTTGACTGCGACGAGCCCGCGCCCTCTAGCCTTACAGACATTCACAAGCTCTGACTGGGACTGGCGTACATGATCTGATCATTGTCTAAATATTATGTAAAGCAAGTGAGGAGCGTTTATAATTCCTTCATTCAATGCCTAAACATTTTAGGTTTTTTGCGTCATCAAACCATAAAGTTTTGCCATGTCCTGTCTGTCTGTGTTGTCCGCGACTTTAAAATGAGAACTAATAGGGCAGTTTTATTTAACTTTTTGTTTTTTATACATTTAGGTATACGCATTGTTAAAAACAGACGGGGTAACGATTGAATTAGGCCTGTTACGATCGAGTTGTTTTTATGTTAAGGTGGTAACTCTCGCTATGGCGCGAAATTCAAATTTTTTCGTGTTTTTTATTTATTCTGGCGAAAGTATACATATTTTTAAAAGTTTCAATGAATTCGCGTATGTAAAAAACCATTTGCCACATTGTAATACAACGTTTTTAGAAGACAGACCTACTGATTTTGTGCCTAAGGACATAAAGGCCAAAAATCAAGTTAGGTCCTTAGACACAAAATTAGTAGGTCTGTCTTCAAAAAACGTTGTATTACAATGTGAGAAATGGTTTTTTACATACGCGAATTCATTAAAACTTTATTAAAAATGAATACTTTCGCCAGAATAATTAAAAAACGCGAAAAATTTTGAATTTCGCGCCATACCGTGACTTACCGCCTTAAGCTTTGTAATTAATCAATATTTTTTTTGTTAGTAGACGGGGATTTATAACCGAGGTCACTTTAACTGGCGAACTGCGACGATCTCTGTTCAGACGAATCGGCACGGAGGGCAACGGCATGCCCTCGCTAGATAATAAAAATGTATATAGATAGGCAAAGATAAAGGGCCTTAAGAGAACAATAAATACATGAAACAGTACAGTGTTCACTATTTAGTAATGTGTGACAGTGTGTTCAGATTTAACTAGGTGTTTTTAGAAATGTCAAATTTGATTTTACCACAAGGACGTAATACGAAAATATGGCGCTTTTAATGATCTGACCATAAATACTTTTTAATTATTTTTATAATCTTTCATATGTTTAATTTAAGATTCTATTTTTCATAAAAAAAAAATACTTTAAGATAACCTATACTTTTGCAGGGTTTTATGATGTCTTTAGCTCATAAAAGTAATACTATTCAAATGGCCACACAGTTTTTTTAGATGGAGATGGAGAAATGTTTATAAAATAATAAGTGCCTGTGACTTTGTTTACGTAAATTATGGTGAATTTGTGTAATTGATTATTTTGTCATCAAATGATTAGACAAAAGTTCGGTAAGTAAGTACCTACTAAATTACCGTGCCCTAAAAATACTAGGTTACCTACGTTATCTAGTGTCACTGTGGCACATTTTTGATATTTGCTTTAGTTTAGAAGAAATATTTTTTTTTCGCGAATGGCGCTAGCATCGCGGTTAACTGGCTCTTAACTGCGGGTCCAGGCTACGAGGAAAATATTTCTGAAAGTTTTATGTAAGTCTGTCCGGTAGGTTCAGAGATGAGCGAGCACAAATAAACAGACGGACTGACAGTTTTTTTCCATAAGTTTATTCTACTCCTTTTGTAATTTTATTTATTTATTGTACTTACTCCTTTTGTCACCTATAATCTGTAGGTATTTGGAAAAATATCCAAAGCAATTCTACTGAAGGTTGAAGAATAGGTACTTACTTACTTTGTCTTTTTTGTCTATAACAATTTTGTGTTTTCTATTTATATTTGATAATTATTTTTATTTCATAATAGCTAAACTATGCTATAGGTACTGAATGTTCCTGACAAGTCTGTTATAAATTAGATTGGTTTTAAACTCTTACCTAATAACATTTTCACAGAGACATGTGGATGGGTAGAAATTAAAAAAAAAATCTGTTCCATACCTTGGTTCGATGAGCGGTGGTACGTGTTCTTCCTTTTCGTGAAGGTAGATTATTAACGGCTTATTGTTACATATTAAGTTAAAATTGAGGATATTATAATTCATATTACTAGCACTTACAAAGTATTCGGCGGAGGGCTGGTTTGCGAGAGAGGGTGTGAGCAGGCAGCCAGGCGAGGGAGGCGCTGTGGCGGCGGGCGGCGGCGGGGCCAGCGACAGCAGCTCTCCGGCTGAGGCCGACATGGAGCCTGTGGCCGCAAGGCTGCGCAGCCGGTCGGCCAAGTCCGTGTGGCCGGCTTCGTCCGCCGCGCTCGAGCCCAGGTTGTCGATGATCCTGGGCCGCCGCAGCTTGCGCGACGCCGCGCGCCACCGCCGCAGCCGGCACGCCGCGTTGTTGAGCACCTCCTCGGTGTCGGCGGCGCCCTGCCGCTCCTCGTCCGATGCGACAACCTCGTCTACCGGCTCGTCAATATAAGGTAGTAAAGCTATTATCGATGATGGCGGCGGCCCGCTTTCAACTGGCAGCGGCAGGCTGCTTTCTCCAGAGAAGTCCCTCATTTGATAATCCGTATTCTTATTCTTGCCTTGGATCCTCAAATCATTCCTTTCCATGTTTTCTTGATTAAATTTATCTTTCATTTCAGTAATTTCCTCTTTAGAATTGGAATTTAAATCCCCATTAACCTCTTGGCTTAACGATGGCATCTCTTATTTTACAAATTATTTAAAACTATCTAAGTAAGTATATTCTTATCTAAGGTATAAATAATCAAACATGTATACATTTTCAACGATCACTGAAGACTTGTAGGTCAATACACTTTTTCAGTTGGTATCGTATCATCAACATAAAAATAGGATACTATTTCATCTAAATCACGTCACTTAGGCTTAAACATTTATCCACAGTGATCGAACTAACAAGTTAGACATTAATCAATCTGGACACTTATTAACAAGCACTACTGCGCGGTTCACAATTGCAATGCCGTTTAATATAACCACACCATCGTACTGCACTGATGTCGATTAACGAGGCGGCGGCGGAGTATGCACTAGCGACCGCGATACGAGCGGAGCGAACACTACCTGTCTGACTGACGCTGCGCTGTCATCAAAAGCTATCATATACAAGCGTACGTAGGTACGCTTTCGTTTGTAGAACTCTTGTTTATATTGACGTCGATAGGCGTGCGATGCGCGAAACAGCTACGAAGGTGGCGCCATTAGCCGCCCATGTGGCCGCTCTGGTCCGGACTGAAATATATCGTAGCGCCATCTAGCAACGAGAGGATACTGCTGAGTCGCGGCCAGCTAAGCTTAAAAGTTATCAAATCAGTAATTTTCTCTATAGGATCGCAGTCTGAGTTTTCAAACGAGTTGGTCATTTACAGATCATCCACAAGATGGAAGGTTAAAATTTAAAGAGAAAGGTCAGACCAAAAAATATTTGAAATACTATCTGTGGGTACCTACTTATATATATTATGGGACAGGCAAAAGGTTAAAAAAAAACTATTATACTTACTTAATTATATTTAAAAAAAAAGCATCACACTCAGAGCCCTATCTTGGTAAAACCTGTATCTAGGGTGCACTTAACATATACAAACACACTCAGAGCCAGGAATCAAACATATTATATCCAGATCGTGTGTTAACAATATTCGCCCTCACCGCGAATCAACATCAAACCCGAAGCTCCGAAGTCACAATCAACCAACCTCAATGCCAAAGACAAGAGATAGAGATTAGCGCGAAGAGCGCTTATAAGCGCTAAGTAAGTATGCATTTAATACCTAGGTAAGTACTACTATATATAAAAACTGAGCTACCTACATAAAAATATGAAAAAATAAACGATAAAGAGAAAATCAAAGCAAGTGCGTAAGATATAAAAATCTGTAAACCAATTTTTTTTATTAATTTGTCCAGAGTTTCTCAAAACAATTTTATCTATAACGATTTCCTAGTGCTTCAATAAACTTGACCTAACGCGACGATATTAATATTACACAAATAACAAGTTGTTTAACATTATTTATAATGATCATCATTACCACTACCACGATAATAGTTAGTAACATTTATTCAACTATTTCCTGTTTCACAACAAAAAAAAATACAGACATTTTATTAAGAGCAAGGTTTTGTACCTAATGTACACATTTCACTTCAATTACATTTTTAGTGTAGATCATGTTTAAATAGTATTTAATCTAATAACAATCTATGCACAATCCGTAAGATTTTTTATATAGGTACTACCTACCTAAACCGATATCTAAACAGTTTTTCTATAATCTTATTATACTTACTTGGATACTATTAGACTCAGTCTCACTGAGGCTATAGGCTATAGGACCTATAGGTCACAATTGAGTCACGGAGACGACCTACATACAACAAAAAGTGGTAGCAAGTTGTAATGGATTATACACCAGATTAATAAGCGACGTATTGTTGATTACTACAATTTGACAGTTTATGATGTGCATTACACCATGAAGGCTACAATAGTTAGGGAAATACGGTCATTTGACGTTCAAAGAACAAATTTAATGCTCGCCCATCATCACCTCCGATTACAGCATCGACCGTCACAACAAGCCCAGGTCTAGTTAAAGCAGGTCGTACCTCATACAACATGTGCCTCTGGCTGCTGACAGCCTGCCTCGGGCTCCTGCCCGCCAACCCCTCGCAGACTAACGTCGTGGTGGTCGGGGCTCCAGCGCCCATCATAGTGCCCACCACGACCACCACTGCCGCGACCACGACCTCGGCGCTGACGACGCCCACGACACCCAGGCCTGGTAACATGACTATGCCACCGGCCCCCCCTACTAACGGCACCATGGCTAACCCTAACCAAATGATGACGATGCCGGCGCCGACGACTAACACCTCACCACCGCCGCCGCCGGCCTCCACTAATACACCAAGGATAACACAAACAACAGGTGGAGTGAATTTACTAATTTGTAACAATCCCAGCGCTGTCTGTGTATTTAATCCTAGTCTATATGGCGCAGGGTTTCCGAACATCGACCCACGGCTCGGCACGACGCCGCCGTACTACCAGCAGAACCAGCTCCCGCCGCTCACTGGCTACAACGCCGCGCCCTCTCTAGACTCGGCGGTAAAGTTTCCCAGGAACAGGCGAGAGGCGACCACCGAAGCCTATTCGAAAATGTTTAGGAGGAGACGCAAGCGACAGAGCTGCACCTGCGTGCCGGCGGGGACATGCCCCACGCAAGTCAATGTTGCCAACGGCATGATAGACTTCAGGATCGTTAACCCAGTGAGTACTTACGTATTTAATATTTTAAAGAGCTGTTATTCAATAGAAGCAAATCACTCGTGTTTCTGACAGTCCATAACAAAATTCATATTAACTTTTCATTGACAACGACTTTTTATAATTCTCTACTTACGGTTTTCCCGCATCGCATAGGCGCTTTAGTATCTGTCGATGATACCGATAAGGTGGTAAGTATTTTCTTTATTTATTTATTTATTTTCTTACCCGTCTCGAGTTTTAGTAGCAAGACTAGCAAGCTTATTGTTGCACGGTAGACGACATAATTCTGGTGTTGACGACCGTGCAACAATGAGACAGAACAGAACACTCAGCGCGCTTTTTATTTTTGTGCTTGACAGGACCACATATTAAAGAATATGTAGAGGTGTTCGACCTTAGCACCCTCTTTTCAAATAAAATATTTTGTTTAGGGGTCTAACCAATGTGGTTTTGGGCAAGTGTACTGTTGCGGCGGCGGAGGTACAGGCGGCGGCGGGAGCACGATCTCGTGCGGCACGGTGCAGGCGGTCCCAGCGACCAACGTCGTCGCTAGTACGGGACAGGCTAGCTTCGGTGAATACCCTTGGATGGTACAGTTAAATTTTTTTCTATCTTCGATAACTAAGTTTTGTAGTTACTAATTTTAATAAAAAACGCGTAGCTTAAGACGATATACGACAAATAAATCTAACGCCCGAATGAACAGAGCGTCTATCTCTTTGATATAGCATACTGAGGGAAAGGGGCAGTCATATGTCAGTCGCCCACATCGGTTACTACATTTTATTGGAAAAAGTAATAAATATTGAATATATTTTTAATTATTACTTTTAAATCAAATCTGAATTACCAGCATTTGATTTTGTTTATTATCATTATTCCTAGGTATTTTGAACAAAAACTAGTAAGTAATTTCGAAGAACTAGCTATTCCCGTTTTTTGGAAAGGTTATCCTTGACGAAATAATGTAAGTATCGAGGTTTTTTGATTCCACTAGTGTTTGTCAATTACTCATAAAAAACTTTGTTATATCCTAAAGGTTATATTGCAATTCCAGATCTTTACCTCCTATAGATTAAAGAGAATTACTTGATTTAAAAAACCTTCAAAACTCATATTATAGCGTCTTAAGGCTGCTCGCTCAATACGCGAATAAGCTACTTAATATTTCATTTAAGTATTTTAAGTTTTACTATTGTGCAATTTTTTTTACAGGCTATGGTGCTGACCAATCAAAATGACTACATAGCTGGTGGAGTGCTTATCGATCAATACAACGTGGTGACAGTTATTCACAGGCTTGCGCCTTACATGTATGTTTCTTTATTATACTTTTATCGTTAAGAATCTCTAACCATTCCTAAACAATAAGAATGTATTTAAATAATAATAATAACGCATCACACTCAGAGCCCCTAAACTAGCAAGAACCTGTATCTAGGGTGGCCGAAACATATACAGAGACGAACATTACACCCAGACCGGAAACAAACATCGATATTCATCATAACAATGTTCGCCCCGTCGGGATCGAACCCAGGTGCACACGCTTCTCAGTCCACATCACTGCCAACGCAGCAGTCAAAATTTGTACTTAGTAATGTACTTATATAGCCGCCAATTTTAATTTCAGCGTCTCCGGTGCAGCACCGAACGTAAAAGTTCGTCTAGGCGAGTGGGATGCAGCGGCCACTTACGAGCCAATACCCTTCCAGGAATACACGATACAAAGAGTCTTCACACATCCTTCCTTCAACTCCGGAACACTTCAGTACGACATTGCAGTGCTGCGGTTGTCGCGGCCGGTCCCGTTTGCCCCCGCTGCTGGAGCCTCCGCGACTGTAAACAGAGCATGTCTACCCGCTACTTCGACTGCCACTTTTACTGGACAACGGTACGCTCAGTACTATAATACATTAAGTAGACAGTTTGTTTTATTCGTATCGTTAACCTAATAAAACTTAAATATTCAAAAGAGTTAAAAATTGAAAGATTTTCATTTCACTGTTTCTATCACTTCATTCAAATGAAAACTATTCAAATTAAAAGGACAGTATAGTCACGCAACCATGCGACAGAGAGAGCGAATTTTTTGATGAAATTTGGGTTTCGGGGAAAAACGTTTTTCACTACCTAAATCTTAGCAAATCATATTGATTTTGATGTCCATGGCCTCATCGTTTTCCTTTTTTTTATATGCATTGACTTCGTAAAACATACAACTTTATACGACCAATTTTTTTTTACAAAATCTCTGTATTTCAGGGGCTTTAAGAGCCAGTTTACCGCGATGCTAGCGCCATTCTCGAAAAAAAAAAAATCTTCTAAACTAAGACAAATTATATCAAAAATGTGGCACAGTATGACACTAGATAATCTTGCTTAGTATTTTTTGAGCACAGTGAAGTAGTCCTAACTTAAAAGAACAAAATTATACATAGATTGTTGCTAAAAGTGGTCACTTTTAGCAACAATTTGTAGCTTACTTTGGTCTAAAGTGCCCAAAAAATACTAGGCTACATTATCTAGTGTCATACTGTGCCACATTTTTGATATTTGCCTTAGTTTAGAAAATATAAATTTCTTTCGCAAAAGTTTTATTACCGCGCTATCAGATATGGCGCTCTGCCAGGAGCAATAGGTCAAGATGAAATTGAATGATTAAATAGCTCAAAATAAAACCTAAAAAATAAAATTTTACTGAGGCAGTGACGAAGTGAATGAAATTAAGATTTTTACTTGGCAGAAATTGATCCAATCCAATGAGTCAGTCAATACTCGATTTTCCATCTCTCTGATATTGCTGAAGACACCGCCATCTACAGGGCACCGCCATCTGTGTATTAAGAAACTTTCTTTTTCTTTTCTGTCACTTTAAAAATCCCTCATTACTTTAAACAAACTGATTCTTTTGAGTGAACCCTGTACCATACAGGTAGGTATAAAAAATTGCAACAGAAAGTGAAACACCGAAATTATTTGCATGATGTTTGAATAATTATTTTTATACTATAGCTTTCTAAACGAACGAACTTTCAGCACAGAATACTTTATAATTTTTCAATATACTTTCCTATATTTTTTTATTGTTTTGTTTTAGATGCTGGGTATCAGGTTGGGGCAAGAGTGCATTTGGCAACACGGGGCAATACCAGCAGATACTAAAGGAAGTAGACGTCCCGGTAGTAGACCCTACAGTGTGCGAGAGCCAGCTCCGCGCGGCGCGGCTGGGCCCAACCTACAGTTTAGACAGGACCTCCTTCATCTGCGCGGGCGGCGAGGTTAACAAGGACTCTTGTACTGTAAGTTTTTGTTTAGTTTGCTGTACTTATGGCGTTTTGTTATACATTTTTATCAAGTGTTCTAAAGGCTACTATTTTCTTTTCAAATAAAAATCAATTGTCAATTGTTTTAAATGTAAAAAGTTTTAAGATTCGCGGATTTCAGTTTGCTAAATTTTCAATACGTAGTCGTAGATAAATTAGTACAGATGACCATGATGATGAGGTACAGTGGTGGTCCAGGAGGGCGTAACAGATTTGTCTATGGTCTCGTGCGCCTTAGACTTTATTACCAAAGAAAAGAGCTGTTTTGCAATTTAGAAAAACCGGAAGTGTTACGCCGACCTAGACCGCCACTGTACAATAGTTCGATTGAATGACGTCTTGGTTTTTCCGTGACATTTTCAATTTGTACAACCAAGCATAAAATTTGCGTGTTTGCGTAGGTATTGTAGAGTCATACTAACAATGCTTACGCACTTTGTGACGTAGATATTTACTTTTAATAATATCTTATTACTTACTAGAGGCTGCCCCGCAGTTTTTCCCGCGAAGATTTGTCATAAACACAAAAATCCCGTTTTTTCCCGTTCCCGTGGGAATTTCGGGAAATCCCTTCTTAGTGCTCACCTACACTCCCCAAGGAACCCACGTGCCAATTTTCAGCTTTCTACGCCCAGTAGTTTCGGCTCTGCGTTGTCTGTCAGTCAGTCAGTCAGTCGTAACGGAAGAGTTTTATATATATTGATTTGATGTACTTACATTCATTTTCGCTTTGTAAAAACCTGCTCAACTTCGTTGCACCGTTTCAGAAAACGGAGTCTAATAATATCTATAAAAGTACCTGCTATTACTAGCACAGCACCACACATGCAATAATTGATCATAATAGCATAATTTTAAATTGATAAGTATATTTATGATGAGGGTTTTGGAATAATGGCTTGAAATTTAAACAAAAGCGGGTTGCAACAGCACTTGAAGCGATATAGCTTTTGAGTTTCGAATTTAAGGTGTTTTAAATCAAGTAAGATCTGAAATTTTAATATTACCTTCTTGAGGATCATAACAAAGTTTTCATATCTTTTTCGTATCCTCATAAAGTAAATCCATAATGGTATACTGTAGTTTTAAGTCTATCCGACGAGAAAGTAGGTTAGGTTAGGAGTAGCATCGAAGAAAACAAGAAAATATACTAAGAAGCGAAGAATTTCTACGAACTTTAAGGTGACATTATCAAGCTTTAAATAATTTTTAAAAATTAGATTTTTTAAACACATTGGTAAAACGTGGAAACTGAAAGATGGAATATGCAATAGAATATTCACAAAAACGGTTTTCCTCCTCTACGTTTTACTAATGTGTTTAAAAAAACAATTAAGGTCATTCTCGGGAGAATTATGGAGGCAAAATTTTAATAAATTATTATAGCGTGGACCCGCAGCCTTGCGCAGATCATCCGTCCATCTGGTCGGTGGACGTCCTACGCTGCGCTTGCCGATCCGTGGTCTCCACTCGAGAACTTTTCGGCCCCAGCGGCCATCTGTTCTGCGGGCTATATGACCTGCCCATTGCCACTTCAACGAGCTTATCCGCTTGGCTATGTCGGTGACCCTGGTTTCTCTACGTATGTCCTCATTTCTGATTCGATCCCGCAGAGAAATCCCGAGCATAGCCCGCTCCATGGCTCGTTGAGCTACTCGGAGCCTGTTCATAAGCCCTATAGTGAAGCACCACGTTTCAGAACCGTATGTCATCACTGGCAGCACACATTGGTTAAATACCTTCGTCTTCAGGCACTGAGGAATATTGGACGAGAAGACGTTGCGTAGTTTCCCGAACGCCGCCCATCCGAGCTGGATTCGGCGATTGACCTCCTTCTCGAAGTTGGACCTACCTAACTGGATGGTTTGTCCTAGGTATACGTACTCGTCGACAACTTCGAGAACCGAGTTCCCAACCATAACTGGGGTAGGCAGAACATGGACATTAGACATGACCTTCGTCTTGTCCATGTTCATTTTAAGGCCCACCTGTTGGGAGACTCGGTTGAGGCCTTCGAGCATCGTGCTGAGTTCCTCCATCGACCTTGCCATGACTACGATGTCGTCGGCAAATCGAAGGTGAGTGATGTATTCGCCGTTAATATTGATGCCCTGCCCTTTCCATTCTAGAAGTTTGAAGGCGTCTTCTAGAGTGGCGGTGAACAGTTTCGGAGATATAACATCTCCCTGTCTCACGCCTCTGTTCAAGGGAATAGCCTTCGAATTCTGTTCCTGTACTCGGACAGACATGGTGGCGTTGCTATACAAACACTTTAGCACTTCGATGTACCGATAGTGATGCCGGATTGTACTCTATGTATTCATCATAAATTACTTCCTAAAAATTTTATAGTATTTTTTTCATAGGAGTGCGCCACCATCGGACTATTAAGTACGCCGCAACGATACTATAAATAAATTTAATTTGTACATCAGGGCGACGGCGGGTCGGGGCTGGTGTGCCAGGTGAACGGGCAGTGGACGGCGGTGGGGCTGGTGGCGTGGGGGCTGGGCTGCGCCGCCGCCGCCGTGCCCGGCGTCTACGTCAACCTGGCCGCGCTCACGCCCTGGATTCAGCAGCAAGTCGCCACCATGTGAATGACTTTGTATGTCTCCTGCTTGCATGTGTTTTATTTATCTAAGTATGCTGTGTTGTAATTAGTTGTTAATTGTTATACGTGTAACTAACATTGTTTTAGTTTAAAAATAATATCAAATATTCAATTTGAGTTTAAAGTTTTATTTTAGGTATTTGAATAAAATAGGGTCCTCGAAATTACAGCTTTTAGGTGATACTTTTTAAAGTATGTAAAGAGGTAATGAAATATCAAATAAGAAGCTTAATCATTTATTAACTTAACAATTCCATACAAATAATAGGGTTATAATACGTTAAAATGTATAAAACATACGCCTAATTAATAAACAACTATCTTTACGGAAAATATTGCGTTCTAAACGCGTAACTTTAATATAGGTACTTACAGCTAACAGGACGTAATCTAATATTGCTGCGGTCACGCCCGCGGGCGAGCGCTCCGGGGCGGGGCGGGGGGTCGGGGACGGCTCACTCTTCATCCGGCCGCTCCTGCTTGACGAGCGCGGGCGGGGAGTGCGGGGAGTGCGGGGAGGGCGCGGGCGGCGCGGGCGGCGGCGAGGCCTGCGGCGGCGGCGGCGGTGGCAGGGGCGGGGGGGATCCCACCTCTATGTACTCATCATTTTTCTCTTCCTTTACCTCTGGCTCCTTCTTAACTTCTTCTATAAGACCCATTGGTGATTCCCGAGGAACTAGAGCTGCCCATGCGGCACCGCGCGCGTACGCCTCATAAAACGCTCTCTGTGCCAACTCGGCTTCTTCCAAGTGCACCAACGAGTGATTGTCCAGCTCGGCTCTGAAGAAGAATTTGAGAGGACACCTCGCGCAGTCGTAGGGCAGCGGCGCGGCGGCGTGCTCCGGCAGATGGCGCTGCAGGCCGGCAGCGGACGTGAACACGGCCGAGCACAGGTAGCACGTGTAGCTGCCCGCGCCCGCGAACGTGTGCTCGATGAGGTGCGCCTGCAGGCGCGCTGCAGACTCCAGCGCGCGCCCGCACAGCCGGCACTCGTGCTCCGCGCCCGCGCCCGCGCCCGCAGCCGGCCCCGGCGTCGAGTCCCGGGCCGCGTGGCGCGCGTAGCAGGCGGAGCAGGCGCGCGCTCCCCCGCCGCCCCCACCTCCGCCCTCGCCCTCGGGCAGCGCGCGCAGGCAGAAGGCGCACTGGCGCTCGTCGGCGGCGGGGCGCAGGTGGAAGCGCGCGTGCAGCCGCGCCTCCGCCTCGCAGCCCAGCGTCTGCCGGCAAACGACGCAGGGCGCCGGCAGCGCCGCCTGGTGCCGCGCCATGTGGCTCAGGAACGCCTCCTCCGAGGGCAGCCGCGCGCGGCAGCGGGAGCACGAGTCGCCGGCCACCACCTGGTAACATTGAAATGCTACTATAGAGGCTTAAAACATTGGAGATTTATGACAGAACCTTTATAATTGATTTGAACTTCATCATTATCTTGGCAAAAAATAGTGACTGCTGGACGGCTGGACGTAGACCTCCCCTGCATATCTATGGAGATGAATGATCTGTTTTGCGCTACGCTCTTCTAGTGCATTCCCTCACCTTGCAATGCGTGAGCTTGTGCTCGGCGAGCACGGCGGCGGACGGCAGCACCTCGTCGCAGATGAGGCACTTGTGGCGCGCGGCGGCGGCGCCCGCGTGCGCGCGCGTGTGCGCCTCCAGCTCGGCCCGACTGCGCGCGCGCTCGCCGCAGTAGGCGCACTGCAGCGCCACGGCGCCGTTCTTGCGCCGCCGCTCCTCGGGGCCCGTGCCGTTGGTGCCGCCCACCGCGCACGGAGAGCAAGCTTCTTCGGACTCTGGTGCGTTGTTGTTTTCTGACCGCTTAAGACGCGGCGTGTCGCCGTTTAGCATCTGAAAATTACAGTTTGGTTGAGTTAAATTGTGGTAATTTTATAAGACCTTAATTTAGAAAATGCTGAATTTGAAATAGTAACCTGTGGCGAGCCGTGATGGGACTGCATGTGCCGCTCCAGCAAGTACTGCACAGCGAAGGTGTGTTCGCAGGCGGGCGCGGGGCAGCGGTAGTGCGCGTGCGTGTGCGCGTGCGCCCGCAGCGCGCGCTCGCCGGCCAGCACGGCGCCGCACGCGCACCGCCGCGCCGCGTGCGTTGCGCGCACGTGCGCCGCGCCCTCCGCCTCCGAGCGCAGCGCCGGCTCCGGCCCGCACGCGCGGCACACCCACACCTTGCTCTCGCCGCTGTGCCCCACTGCGAAGTGAACCTGCCGAGAGGGACAACACGTGCTGATAGAAAAAACTTTTAAGCTAGAAATGAATTACAAAACTCAAGAGAAGAGCTTACCTGTATAGCCACTTTAGAGTCAAATATTTCTTTGCAAAGGGAACATCTATAAAGATGATGTGCGTGTAGATCCATGAGATGTTTCTGGAGGTCGTCGGGCGCGGGAAAGGAGCGCGCGCAGCTGTGGCACGAGTACTCGCAGGCGGCGGCCAGGTAGTGCGCCGCCAGGTGGCGCTCGGCCGCCGCCGCCGCCGCGAACGTGGCGCCGCAGTGCGGGCACGGCGCCGGGCTGCCCGCCGTCACCCCCGCCTCGCCGCCGCCGCCTCCGCCCGCCCCGCGCTCCAGGTGGCCCTTCACGTGGACGCGGAAAGACTCGAAATCAGGAAGCGCAGCGTCGCATTGGCTACACAGTAGCGTATTCGGGCTCAAAGGTTTAGTCGGAGAGACGCGCTGGCGCTTCGCAGGCGGAGATGGATCTGCCTTCCTACTGAGGTCTGTCGGGCCAGGTTGCTCCGGCGCCAGTAAGGCTGAGTGAACTGCTCTGACGTGGAGTTGCAGCTGCTCCAGACTTGTGAAAGTGTCACGAGTGCAGTAGACGCAGGCGAGCAGGGCGGCGGCCGCGGCGGGCTGGGACGACACGCGCCGCGGCGGACTTGTCGCCGGGATGCTTGGAATTTCCATTCCGTGCGCAGCTAGCATGTGTGCCTGAAAAAATATTTTATATATTTTTTTGACACATTACCAAAAATACTGACAAACGAAAAGAAAGAAATGAGTATTGTCCAATCCTCCAATACGACAGCATTAATTTCAATTGTATTTGTGCTAACATCGTTACAAAGTTCATTATGGTTGATCGTTGACTGATATGTTGTATTGCTAATGCAAAACTGCAAATAAACTACGGAGTGTTGCTTTAGTTCTCTATCAATATATATAAAACTCTTCCGTTACTGACTGACTGACTGACTGACTGACTGACTGACAGACAACGCAGAGCCGTAACTACTGGGCGTAAAAAGCTGAAAATTGGCACGTAGGTTCCATGGGCAGTGTAGGTGCGCACTAAGAGGGATTTCCCGAAATTCCCACGGGAACGGAAAAAACTTGATTTTTGTGTATATGAGAAATCTGCGCGGGAAAAACCGCGGGGAGCCTCTAGTTTCAATATAAAATTGTTTGAATACCGTGGCAGGCGATGTGGTAATGGCGTCCCGGTGAGTAAGCGGGTTAGCGGCCTTATAGGGCCACTTCTAGCGGTAATTCAAAAAACCTTTAAAATAATAGTAACCTGTAAGGCGTCAGGCCTCCGGAAGCCCTCCCCGCAGCGCGGGCAGCGCGCGGCGCGGCGGCGCTCCGGCTCGCGCTCGCGCTTGTGCCCCTGCATGTGCGAGGTGAGCGCCGCCGCCGTGTTGTAGCCGCGGTTGCACACCGTGCATTGGAAAGGCTTTTGGTTGTCGTGAGTCTTCATGTGAATTTTCAGGTGGTCACTATAATAAAAAATATATCTTATCTTATTTAAAAATCGTATTACTATGCACCGAATATGGATGAAGTATTACTAAGACGTTTAATCTGATGTGATGAATGATGAAAGTTGTATGTTATTCATAGATGTCATCGACCGGCAACCTGCCGAACAACAAAAGATTCCTCGCACCCTCAAAGAAAAGCTAGCCTCGTCCAACTCGAGATGAAATCATCCGAGTAAGAATTTAAAATAAGTCAACAACTTGATTCTCTTTATGTGACCAGACATGACAATTTGTCATACGCGACTTAAGTACCCACATAATGCACGGACCAACAGAACTAACAAAGGGGCTTTTCACGCAAACTACAGAATGGAGCCGTTCGCCCAAACACCTCCGCTAATGGCGCGCTCGGCGTGCCAGTTTAGGTACGGACCATTATTTCATTTTTGTGAGACCCTCGACGCCATTTGTCAGCACATCACCTCTTTTCAGTCGTCGCCGGCTCGTTGGGCGAACAAATTGTGCTATATTAGTCACGTGACCGAGGTGACGAAAAAGGTGATGCGTCGTCGTCGTCTCGACCGGCCGCGAAGGAGGCTTTGTATTGTGAATTATGGAACAGCTCGCGGCGGCGATCAATCTTCCTCAGCAGCACTGTCGCGCCGCGGCCCGGGCACGCACCTCTCAATGTTTTAGCCACGACGTTCACTCACGCTTACGGCTTTCAATGACTTCAGCCCAACTAAATTAATATCCATTATAAACGCTGACAGTGGTCCTCGCGACTTGGTGGCGCAATGCCTTTTATGTCTTTAAAGTACGACTCACCATTAATACTTACCTACTATTGTACGCTCGGATCTTGCCTCAAAACGGTCTAAGCTTGAAGAAGAAACAAAGCACTTACTTGAGCTAAGATTGATGTAATCCTACTTCCAGACGGAGCGACCTAAATTGGAAATGAAATCCTACACGAACGGAAACTGCTATAACTGTTTTTTAACACCTATTACCAGCTAAGACTCTTAGCCTAAGAGCTAGTTCTAAATAACTTA
This sequence comes from Euspilapteryx auroguttella, assembly GCA_951802225.1. NCBI lineage: Eukaryota > Metazoa > Arthropoda > Insecta > Lepidoptera > Gracillariidae > Euspilapteryx > Euspilapteryx auroguttella. The sequence goes on from OX637646.1 coordinate 8,543,463, forward strand.
TGTTATTCTGTTTATCCATCTATTTTTCTATCTATCTAAGTAAGTACTTGGGAATATGATGATTGATATTACGATACGTTTGAGTCGCCAAGTTAAAGCTTCCTTTTGGCGATTTTGGGTACATGTTCATTGCGCATACCTCCTGGAGAAAGCAGCCTCGCAGTGCGCGCAGCGGTACTTGCGGTCGCCGGTGTGCAGCTTGACGTGCCGGTCGCGCGACCGCTTGTGCTTGAACAGCCGCGCGCAGAACTCGCACCGGAACGGCATTTGGTCCGAATGCGTCTAAAACAAAATCAATTGCAGTGTTCAGCAGTTTTTAGTGGTGTTTCAAACATAATAGTGTTCTACTTACATTGTTTTTATAAATTATTTGTTTGGTACTGGATGTTTCTGACAAGACAGTATAATGTATTGTAGAGCTGATATTTTTTTAGATTAAAACCTATGTTTCTTTAGGAAAGTTGGTATGGTAAGCTGAACCACTAGTTAAAATTATTAACGCCTTGTCAAAAACACTCAGTGCGACGTAGGTATAGTCCAGGCAGGCAAGTTTTTTATTTTTACAGTAAATGTAAAGTACTCGTTTACTAATGATTTTCAATAGTTTTTATGGTTCTAGGTATTAAGGCTTTCGAGGAATACCTAAAAATAGTTTAGTCTTTGAAATTTGGCATACACATTCCTACCTGATGGCCACATTATTATAGTAAATAATTAACTAAGTATATTTAAAAAATGAGTATTATACACGGTAGATTTTTTTTAACTTTGACATGCGAAATCTCCGACTTTACTTGATTTACTTTAATGTATTTTAATTATTTAAACGTAATATCATGAAATAACTTTTTTTATTGTAGTAGGTATAGAATGAAGTATTCTTGTATAAAATCACCACTTTTCCATTTTCTGTAGTATATTATAACAATTTTTCAAACTTTTAATGGCGACTATAAGCAAAAATATAAATGTAAAACTGGGGATTATCAGATATCCATATTTGTCGTAAAAACATCTACCTAAAACCACAAGAATTCCCAAAATTAGATTTAATGTGACCTCTTCCATACTTCCACCCTAGTTTTCCCGGACTAGTAGGCGGTTCATATCCTTAGATCGTAATTGACTTCTCTATTAAACAAAATAAAAAAATCAGAGGTTTAGTGGTTAGTTACTGTTGTCGTCAATAATGAAGAAAGGTAAATCGTCTTCTTTATATATAAAACTATTCAATTTCGTCCAACAAATCAAAAAAGTTTTTTTTTATCGTGTAGCATTTAATAAAAATTCGTCTGATTGAAATGTTTGATTTAGGTATCTCACATAATAATGGAGTGAGATTGACTTTCGAGTATATTAAAAAAGTATCGTGAGAACTATCTGCGAACAATGGCCCTCTGACTACCGGGCGTGAGTGATCGGCCACTCTAGCAGCCGCCAGCCGCCAGCCGCAGTCGCTCACCCACTGCCGGCATTTTGTGTAAGTATAATGATAAAAGAAAAAAAAGCAATGACGGTGGCTGGTAGTGGTCGTGACACTCAAATAAGATATCAGCTTGGGATCCCGCGCGCCCTGCCGATAGAAAGATTCGATTCGATAAGTTCTTCCGCGATTTCTAAAATGATCTCGTTACGATCGGTTCGAAAGATCATCAATATTATCATGTTGGCTTGCTGAGTTTCTTACAAACTATTAGGACTAGCAGCACAACCCGGATTAAGACGCTATATGAGTTTTTAAGGTTTTTTAGATCAAGTCATTCTCTTAATCTAAAGGAGGTAAAGATCTGGAATTTTAATATAACCTTTTTGAAGATATAACAAAGTTTTTTATAATTGAGAATCACTAGTGGAATCAAAAAACCTCGATACATTATTTCGTCAAAGATAACTTTTCCAAAAAACGGGAATAGCTAGTTCTTCGAAGTTACTTACTAGTTTTTTTAAAACTACCTAGGAATAACGATAATAAACAAAATCAAATTCTGGTAATTCAGATTTGATTTAAAAGTAATAATTTGAAAGATATTCAATATTTATTACTTTTTCTAATAAAATGTAGTAACCGATGTGGGCGACTGACATATGACTATCCCTTTCCCTCAGTATGCTATATCAAAGAGATAGACTCTGTTCATTCGGTCGTTTGATTTATTTGTAAGTATATCGTCTTAACAGGCTATTTCGTTATAAATATGACTATATTCCTTCCGTCCGTCTTTCTGTATGTCTGTACAAGCCAATTATCTCCGAATCCGCTGAATAAATCTATATGAAATATTTGCAAAATAATAAAATATATTTAGGTTATTCCCGATTGAATGTAGGTAGAGATGGCTAACATTTTATTTATTTGAGATAAATAAGAATAGAGAGTAAAAATCTCGTCTATTTTATTTTATTACGTAGGTATGATGGATGAAATAGGCTTACCCTAACCTAGGTTTCAACAGAAGAAGTAATGTATGTCAAAATTAGTAAGAATAATGATAAAAACAATAATTTATTTTCGCTTCGCTCGCCGCTTGTTTCGAATAAACGACATGAATTATATTTTAGCTGACAAGAAGAGTTTAGGGCTTGTTGTAGGTGACAAAGTATCATAGAGACTCTTAATGAGATTTTAATATATTAAGCAAAAGAAAGAAAACTTTAAAAATCAAAGAGCAATTAAACTTTAAAACAGAAAAATAGAACGGTTTAACTATTTCGATTTCATTCAACGTCATTTCGTACCATTTGTAATGGGTGGGCTTTGCGGTTGAACTAAACAAAAAGAGTTATTAAGTTCAATTATTTGGATAATTTTCATGAAATTTAAGTTACAGTTAAAATTTTATGGTTTGAACAAAATCTTTTTAAACAGCAAGTAAGTTACCTTAGCTATCAATATTAATTTATATTTACATTATACTTAATCGTGAACTGTGCATTGTTTATTATGCCCAAATTTAGTTTACATCAAGTATCTATGGCCTATTGGCACTTTTCTTAAGTACGGTAGGTACTTGTACCAAAGATATTTTTTCATAAAATTTGCGAACAGTAAATACTTACCCTAGAGCATTGAAGTTATTTGACGTATGTCAATTTAGACTGGATGTCACGTATTTACCATACAACAAACCAGAGAAGTAGACCTTCAGTAAGGCTACTTAAAATCTACTGTATCTATAAGAATAAGTCGGAGCGTGGCATAAAGGTGACCACTTAATTAGTCCGTTGCTCGCGTCTGACAGCACCGTGGAATAGGAAAAAACAATTTGTTCTTTAAAAGGATTATTCATAAGTAAGGTGTAATAATGATGATGTTAATGGAGCGTGTGCGGAGACAATGCTCGCCGGCCTTCGCACCGAGACGCGTTCTTACTAAAACTCAATAGACTCCCAAACTGACAGTCAGTTCACGCTTCTCCTAATTGCCCACCTCGACGGCACTAATCCACTGTGATGCTAAACACCTCCGAATGATTGACTTCTGTTTTAGAACACTTTTGCAATGATGATGCTCTCAACTCTCAAACAAACAAATGACGTTTATGAAAAAGTGAGCACGTCTCTCTCTACATTTTACATTTAGATTTTTCTGTTCTTCAACTACATACAAATTCTAAGTTAGTTCTTATAGATAGGTGTTATGAAAAAGTATTATGCTCTATCCTAACCCTGTTATTCATAAAAAGTTAAAGAGCCTTTTAGTTATTTGACGTAACTCAATTTATACTGGGTGTCACTTATTTGCCATACAACAAACCAGAGAAATAGACATCCAGTAAAGCTACTTAAAACCTACTGTATCTTTATGAATAACACGGTTAGACTAATATAAAGGCTTTATCTTATAAAAGAAAATATTTGTATTTACGTTAGAAGATTCAGGTAATTAGGAAAGGAATCCATGTTTCTTGTGATTAGCGCTGAATGACGCGTGCTAGCTACCACGAATCGCCTGCGCCGAGACGCACGCCCGCGCATAAACAAGGACGCGGCCGGCATCTTTACTCCTCCCGCTTAATTAGAGCAATCGGCCCTCGACAGACTTAATAAATCCGATCGTCTGTACGCGATAAATCGCACAGGTCCACCGCCGCCGCCGCGCCGTAGCCGGGCTCAGGCCCACGCTCGTCGATTGAACGATCTGAGTCTGACTATCTCTTTGCCACGTTTGTGGCTGGGGATCTCATATATTATATCAAATATAATATCACATTGAACCACTCCATGGTACCAAAAGCGACTTACCTCACCTCTGCTCCCCAGTGAGAGGTCAAACGTAGATTAACGATTTTCCTTATTGCACTGCAATGTTGCATTTTACTGCACGTTGTACGATGCATTGAATCTTGTCATCAGGATGATTCGTGCGAGAATTCAATAAGCGATCCGAGCGACGGGACGCCACCGCGGGGTCCCGGCGGGCGGCCCCTGGGTGCACGGACCCGACGCGGGGTTATTCCATTAGTCTCCAAAAATCATTTTTTTTAATTTCCATTTAGTCTCCAAGCTGATTTATTCTTATTTAATTATTTTCCATTTCCTATAGTCTCCAAAATATTAACAGGCAAAGATGGTATCGACGGCAAAACAAGCAAGAAAAACCAGTTTTAACAGCATTACAAAATAAAAATATAGTAACCGATACAAGATTATCGCCTAGATTTAAAAAATATTTGCACTCGTTGTCAAAAACATTACAAACTGTCAGCTACCTGATAAAGGGCGGCTAAGACTACAACTAGGTACTAAGTTTTACGGAAACAATAGCCGTGTGGTTATTAAACCAATCACAGAGCGCTGCTCGGTAGTCCTTCGGCGAAAGTACCGTTATTTAAAATTTAAAAAAAAATGAGTGCATGTGGTACTCTATTTTTTTCTAATCCAGACTGATCTTTGACTTGAGGAGAGATTAGGCTAGTGTCACTGTGCCAGTGCATAATGGAATAAAGTTAAAATCCAGGCGCAGGACCTAGCACAATCACGCCGTTTAAATATGCATTCAACATTTCAACTCACGTAAGTTTGGTTGATAATTATGATAAGCTAAGTATTACAGTATAGAAAATAATATGCAAGAAGTGTTGAGAAATTTATTAGATGTTTAATAAAACGTTATTTACCTATTTTACCCTATCGTTACTTATATATTTAGCATAGTAATAGTGCTTCTGATTGTTGTAAATGTGAAAATTGTATTCCCTTACCTAAGCAAATTTTAACAGTCATAAGTATTAATTTTTTGTGAAGTTCAGGATAATTCATATGTAAATATTTATTAAAACTGATTATACTAAAAAACTACGTTTTAATAAAATTCCTAAACTTTTGTTGTTGTCTCTACATAGTAAAACTTACCTGGAGACTAATAGGAATAGTTGTATGAAAAAAAAATTTTGTACCTACCTTTACCACAAAAGTGTTTTGGAGACTAATAGGAAACGTTGTATGGGGCGGCAAAATTTTGGACATCAAAGGTTTTGGAGACTATCGGAATAACCCCCGACGCGCCCCGGGACGATTCGACTTTCCCCCTTATGGTGAAATGACACGCGAATATCCTCACGTTTTATTATTAGTTCCCGTGAGAGTGCGCTTGATCTTGATAGGCGGGCGTGAGCGTATATATGTTCCGCGTAACGTAAGACGAGCTAATTCGAAACTTGTTTGTGATCGTTATGACGGTCAATAAAGGCGACGAAATGACAGTGAGTGAATGCGGTCGCGGTGCAATAACAGTGACACAGCAAGCAGTTCTCACCGGCCGGTGCGGCGGCTGCGGCGGGGTCAAGTACCACCGGTGGCACCCGATTGCGACATTTTTCTTGATTAATGTTAAGATAAAAGCAATTCAGTAAGACACGGTGCTTTTACCTAAAATTTGAATTTGGGCGATTTATTATGGTAGTTACTAAGTAAGTACTTACCTTCGCCATGAAAAAAAGTTTTCCCACGAGTAAGCAGGCTTCCTAGTACTAAAAAAAGTCTGTTCAAATATGAATATATCAATGTTAATTTCAGCTTTGGTGTTTATTATGGGCAACCTAAACACAGGTTCTATTCTTCCTTTCTACTAACGAGGGTTTGTAGTTCGCAGTGTGCTGCGTTATTTATTTATTAAGTACTCGTAGACCCGGCGAACTTCGTTCCGCCAAACCTATTAGTATTTTATGCATGTATTATACTTTAAACCTTCCTTTTGAATCACTCTATCTATTAAAAAAAACGCATCAAAATCCGTTGCGTAGTTTTAAATATTTAAGCATATACATAGGGACAGACGATGTGTTGATATTGATGATATTGAAGTGCTTATTTTTATATCATGTGCTTTCAATATACATATATAAGAATAAATAAATAGCAATCACTTAAGACAGGATTGTGATACTAGAGAGTAATAAAACAAATGGGAGATAAGGTTAATTGTAAATTGGCTCTTAATTTTGCGTATAGCGCGGAGCGGAGAGCGGAGAGCGGAGTCTGACCCGCTGACGAGCCCGGCGCGACGGCCGACTGCTTTACGACTCGGGCTCTACCTGCCGATGCGAATCCTCAATCTACTAACACAAAAGCTATCAGAGTATTTAATTAATCCGGACGGCTACCATCTATCCACCGTTATCGTCTGCTCGCTGATTTGAATCAGCACTCACTGTATTTTACAATTTCCCTCGCGGACGAGATAGGATTTATATTGAAAGTTGATTTATTCCTAATGATGGTCATTCCCGAAGCTAGTCGCGATGCGGAGGCGTGAGGGCAGGGCAGGGAGTCGTTATCGCGACTATTTCCGGCCGTCAGCGCAGGCAGAAGCGAGCGGCCGATCATCCTCCGATACATTTGTCGGCGCGGCTCCATCACCTCGCTGGGCGACTCGCGTACGCGCATGCATGATCGATATCGCAAGCGGCGACCACTGACTGCTGCAGAATTGCTAATAGATGATTATCGATTGATTGGAAATAATTTATAGTTTTTAGCCTCGCCTCAATGTTCATTGTGGCTTGCTTGTGTAAGTAAATCGTCAACCATAACCATAACGCTATCACCTAAGGATGTATAGTTTTTGCCACTTTAGTGTTACGTGCTGATGCGGTATCGGACGGGTTATTCCGATAGTCTCCAAAACCTTTGATGTCCAAAATTTTGCCGCCCCATACTACGTTTCCTATTAGTCTCCAAAACACTTTTTTTGGTAAAGGTAGGTACAATTTTTTTTTTTCATACAACTATTCCTTTTAGTCTCCAGGTAAGTTTTACTAAGTAGAGACAACAACAAAAGTTTAGGATTTTTAATAAAACGTAGTTTTGTAGTATAATCAGTTTTAATAAATATTTACATATGATAGTTCTTAACTGAACTTCACAAAAAAATAATACTTATGACTGTTAAAATTTGCTTAGGTAAGGGAATAAAATTTTCACATTTACAACAATTAGAAGCACTATTACTATGCAAAATATATAAGTAACGATAGGGGAAAATAGATGACTACCCTTTTATTAAACATCTAATTAATTTCTAAACACTTCTTGCACATTTTCTATACTGTAATACATAGCTTATCATAATTATTAACCAAACTTACGTGAGTTGAATGCATATTTAAAAGGTGTGATTGTGCTAGGTCGTGCGCCTGAATTTTCACTTTCTTCCGTTATGCACTGACACATTGACACTAGCCTAATCTCTCCTCAAATCAAAGATCAGACTGGATTAGAAAAAATAGAGTAACACATGCACTCATTTTTTTAATTTTAAATAATGGTACTTTCGCCGAAGGACTACCGAGCAGCGCTCTGTGATTGGTTTCATAACCGCACGGCTATTATTGTGTTAGTGTAGATTCGCCATTCCGTAAAACTTAGTACCTAGTTGTAGTCTTAGCCGCCCCTTATCAGGTCGCTGAGAGTTTTTAAGGTTTTTGACAATGAGTGTAATATTTTTTAAATCTAGGTGATAATCTTGTATCGGTTACTATATTTTTATTATGTAATGCTGTTAACTGGTTTTTCTTGCTTGTTTTGCCGTCGATACCATCTTTGCCTGTTAATATTTTGGAGACTATAGGAAATGGAAAATAATTAAATAAGAATAAGAATAAATCAGCTTGGAGACTAAATGGAAATAAAAAAAAATGATTTTTGGAGACTAATGGAATAACCCATCGGACAGCTACAAGCGGCGGAATGTAAAGTGACGTTTCTATCTATTTGCCCTATCGCTGCTAGATCTGTTGTGGCGTGTGTCGCAATCATAACGCGACGAGGTCTGTGGCGGCGCGGCACAAAGGAGCGCGGAGATGTACGGCCCTCGTAATGACCACACGTCACAAAGCTCACGGTGACTGCAAGGCGGCCGCGATGCATATCTCGCACTGGCGGCTCTCTAAATGGGCCGTTTTGGGTATCTACTTGCTAATGAAGCAGAGGACTGCGTAACTGGATTCTGCACAATCTGTTTATGTTATGACAGCTGTAGAGCTGTCTAGATTAGATCAGTCTACTAGACTAAGACGAGCTAGAACATTTGATAATGGTCCCGAATCTGAATAACTCATTACAGTTAGGGGCAAACTGTAACATTGAGATTTCGATTTTAGGCTGAAAACGCAAACACAAGCAGTACCTGGTAAAATACAAATCAACTTAGAATTATTATTGAGAACAGAACAGAGAGAATCATCATAAAGTCTTGAGCGTTTAAATAAAACTAACAAAATTAAGAACTTATTCTACATTTTATTAAAACTTGAACAAAACTATGTCCGTTACTGAATGTCAAGCAACCTAAGTATCCAATCTTTATAAACTTTATAAAATTATTACGTCAAATAAAAAATAAAGTTTAGCTTTCTATCATACTCTCCACAAAACTTTTTAGCAATCTTTACGAAGAAATATAATCTAGGCGTATAACATCTCCAAAAAGCCTGATTCATTGACGATACCTTTATAAAACCAAATGCTTACCTGCTCATGCTTCTTGAGGTAAGACAGCCTGGGGAAGGCCTTGTCGCAGAATTGGCACTGGTAGGGCGTGTGCTCGGTGGCCCCGAGGGTGAAGGGCGGCTCGGCGTCCGCGTCCGCCGAGGTCGGCGTGGAGGAGGGCGACGGCTCCGGCGTCGAGGACGGCCAGGAGCTGCCCGCCGTGCTGCCCACGCTGCCCAGGGCCTCTGTGGGAACACAACTATGTCATGAAATAAGAACGAAACTTCTTCTAATTCTCGTTGCTTAGTCCACTACACGCGATCAAATAATATCACTTCTCATAATTCAATCAATCTTAATTTGTTAAGTGTTTTTTATTCAAATAACACGTTATTGTATACTTATCAAAAGAAGATGATTTTAACAACGTTACGATGCAATTTACCTCGCTATCATGAATATCGATGTTTGTTTCCGGTCTGGGTGTAATGTTCGTCTTTGTGTGTGTTTCGGGTACCCTAGATACAGGTTCTTCCTAGTTAGGGGCTCTAAGTGTGATGTGTTATTATTATTATGTTTCTCGTTCTCTTGGAAACCACGGGATGGAGCCCGGTCCTTTGAGAGGCGTGCGAGGGGACGAATCCAACTCGTAGATGCCCTTTAGAGAGTTTACTATATTGTTTATGGATCCCCAACCAGGCATTACCACTAAATGCACAAATAGATCATGCACCCAGCGGCATCACCCAGGAGATGATAGTAACTATTGTAAAATGGATGACTATATAATGTTCTATGGGGGTGAGATGTTTAATGGACCGGTTAACTGGTGCTATGGCGTGAAATACGTTCGCCTGCCTTTAATGCAACATTTCACTAATTATGATGGCAGGCGGCGACTCGCTGTCTGCGGTCTTCCACTAAGTCGCCGATCTGTTGGCGACGGGTCGCAACACTGGTCGTGGACAGCTAGGTTGTCGAGAGGTAAGATTGCGGGCAGCTTATGATGCACCCGGCGATATGACATTCTACACTAGACTTGGGTACTCCCAGCTCCGGAGAGTGATTGGACTTATCTTGTCCAGGTCCGCTCTGGGACTCGCGCGCTCTCCTACTCATCTTATCGAGCCGGGTCCCCTTATTAACTCCGGCTCCCATACGCTCCAAGCACTTCGTGCCAGTCCTCAAATCTGGATCCGTACGATTCAGAATCCGCGCCCGAACATTGACAGTGGCAACGGCTCGTGAAAGTGACATGTTATGGCGGTGTGTAAAATAATTTGGAAGTTAAATCGAATCTAACTGTATTTTAACAATAGCAACAAGTACTGAGATTTGAATGAAACTGGGGGTCAAGTTTCTTATCAAAATTTGTTTGACTTTAACTGCATATTATTATTAAGTAAAGCCACTGTAAAACAATGTTTTAATTTAAATTTGCAAATACTAAAACAATCGCGCTACAACGAAATCAAATTCGGACTTTCGTAACAATTTTTTAAAGTTTATTTACAAATGATTTTGAAATATTGAAAAAACTAACATATTTGCAAAAGACAAAAAACCGAACGCTTCCGAAGTTCAGCGATTACTTAAACCCGAATGAAATGCCGAAACCGGAACGCGCGAGCGGAGCATCAGCATCCGTTATTCGACCGATGCTAATCTGATTCCCAGTCACTGAGTCAGATTCAGTGACGTGGTTCATCGTCCGAGCCGAGCTCTCACTCCGGACTTATTTGGGATCCGGCTCGATAAGAAATCTGAGGAGTGATTCAGATTTTAGAATCCGAGAGTGGAATTAGCTCTTTTAAGTCTTCTTGTCCGGAGTTACCCAAGCCTATTCTACACTTCCAACCTGGAGCATAGGCTCCGCTCTTGCTACTCCACTCTGGCCGGCGGCTGATGAAGGCAAGCTCAGAGGCGGGGGTGTGTATGTCTGTGATTACTGCATATAATCGCAGCCTCTTGGAGTATTGTTCTCAGGTGTGGAATACCTGCTAAAATTAATATAAGTTGAGAATTGAGGCGATTCAGAAGCGATTCTTGAGATACATTCAATTTAAATGTAAAGTATTTGATGACTGTTATCACAAGCGTTGTTCTCGACACCATCTGCTACCGTTGGAGCTGCGCAGGGATGTGGCAGACGTTATATTTTTCACTAAAATACTAAGAGGCGATATAGATTGCCCTGAACTCCTACGGAATATTTCCTTTCTTGTACCTTCTTATAGATCTAGGCATACAAACGTTTTCCACGTACCTTGCGCTGCGACTAATTATAGACAGAACTCCTTCTTTATTCGTGTAGCTAATAAGATTAATAAATTACATAAATCGTCAGATTTAGACATCTTTAATGACACATATAATGTAATCAAGCGTAAATTAAGTTCTTTGTTCTTTAATGATGTAAGTACCTAGGTAATCAATAAGTTCCTTCGGTGTTTGTTTTAATTTAACTACCACTTTTTCTTCTATGCACCCCGTTTTTTAATTGTAAAGCCGTTTTAACTCGTTAAATCTAGAAGTGAAAACTTGTAATTGGCTTTGATAAACATCATATTTTTTCTATAAATGTTTATGCTGTAAGTTTTCCTAACCAATAAAATAAAATAAATAAATAAATAAGTGTGCGTGTAATGACTGCGTGTGTCCCCCTTTTTTTTTAGGCGGGGAAACACCTAACGAGTACCCTGCGACCCCGTGGGGAGTCGCAGGGTTATGTGGGGTTCGCACCCACTAAAACCCCGCCGGTGTCCATCTCGGCTGTTTGCAAGGGGGTCACGGGAGATCTCTCGAACTTTGTGTTCAGCTCCGCGACCCCCTCCAGCATTGGCTGAGTAGCCTCTTCACGGGGGGACAAGTGGTGGTAGCCCCCCCTGAGCGCGGATGGCTCTTCCTACGCTCGACGACGGAACTGGACACCGCGTTCCGCCGCCCTTCTCGGGGCCGTTATATGACTACACGAGGCCCCCGCCTCGTGCACCCAACGACCCCCCTGGGATTTAGGGTCCGTGGTGTCGCCACTCACCATCGACTCGCCACAAGCCGTCCCGGCGGTGACTAATTGCATTGGAAGTTCCAGACTGAAAGTACTGGAGTTTCCAATGGGCGATGGGGTCGTCACATCCCTACGCAGTTATTATTATTATTATTATCAACTTAGCGAATGCTCATTTTAAATATAGTGGGGATAGCCTATAACTCCACTCTACATTTTTTTTGTTGTGAAAATAGACGTAGAGCATTTTTTAGGTGTTCAGTCAGTTCTAAAATGTCAAGAAAAAACTCTAAGAATGCTCTTTAATGGAATGGGATTGGGGATAGAATAAGAATTCGCTCAGTTGATATAAATGCATCTATTAAATTCAATCTGACCATTTTAGCAGATTTAGTTTGTGCAACCTCAAGCAAATTGCTGCAACCATCTATAAAGTCAGTTTTATGGCTTTGCTGCTGATTTACAAACTAAATACAGAAGCAAGAGTCATAATAACTTCAATGGTAAATGACAATAGAGTGCTTTTTACAGGCTCTGTAAATGTAAAGCACATTACGGCAGACAGCGCGAGTCAACAGATAATACCGGCATAAATATCGGCAAAGCCTCATATTTCGGCGTTAGGGTCAATATATCTGCGGGAGCACCTCGGAGTGGCGTGAAATATAAACAAATTGTATGGGTTGTAATGACGAGCGGCATCAGCGCAAATGATGAGTAATGTCGGAAGGCGGTCGAGGGCGCGCCGCCTCAGCTCGCTACACCTATTTGTGCTGCTGATATAATTCACATTTTATTAAGGCAGCTTGCATTCTGCTATGTGGCGGAAGCAGGATTTACGAACGATTTGATATTTTGCTGATTCTAGCATAGCAGGATAAGCAACAAATTTTTGACTAGCAAATACTCAACCAAAAGTGTAGGTACTTTTGGTATATGATTCCTGTTTTAATTACTTTAGTTCACTATAGGTATACGCCTTACATATTTGATCACAGGGCAGGGTGTTGTTATAATGCAATTTTATTCCCATTTGTTTTTTAATAATAGTACATTATTATACAAGGGCTAAAGTATTGTATATGTATGAGGGTTTCAAGTTCAAACCCGAGTGCTGTGAGAGTTTGAAGGGTTTGAGACTGACAGACAACGCAGAGCCAAAACTACTGGGCGTAGAAAGCCGAAATTTGGCACGTGGGTTCCTTGAGGAGTGTAGGTGAGCACTTAGAAGGGATTTCCCGAAATTCCTACGGGAACGAAAAAAAACGGGATTTTTGTGTTTATGAGAAATCTGCGCGGGTGAGACCGCGGGGCAGCCTCTAGTATTAAACATAATTGCATTCTCATATTACCTACACATAGTAGGTACATATAGGTACTAAAAACACGTAAACAAAAACAATTATTTTACCGCCTTTTTTTTCTAATGTCAGTTTAGGCCATGGAGCTAGTATTCAGTACATTCATAATGTATGGGAATTCATATTCAACCAGCTGTAATCCAAAAGTCAATAAAGTGAAGTGTCTCTTTTTCAATACGTGTACAGGTACAAAAATAGGTGTTTTCGAGCCGGTGGAATGAAAATATCTAAATATCCAGAAAATATCTAAGTATCTAATACTTACTTATACTTACACTAGTCATGATTATTTTACGAAATGTTACTAAGTACTTACTCAGAACTATATATATATTTTCAAACATAATTGTGCGGTAATTTCTGAGAGCATACCGTGTTAGAGCAAGGATATACGAAATTAGCGGAGATTGCAGTAAAGCACGGGTGACGGTAGCGCCGCGGTGGTGGGCGGCGGAAACTTACTTCCTAATTGAAGCTCAAACACCTAGACCGGCGCCTCTGCAATCAGCGGGATGTGATCACCAATTGAGACCAGCCAGGATCATCTCTGAATTCAAAAGGTTTTCTATGGCTGGAGATAGCATTGCTGTTATTTTAGGGCTCAAGATTAGTGGGTAACAAAACTGTAGCCTAAATTTTCTTTTAAAGTGTATCTAAGCATATTTAATTACGCAATTAATTAGTTCCATTATAGGTACCTACCGTTAATTAATAAGTAAACTTCTTCAGGGTCAGGTTTTTGTTAATTTGTGTTTAATTTGAAGCCTGATTAGCGCGATGCGTTCCGAGTGATAAAATAGATAATTAAATCAATTGTTTATATATACAGTGTGTCCGGGGAAGTTATAACATAATTTTAAGGGTGTATTCTATGATCAAATTCATCGATGAAAACACCCCATATGGGGGGTCGCAGCCTCACCCCCCCCCCCTCAGTATGATGTTTTAAATTTTTTTTTTGCAAAAGTTGACCCCGCCTACTTTTAAATTCACAGTTAAAGATCTAAGGCTCACAGAACCTTCATTAATGTCTTGATCGAAGGCTAAGTAGTTAGGCTACCTAAGTTACTCACAAAATAACCAAGTATTGCTTTTACTTTTTTTTTTTAGATGATAAACAAAAAAAAAAAATTTTTTTTTGTACATTTTTTACGGTTTTTCAAAGTTTTCACAAAAAAATGCAGATACTTTTTTTTTATTTTTTGTGTTTTATTGTTAGCTTTTGAGTTGTTCTCCAAATTGGAATTAGATTTATTTATCTACGTCTATTACTTCAGAAATTATCAACTACCAAACAGACCCTTCGCTTTTACACTTTAATTTAAGATTTCAGTTTAACCCACTTTTATTAAAAAATAAAGTCAAAATTTAATTCTTTTGTTAGTTATTTTGGTAGCCTACCTACTTAGCCTTCGTACAAGACCTAAATTAAGAGTCCTTTTACGCGAACAGTGGCGCCACTCTTGAAAAAAAATATATTTTCTAAAGTAAGGCTTTTTTTCAGAAAAAAGTGCTCCCTTGTGCATAAAATCTTGGTCCCTAGTATTGTTTTAGTATTTAAAATAATATTTAGGTTTAGAATATTTATTTTTTACTGTTTGTTGCTAAAAGTGGCCTAAAATATGCTTAGATACACTTTAAAAGGACTCTTAATTTAGGTCTTGTACGAAGGCTAAGTAGGTAGGCTACCAAAATAACTAACAAAAGAATTAAATTTTGACTTTATTTTTTAATAAAAGTGGGTTAAACTGAAATCTTAAATTAAAGTGTAAAAGCGAAGGGTCTGTTTGGTAGTTGATAATTTCTGAAGTAAAAGACGTAGATAAATAAATCTAATTCCAATTTGGAGAACAACTCAAAAGCTAACAATAAAACACAAAAAATAAAAAAAAGTATCTGCATTTTTTTGTGAAAACTTTGAAAAACCGTAAAAAATGTACAAAAAAAAATTTTTTTTTTTTTGTTTATCATCTAAAAAAAAAAAAGTAAAAGCAATACTTGGTTATTTTGTGAGTAACTTAGGTAGCCTAACTACTTAGCCTTCGATCAAGACATTAATGAAGGTTCTGTGAGCCTTAGATCTTTAACTGTGAATTTAAAAGTAGGCGGGGTCAACTTTTGCAAAAAAAAAATTTAAAACATCATACTGAGGGGGGGGGTGAGGCTGCGACCCCCCATATGGGGTGTTTTCATCGATGAAATTGATCATAGAATACACCCTTAAAAGTATGTTATAACTTCCCCGGACACACTGTATATATAGGTACCATCACAGATATAAAGTTAAAGTTAAAAGTTAAAAAACACTTTATTGCATACAAAAGATACAAAAGAACATCATACAATTAATGGTACACATATAGTGTAAGAGGAGGTATCTTACACCTTCCACTACCTACTTTATGTTATAACTGGAGATTATATGGAAAATGCATATTGCGTATGCTTTTGCATATTTGGTACCTTTTCAGCGGTAGTTGCATATTTTATAGAAAATAAATAAATTATGCATATTTACGCATCGATCTCGCTCATCCATCGTTCGATGCTTTTCATAGTAGGACGGGACGTCATTCCAAAGTAAAGTCAATGAAAACATATTGAGCAACAACCCAGTGTTTGAACCCATGTGCGAGATTGATAGTTTTATCAACAAGATGGGTGAAATTTTTTCAGGCACAGTAAGCCCAAACATAGCAACCAAATTTTAATTCTGCCCAGTAACCTCAGTAGACGTAGAACGCTCCTTTTCTGCTTACAAAAATTTATGAAGCGATTGTAGACACAATTTCTCTATAGAATATTTGAAACAGTTACTTGGAAGTTGGTACGTATTTTTTAAGGTAAATTTTAAATTTCATTGTTACAGGTATAATATTTAGGTATGTATGTGTATGTTTATGGTATTGTAATAGTTTTTTTACAAATACGATTATCAGTACAAGCATTTATAAAAAATAAAACCTATTTAAAAATAGGTACTTATGTCATTTTTTCCTGTTTATTTTATGCATATTTTGGCCATTTTTATGATTTTCGTGCATATTTCAGCTATTTTACTTGCATATTATTTGCATGCCTATTTTGGGCATTTTTTGTAGCATATAATCCGGTCTCTAGTTATAACATAAAATATTTTATTACTTAAACTTTTACTTTAAGACGCTATAAGTTTTGAGGGTTTTTTAAATAAAGTAATTCTGTTAATCTTAGGAGGTAAAGATTTGGAATTTTAATATAAGCTTTTTGAGGATATAACAGTGTTTTTTAACCGACGAAAAATCAAACAGGAGGAGGTTCTCAATTCGTCGCGTATATATTTTTTTTTTTTTATGTATGATCACGCATAACTTTTTACTGTGTGGACCGATTTTGATAATTCTTTTTTTAATCGACAGAGTATACCTTGAAGTTGGTCCCATAAAAATTTGGAATTAAAATTCCAACCCTAAGGGTGGAAAAATAGGGGTGACTTTATTGTTCACTCACAGATTGTATTGCTGTGTTGTGATTTACATGAAAACTGCTAGGTATAATTATGAGTCTTTTTTATATGAACTTTAATAATCATAATCTCAGCCGATAGACGTCCACTGCTGGACGTCTATCGGCTGAGGCCTCCCTCACAAATCGCCTCACCGACCGGTCGTGATCGAACCTCATCCTGTTAGTCCCTCAACCTTCACCAGGTTGTGTGGCCACCACCCTGTGAAGGGTGATTCGCTGGGATCAAAAAAAAATTTGGCCCAAAAAAACTGAAAAGCAAAAAATAAAAACTTTTTATCAAAAAATTAAACTGCCGAAAAAACTGGAAAGCATTAAATAATAGAGAAACATTTTCTATTAGGCCTTAATTTACTCACTTCTTAAAGTAATTTTGGATTACCAAGAAATTTTGAGTCGGTGCAACAGATCACTAAATTACCTGAAATTCAAAGAAATAACCGAAAAACGTTTGCTTGTGTGGTGTGGCGCCGACTTAAAATTTCTTGGTAATCCAAAATTACTTTAAGAAGTGTGAGTAAATTAAGGCCTAATAGAAAAAGTTTCCCTATTATTTAATGCTTTTCAGTTTTTTCGGCGGTTTAATTTTATGATAAAAAGTTTTTATTTTTTTTATAATTGAGAAACTCTACCTAGTGGAATCATAGAACCTCGTTAAGTACATTATTGCGTCTAAGATAACCATTCCAAAATTCGGGAACTTGGCTAGTTCTTCGAAATTACTTACTAGTTTTTGTTGAAACTACCTAGGAATAATGATAATAAAGAAAATCAAATTCTGGTTTTTCAAATTTGATTAAAAAGATATTCAATATTTATAATTTTTTCCAATAAAATGTAGTAACCGATGTGTCGAAAATCGATACATCAATGCAGTAAGTCGATAATCACCTTCAAACATTATTCTTTTTTATTCTAAGAAGATGTTCTAAATTTAAACGTAATTAAAGTACTGCGATAACGTAAAGTAAAAATTATGATGCACCCACCGATACCGGTTCTTATTAAGGCATTAGCATTAACTTATCGTTTCTGAACATATTGTAGACAAGTTATGTTAAGGATAAAAGATAAAAATATGTATTGTTCCCGATAAAAACTATTATTTTTTGCAATAATTAAATATATTTAATGTTCGCTATCAGACGGCGTCATGGTCTCAGAATAAATCTTGAATAAATCACTGCGGAATTAATTCAAAATGGCAAAGAATTGTATGTTTACTTATATACTTAAATGCGAAAATTGTGTTAGATTTGATAGCTTAAGCATAATTATCAATATTCAGAAGTGAAGTTACGACTGGCTATACCTATCATTTGGCAACTGTTGATCAGATCGATTTATCAAAAAGGGTCCGAAATAGCTTGGTTAAAGAAACTGTTTTTTTGCACATTTCTGTATTTATCTTTAAATTTCCCTAACTTTAAGGTGGTAACTCTCGCTATGGCGCGAAATTCAAATTTTTTCGTGTTTTTTATTTATTCTGGCGAAAGTATACATTTTTAATAAAGTTTAAATAAATTCGCGTATGTAAAAAACTATCTCCCATATTGTAATACAACGTTTTTTGAAGACAGACCTACAGATTTTGTGTCTAAGGGGTAGAAGGCCAAAAAACAAGTTCCTTGAATATACACAAAATCGGTAACTTTGTCTTTCAAAAACGATATATCACAATGTGGGAAATAGGTTTTTACGTACGCGAATTCATTTAAATTTTATTTAAAATGAATACTTTCGCCAAAATAATTAAAAAACGCGAAAAAATTTGAATTTCGCGCCATACCGTGAGTTACCGCCTTAAGTACATACCTAGTTTCTAATTTGTTACTATTTTAAGGCAGCAATGAGTAGGTATACCTATCTCGTGCAAACATTTCATATACATTTGGTAGGCTGTTTCGGAGAAAAGTGGCTTTGACCGACGGACGGACCCAGAAGAAGGTCCCAGGACGAGAACTTTTTTTTTGACTATAATATATTTTTTGAATTTATTGCTGACTATAATATAATTTTGTTAGGTAAGAACCTACATCACATTACAAATGTGGTAGGGTTGACAACACAAGAAAAATATAAAATAATAAATATGTAATATCGTAAAATTTTGGTTATTCTGTGTGGTTTGGTAATAATAATTGTAAGGTTTTGTTATTAATTATGGGCCTAAATATTAAAGTTTTGTATTTACCTTCTTTGGTATCTTTTTCAGGCTAAGTACTAGCTAGTACCTAGTTACATCAGTTCAATGAAGAAGAGCCTCTTAATAACTGACCTTTTATCTCGTCTGGTGAAACGTCGTGGTTCTCCTTGTTCGCCTGGATTTTTTCAATGAGGTGCTCGAGCCGGCTGCTGTTCCCCTTGAATAGCATGATCATGTCGGCTCGGCGGTCACGGACTCACGGTCCCGGCTGCGCTGCCGCAGATTCGCGCAGCTGCACCAGTTCCAGTTTGTTTTGGTTTTTTTTTGTGTCCGCGCGTTTATCGTGAGTGCGAATTAATGCGCGCGCGTGTCCGACAGGTGCGTCGTTAATTGGCGGAGCACCCGTGATCACCCGTCGCTTGCTGCCCTTCGTACGCTTCCTCCACGGCAATTATTTGGGTGGTTGAGACCGATCGGCTTAATTAGCGGCAATCGTTGCGTGCACCTTTGCGATTATTTCGCGATTACAGGTGCAAGCTTAATTTTCGGTCAATCTTCTGCTTCTGCGGCCACGGAGTTACGAATAAATTAAAAATGTTCGAGTTATTTAAAAAGTTTAACCAGTTTGTTCGCGTAGTGTAACCGCGCAGCGGCAACGGCTGTTGCGATGAGACTGCGAGGCGAGGTGAGTGAGTCCAGTCCGGCGCGGTGGGCGAGCCGGCGCCCGGCGCGGCACCCGGGGCGCCGCCCGCGAGCCTCCGCCCCGCCCACGGTGCCCCTCTCCCCCCAACCCCTGCCCCCTGCCCCCTCGACATCCGCCACCACAACCTGCCAACCTGCACCCGGCTTACCACTAAGAACTACTTAGTATACTCTCTAAAATAAAAAGTGACTTTTTAAATTCTTGAAATTTAAAGTGCGATGTTTATCCTTTTTTACCATTGATACCTACTATTAATTAACACAGTCAATATAATATATATTAGAAATTTCAACCAATTTGAACTTGCAAATATATTGTTAAAGTTTTTATTTAAATATTAAAACTTCATTAAAATCTATAACACAACTCTTACGGCTCTACCACAAAAAGTGTTAAACCTGGTCTAAATCACTAGACTAGGTTTAAATCACGAATTCTTCATACAAAATGGCGATTTAGACCGGTCTAACTTTTTTGTGGTAAGGGGGTTAAAGCTTTTTAAATACAATACCTACCTACGTACATATTTTAACTATTATGAAATACTTGCGTGTGGATTTAATATAATGACAAGAACAATCATTCAATTGAGTTAATGTGACGCTAAAAGGTTTTTAAAAATCAGAACGTGTTGGAAAATTGTCAAGGGATTTCCCGCGCCCCACCCACCCGCGGCGTGGGCGCGGCCAATGGGCGCCCGGCCAGACCGCGCCCCCCACACTTCATACCTCTCACCCTTCACAACGGTTCTCCGCTTCAGTTAACTTTTCAATATCTTCTTTGTTTTGATCATTTTAATAATTTAATTTATATTTTCTTTATTTATTAGGTACCTATGTCCAAATTTTACCTGACGGCATATTATGAGCACTTTTCTCATTACCTACTATAAATAAAATCATAAATTTAGCCTTATTACACCTACTTTTAATTTAATGTTATACAGATTTTATTGTTAGAAAAAAAAATCTTAGTAATATTTGTGACATTGCCCATTGGGAGGATGGGGAGGGTTTGTATATCTCATATCCCAATTCTAAGCAGAGTTCGGAAAGTGGCTGAATTGTTCCTGCGGGGGCAATAGACTGACCGGCCGCGATATTATTTATATTTACTCACCTTTTAGTTAAGAATAAATTACCAAGGATAACGATACCCAACACCCAAAAGTGCTGTGTACGAGCTGTACAATTTATAATAGCAAGACACAATTTTACCATTTATAAAATAAATAATTAGATACATGCCATGATGCCATGATACATACCTACTAAGTATACCTATGTTATCTGGAACGTCATGTTACGTTAATATTGTGATTCGGAAAAAGCAAAGGACTACACAGATGTTCCAGATTATATTAGATTCATTTATTTCACACTGTCATATTCTTCAATTAATTTCTAATCGTTTCATACTCCTCAGATGAATGAATTGAAACATTGAATAACGTCTAAATATCCGACAGACTAATACCCAATCGAGTGGCCCTGACAAAATGGGTGTAGGTAAGTTAACCCGTTACGGACTGAGTGGCTTTGATAAATTAACATGCATTAAAATTTCAGGAGCGCTCCGCGAGGGATTGACACGGAGGTGTCGGGCGCCCGGCTGCGGAAGGGTTAAACATTTATAAGTTAACATTTCGGTATTGAAACCCCGATTTGTGGCGCTCGGGCGAAAAGCTGCTGCAGAAATTCATCTTTCGAAAACAATAATAAGTAGGTACTGGGGCATTCCAAGTGTGACGGTCGGGACATTTTACTCCTTTTTATAAGTACTTCTGTATTTATTTCAGTTATTTAAGAGCACCAAATAAAAACTGCGATTTCAACATAAACTTAAATCATTAAACTTTAACATCCCTAAATTTCAAGCATGTACTTAATAATTTACTATGAAAAAAAAGGTCTTGAAAATTGTGACGGTCGGGACCCTTACTTTCTTGTCTACTCCAGATTTACACATACATTTTAAAGTTTGTAAGAAACTATTAATGTTATGAATACGAATCATTCTATGCAAATTTATGAATAGTGAAGCTTTCAGTATGTACAGATTTGAAGTAACAAAAATGTTTTTCTTTAAACAAAGTTCCGATTTGATGAGTGTGACGGTCGGGACAAGTCATTGTGACGGTCGGGACGAGTAACAAATCAACAAAAAATTATGTTTTTTTATTCTTTTATTTAGTTTAATTAAAGTTTTTTTTACATTAACTTTTACAATTATTTTTCAAAATCAGCTATATATTGCTAAAACGTCAAAAAATGCGATCCCTTAATATTTTTATTCTTACAATTTCTTTGATATCTTTGCTTTCTGAGGCTTTCTATGCATAGTTACTTTGTATTAGTTTTCCTTAGCTTTCAGTTTTCTTATTCTTCTTTTTTCTTACTACTTCATACTTTGAAGTATGTAGTAATGAGTAAGAAAAAAGTAGTGATACATTTCGACTGCTCCGTAGCTCAGTTGGCAGTGATGTGGACTGAGTAAGCGTGAGCACCCGGGTTCGATTCCCGGGCGGGGCGAATATTAATATGATGAATATCGATGTTTGTTTCCGGTCTGGGTGTGATGTTCGTCTCTGTGTGTGTTTCGGGCGCCCTAGATACAGGTTCTTTCTAGTTAGGGGCTCTGAGTGTGATGTGTTATTATTATTATACTCTCATACTCATAGATTTCTGCTGGACAATAGGCCTTTTTTGGTAATGGGGGGCCACTCGAGTACGTTACGTCTCATAATATATCAAAAAACCAATAAACTCGGGGAATTAAAATTTATTTTAATATGTTTAGTCTTATTTAAGCCTTAAGCAAGCGAAATTTAAAAAATACGAGTATTTGCTACGAAATATATACTAAAAAATCAATAAAACCAAGAAAATAAATTAAATAATTTTGGATAGACTTGTTTAAGCCCAATGCAAGCGATATTTGTAAAAATACAAGAAAATTGCTACTTGGAATTATGATGGTTGGATGGGACTGTGACGGTCGGGACAGAACTTTAAATTAATGTGTAAAAAAAACAACAGCCCATAGCCACTTTAAGAAATGGCAAACCCCTCAGATCCTATTTATTTGTTACTTGCAATACTCGCATTTTATCATAAACACGCATTTTAAAGGTAAAAATCAACAAAAGTTAATTTAAATGTGACGGTCGGGACATAGTTCTGGTTACCAATGATTGCTTAATATTATAGAAACTAACTGTTCGCGACAAGTGTAACGGCCTCATATAGACTATGTAAATAGATATTAGTTTAAGATTTGAATATTAAAGAACCCTGTAGGGCATTTTTATAGAATAAGATTGTAAATAAAATTTGGTATAAACTTTGAGGTAAATGCATGTAATGAGCGGTATGTAACGAGTCGGTAAAAGGTAATAAGGTCTGTTTGGTAAAAATTAGGTAAAATAAAAGTATTATGGAGTTGGTAAATATTATTCTGGTAAACTATTAGGAAATACAACCTAGGTAGGCTAGGTACTGCCTAAATAGTAAATAGTAAGTAGTTAAACGCTAATCATATAGAAATAAATAGAGAATAACTTGATATTCAGCATAGTAAATAAGTAGTACATAAGCTATGAACCTTTAGGGAATAGCAGGTAGCTTATATTTGTATTAGTTTAGAGAGGGTAGTTGTGTGTAAGTGGGATCTCGCAGGCCTCCCCTCACCCCCGCCTTCGTCACCTACGGGTGAAGGGGTGAGGGAGGAAACGCCCGCGATTGGCCTGCTAGGTCTCACACGCGCTCTAGGCTAAGTTCATGTACATAGTAAGTTTGTAATATAATTAAGGCCATTTTTGGGGTCTGGGCTTCCTGCCGACCACCGGGCCTCCAATAAAGAAAAGAGAAAAACAAGCTCCTGAGTTTCCTTCAAGCCTCCACCCTCTTCAGTCATTTAACCAGCACACCGCCTAGGATTGTGGGTCGTCGAGGGGGCCCACACTAACTAACCGTTTTAATTTATATTTTACGTAGTAAATCTTAAGTAATGTACTAATTGGTTATGTTCCCAACAGGCTGATTCACATTCATAATATCTGGGTTTTTATTTTTTGAAATCATACACAATAACCTGTATGTGGTGAGCTTGACTAACACCTGTGTTGATATTGACCAAAAAAGTAGAAAAAACTGTTTTTTTCGATTTTTTTTTATTAATTTCATAAACTTAAGACTGTATACTGTTATTCTAAATGCATAAATAAACTATTCTTTAACTTTTATGTTTTACTGGTCTGGTGTCACATTGCATGGAATGCCCCTACTTAATTTTCCAAAACGAATTTAAATGCTAGACCAGTTATTTCATAAGGCAGGGCATGAAAGTTTTCAAACCAGACATTTCGAGACAAGATGTGGTCGGTGGGTCGTTTTATGTTACAGACGGACAAACATAAAAAAACAACGCCGTTTACTTAGTATGATTTTGAGCCAAATGAGGAGTTATTGCAAGATAACAGATGATTCCAAAGAAACTAAGATAGTAATTACTTACTGCTTATGTTCCATTGTTAAAGGAAATGTTATTTAAGTATTTGTATCTCAGAGTAAGAAAACCGCTGATTTGTATCCTCTAATTGTTTACAAAAATAAAATAAGTACCTACATTGCGGATTGGGAATACCATAGACAGAAGTGAGATGCCTTCGCCTCGCCGCCGCGCCGCCCGTATCGCTTTCCTGCGATTATACTGTCACAGGCTGAAGTCTCGAGCCACTGAATAAAGTATTATGAAAAAGTGCTTCTTATCTGGAGGCGCAGTTGCCGTCGCCTCTCTCTGATGAGGGTCAGAGGTTTCACTTGTTTGTTACTCTCTTTTGGATCCCTTTTCACGCAAATGTTTTGACCAACTCTGTGACCGTTTTTTGTTTTGAAGATTTAAAGTGTCACCCTCTTTGTGATGCATACCTACTTACAATAGACTACAAAATGATAAGTAAATGATCAGAGGGCCTATACGGCCGCATTTGATATAATACCTTTCATCCTCTAGAGTGTCAAAGTTAATACAAAAAAAACGCAAAAAGGACGCAAAGCGCAAAGCAATATTGCAAAAGCGGCCGTAATAGGCCCGCTGATTAAGTTTAAGTATTACAAATGTATTGCTGCTTTACTCAATAGACAAATATACATTTAGGTATTTGGCTGCTAGCTACCTACGTAAATTTACGTAAATTAAGCACAGCACAATATATTTTAAAGTTATTTACAGCAATTTGGAACCGTGACTAACCGTGTTGTCAACAAACACCCTTTTTTTTTTTTTTAATTTTTTGCTTAATCTACCTGCTGCTCTGAGGACTCGCTCACAATAGACCGGGACACGCGAGCACAATGTGTGCGCGCCTTAATAAATCAAGGGCCTGTCGACCTTTAGGATTAGACGTCACTATTATAATGCGAGCCCCAGACGTTTCCTTTTTAGCAATTAAGACGTATGTAGCCACTAAGGTAATAGAGACGCAAATCATTAATTAATAGCTTATAAGCTAAGAAAATACAAAAATTCTGACTTCACAATTCTCCACTAGCCTATAAAATTCAGAGACCCGCCTTCAATTAATTGACACATACTTACGATAAAACTGAGAACTCCCTCTTTTCTGGAGTCGGGTAAAATAGGTACTAAAACCTACTCCTGAATGTAACAAATACTTCTGTGAAAACCGCATTAAAATCGGTTCAGCCAAACTCGGGATTTACGCGGACAAACATACATACATACATACAGGTCAAACTGATAACCTCTTTTTTTGAAGTCGGTTAAAAAGAAATTATTAAAACTTTATTTTTATTAAAATAATACTTAGGAATTTTACCAAATAAGGTCAATAACAGTTGATAATTTACAAATCAAACAAATATGTAGTACAGGATAAATTAGATCACTTGTTGGTTTGCTAAAATAAAACCACTGTCACACCATAAAAGTTGACGGAGTAAACCCCTATCAATAACCGATAGAGGGGACATCAGATCTGACATAAGATAACGATTACCGCAGGGTGGTCCGCAGCGTGACATGCGCTTTGCAGTGCCCACCCATTCCTCTGACTGAGGTAGAATTTTATGTATGCATTACGGTGCATGTTGAAAACATGGGAACACCACACGCAGATAATATGTAGTGTAGTGAAAAATGTATGCAGGTAAAATATATGGCATACAGAAAAAGGATACACATCAAATGACAAACAGAGATTAACGAAGGAGAAACAAGCATCAAAGTAAGTAATTCCATCGTTTATTTTTTCTACCGTTCTTCACATCATTTCATAACAAGTCGTGATGAAAGTTAACACATTAAACCGCAAACGTGCGAGAATCCAGCATCTAAATGTTAGTAATAAACACCCTTGCCCGCGATAAGATCCGCTAGACACCTGATGTGTTGGCAATGGTGGAAGAGTTGGTACACTTTAAACAGATCCGACGCTGGGATGCGTCACGTAGTGCGTCGGTGATGCTATCGAGATCGCTGCAACGCGAGATCTCACACGAAATGGGTCAATTAGGACGTGGGAGTGAGCCGCGCGTGACCGTAACGCTTCACGACGAAGCGAAGGATCCTTCCAAGATCCGACATTCTGACGCAAGAAAAGGGTTAGGTAGGTACCTAATTGTTTTGATTGAAATCTTTTAATATTGTTATTTTTTATCACGTTATAAGTCAAAATACTTAGTTTTATTTACCGACTCAATATTAAGGCTTAGTGCTTCAAAAATTTGTTTTTGAGATTTTTTTAAACAATCTGAGACAGTATACAAAATTGATGTCTTTATTCTGAAATAATATATGTGTTAGTTAAGGATCTAATCTAGTCATGATACTAAATAGAAACAGGATGTAATTAATTTTAGTTGCTAGAAAAAAATCTCAAAATTACCCCTTTTTGTTCCGTTTTTTCAATTTTATTTTTAAACCGCTGATTGTTTTTATTTGATTTTTGAACTGAAAATTGCATCACCTTACTTTTAGACATATTACTATAGTAAGAATTTATAAGTTTAACGAAAAGACAAGTCACCAAGAAAGAGCACGATCAAAACTATTGGATTGTTCAGCCACTCATTTGGAGTGGTATAATGGTGGGCGCGATCCTGTCGGTGCTACCCTCCGGATGTTCGGTACTATTCACGTTGCGTGCGTAGGGCATTCGCTTCCACGGAACATTTTATTGATAGATATTTAATAAGTTACTACCTACGAGTGAAGTCAAATCGCTCGCTACTCAATCTTGTATCTAATACTTTATAAAGCTTAAAGATCTATCCGTGAGAATATCGAATCAGAAAAAGTAACAGTCGTAAAGGTGTCACCTGGAACGAAGTGGCCGGCACGGAGCTGGAGAGGCTCAGTGGTGAGACCTTGGAGAATCAGCGCCTAGAACGGAGAGGTCGCGCGCGGCACCTTTGGGCTTGCTGTGGGGTGGCCATGATTCAATGCCATATTATTTATTTATGACAGATCCATGATTCTATTTTTACTAGTCGACCCGGCGAACTTCGTACCGCCTAACCTATTACTATTTTGTGCATGTATTATACTTATAAACCTTCCTCGTGAATCACTCTATCTATTAAAAAAATCTGCATTAAAATCCGTTGCGTAGTTTTAAAGATTAAGGCATACATAGGGACAGACGCGGGAAGCGACTTCATTTTATACTATGTATTTATTCGTATGGCTTTTTAGTTCAAAGTCGATATTTAAATTGTTGAAATTATCATCTTGTAAGTATATTTTTATTGATATGTAAAGTAGCTAGGTATAGCGTCGAGGAAGAGCCATCCGCGCTCAGGGGGGACTACCACCACCTATCCCCCCGAGATGAGGCTAATCAGCCATGCTGGAGGGGGTCGCGGAGTTGAACATAACGATTGAAAGATCACCCGTGACCCCCTTGCCAACAGCCGATATGGACACCGGCGGGGTTTTAGTGGTTGCGAACCCCACACAACCCTGCGACTCCCCCCGGGGTCGAATGGTTCTCGTCAGGAGTTTCCCCGCTTAAAAAAAAAAAGGTATTGCGTCGAACGAAAATATAATATCAGGTTGATGATATAAAAATAAATTACCACCCATCTTTCATGGGTGTCGTTGCGTAATCGATCAGCTACCATTGTTAAAAAACTTGAAGAGCCTACTGCGGTCGCCTACCCGCCGCTTGCTTTCTCGTACCTATAACATTTTGTGTTTTATACATCAGGGTGATTTATATCTGATAACTGGTTACCCTACCAACAGTCCGATCCGCAACTTAAGTCACATCAACGCGACCCCTGATATCGTGAGCAGCAATTACCACGGCGGCGCGGCGGTGACGGACTGTGTCATCGAGGTGATTTTTTTACCAGCTAGTGGTACTCATTACGTGAACGTACAAAGCTTGGTGCGTTATGCCGCATTAGTTCGCACGACCATAACGCTCCGGTTTGGTGTCCATGTAACTTGAAAAAACCCTCTTTAAAGCACACTCTTATTTAATGAGATTTTTTTAAGTCGGCATTCATAGCTAATAAAAGGAATAAGAATAAAAATGGTTTTGTGTGAAGTTTCTTTAGAATTGTTTAGCTTCAACAACAACAAAGTTCGGTGGGTCAGAAAGTGAATAATAATAAAACAAAATAAACATCTTGTTGGTAATTGTAACCCAATGAAGCGGTGAATATTGAGGTGTCTAACGACCGTTTGTCCAGCAGCGTGATTGCAGGAGCTGCAGACAGCGGCAGCAGCAGCAGGTGACCGCAGCCGAGCGCGACCGCCCCGCCGCACCTGCGCCCGCGCCGCCGCGCCGCCGCCGCCGGATCTACGTGTTGTTCCGCTTGCTTGCTAGATTGTTTCTTTCGGCTGGACGGTACGACTAGCCCGGGAGTTACAAAGTTTATAAATCTTTTTTCATCTCAGTAGTTATCAGACATCTTTATAACTGCATTAAATATCTCGTTTCATGGCTTTTATTACTTTTCGAGTTAGGACTTTTGCGATAAACGATAACGATTGCTAGATTGAATAGAGTTATTAATAGCCTCATGAGTACTTGCTTAAATTTCCTTCCTTTACTTTGCATAGTCTCTGTAAAGACGGCAATAAACATCTCGCAAGACAGTCGGGCTGGAAGCCGCCCAACATCCGACCGGAAGTGGCCCGAGCGGCCAGCCAGCTTCCGGTGGCGCTGCTCGAAACTAAGATGGACTTCCGCCTTTTAAGTACCAGTCAGTTAGGAGTTAGGACACACGCTTTGTGCTGCGATAAATATGACTATCAGATCTAAATACTTATAAATAAATGCAAACTATAAATAATGCTAAGAATAAACTAAACTTTTATCTTACCTTCCAAATTTTGATAATCAACTTTTACAATCTCTTCTAGGAAAGTGATTTGGAGCCACTAAACAAGAGAAAACACAAACAGCAAATGCTGCACGATCCAAGAGCAAGACTAACAATACTAACAATAATCTCTAGCTGGCTCAGGAAACTCGAGACAATGCCTCTAAACAAAGGAAAGCCCGAGATGAGCTATTTACATACAACTGGTGCTATTCGAAAACATCTCTCTATGTTTCCATAACGTAGACAAGAAATTGTTAGTTCGCGTGCCTAGGTTTGTAAACATGGTATTAAATATAAGGCCTATTCAATGAAGAATTTCTTAATACTTATGTGCAAAATCTAACAATTTTTTTGTAAAAAAATATAGGTACAAAAACAAAACAAAAAAACATTGCATAAAATCAATCCTTGCGTAAAGCTATTATAAGCCACGAAGCAAGGATTGACGGTTCAATAATCGGTGCATGACAGGGTTACCGACACATTATACACAAAAAACACAAAGAAAAATATGTTGACTGCAGGTTCTACCATAAAATTGGTCAAACCTGTAATAATATAAAAACTTCAAGCTGATAAATCGAACGCTCTTCAAATGAGATATTGTAGCATAGAGCTATTACAGGAATGATAGGAATGAAATTGAGCCGGGCACGCTTCGATTGACTCATCGCCTCTACATCACCTGCTCGCCATAGCTTTCTACCAGGTGTGTTAAACGTGCTGTGGTCATAAGAAATACTTACCTCATGTACGTACCTACTCTACCAATGCAATGCAATGAAAGAGAGCAATACCCACTAACGAAATTTGACTTATTTGTATAAAAAGTGAAAAGATTTCGTAGCTCTATTTTACTCAAAAATAATATGCCGACAGGACAGCGGTATCTTTCGTTCGGCAGAATGAATTTCGTGACAAGTCGGTTGCGGCGGCCGCAAATCATAATTAGGCTCTGACAAGAGGTGCGTAAAATAAACACGAAAATTACATACATCATCGACCACATCATTTTCTGCTCTAATATAAGCTAGACTAGATTGTGTCATTCCATTCGAAATAATGCGCAACGCAACATCACGTTAGACGTAATAAAATAAAGTAGGTATAGGTAGGTAGTTTATTTAGGAATAAGTATTGGGTCTAGCTAGAATCTTCATAGAATTTCTTTCGTTTTTAGTGTCGTGCACTCAGATCACACAGTGCTTTATGTCAAATATTTTTTATGAATTTATACTCATAGCGCAGTTGTAGAACCAAAAAGATAACTATAAAGTGCGTGCGGCCTACTACTACCTCGATTAACTAATTAAATAGCTAATAGCTGAACTCTTTTTTCAATGAAAAGTAGTTGGGTGGTCGCCCCGTGGCATCGGCGCAGGTCTACTGACAGTAATTTCATGGACATTACAGCGACGAAATGTTCTGAATAAACACTATTAGCTCGCGACATGCCTATCAGAACCCAACCACTGGTGAAGGGCAGATTGAGACGAGTTCTAGTTCTATCAAGTAATAAGTTAATTAAGTTTTTGTTGGGTTCTGTCTTTGCTCGGTTTGATGAACTAAACGATTATCTATTTTAGTAAATAATTTCTATGTTTGTTGTTTACATACTTATTATGATATATATGGTTGACAAATAAATTACTTTATCTACATCCATATCATAACTTCCCTACATTATGTTCAGAATCGATAAGTTAATGGCCCTTATTATGAAACCTGTATCAGTTGGTGCATCTTAATTTTTACTTTACTTCATTGATAACCAAACTTTAATTACGTTCAAAAATTTATATGGACGTTGTGTAAAGTACGCACATAACGTAAGAACCATCCTTTATTTACATACTTGTAAAATTACATTAATCTTATTAACGAACCTGTTTTTTATGCCTAAGCTTAAATAATATTGCTTATAGTTGGGCGTTGGGTGCAGGCGTGGGTGCGCTGGGGGCGTGTCTACCCCGCGACGCCCAGCGCTCAGACCCCGCCCACTGCACGCTTGGGTGCGGCCCGGGCCGCTGACGACGCGTCATGGGTGCTGCCTGCTGCCTGCCGACACGACACGACACGACACCGACGACCACAGGCCGGCTCCTACTCTACAAAGGTAGAGTTTCCCTTTGTCTTTTCTTCAACTGGTATTACCAAAAATATAGAGTCCCGGTATTCAATTTAAGATTTAAACTCTACGTAGATGGCTTTATTTATGTAATCACAGTTTATGTAGGTTACATAACATACAGTCTAAATCAATCAATATCAATATCTTTATCTTTATATATATAAAATTCAACGGTGACTGACTGACTGACTGACTGACATAGTGATCTATCAACGCACAGCCCAAACTACTGGACGGATTAAGCTGAAATTTGTCATGCAGGTAGATGTTATGGCGTAGGCATCCGCTAAGAAAGGATTTCCCAAAATTCCCTCAGGAACGGGAATTACGGGACTTTTTAGTTAGTATGAAAAATCAACATTATTGAGTGTATCGACGTGAAACTTGGTGTACAGGTTCCTCAGTGAATGAAAGGGTGTTGGAAAAAAGGAATTTACAAAATTCCTACGGGAACGGGAATTACAGGACTTTTTTAGTGAGAATGAAAAATCGACATCCTTGACTGTATCGACGTGAAATTCGGTGTACAGGTTTTCAGTAAATGTAGAAATGTTGAAAGAAAGTGATTTACAAAATTCCCACGGGAACGGGAATAACGGGACTTTATGTGAGAATTAAAAATCGACTTCCTTGAGTGTATCGACGTGAAATTTGTGTACAGGTTCCTCAGTGGATGAAAGGGTGTTGAAAGAAAGGAATTAACTAAATTTCCATGGTAATAATGATTTTGTATGAAAAATGGATTTCCTTGAGTATGACAACGTGAAATTTCGTCTACAAGTTTCTCTGTGGATTTAGGGGTGTTGGAAGAAAGAAATATACTAAATTCCCATGGGAACGTAAAACGTGACTCTTTAGTTAGTATTAAAACAATGTATTATATTTCTTTATTTCAACGTAAAAATAGGAAAACGGGTTCTTCAGTCGTCGTTGTAATTAGATTCAGAGTTATATTAAGAAAACATTAACCAAAATTCACATGGTAATGGAACATTCCCAAAAACTTAAAGCACCAAAAAAATCTTAAACTTTTTTTTACACGAGTAGGTAATATTATTAGGTATGTAGGTACGCGTTTATCCAACTACTTTTACCCAACCAGCTAATAGAAATGTTAGAAGTTTCAGTGTCTGAATGGTGTAGTGTAGAAAGGAATTTCTGGAGTTGCCACGGGAACTGAAATAAACAAAATATTACTACTGTAAGTAGGTAGATATTTTTAGGGGGTATGGGTGCGATCAGAAAATGATGTCACCAAATCCTGAGTCGTAAATCAACCAGTAATTAACGATTTTAATGAAAAAGCGCGTGCGAAGCTGCGGGCAAAAGCTAGTTATATATAAAACTCTTCCGTTACTGACTGACTGACTGACTGACAGACAACGCAGAGCCTAAACTACTGGGCGTAGAAAGCTGAAAATTGGCACGTGGGTTCCTTGGGGAGTGTAGGTGAGCACTAAGAAGGGATTTCCCGAAATTCCCACGGGAACGGAAAAAAACGGGAATTTTGTGTTTATGAGAAATCTGCGCGGGAAAAACCGCGGGGCAGCCTCTAGTATATATCAATACTAGCTTTTGCCCGCAGCTTCGCAAGCGCTATTTTATAATTAATGTAAATTACTTGTTCATTTGTTTTGTTATACGCTCTAATCCGTGGTTATACTCAGAAATATCAGTAAATCATTTCTAATTACTAATTTCTAATCCAAACCCTAAAGAAATCAATATCAAGCAGTTTCCTTTTACAATACAAAAATCTTTAGCTGTTTGGGCTGCAAGCTATAATATCCGTTTTTCTGAATACACAAACTAACCTTGGCCTATATGCTTAACTCTGACGATTCAAAAAAAAAACCAGTTCATCTAGCCGGTATACTCCGTTTACTTTCATCATCATCGTCGCTCGCTACTGTGTTCACTGCTGTATATTGGTCTTACGCGAGTCTTATCCAGTTTACTTCAACAACCATTTATTTTTTCAATACAAACTGTTAACCCCTGTATCAGCGTCCGCATAAACAAAGAGGACGCCCCTTTATAATAAACTTTATGTCCACCATGTTGGATTTTAAAATTTCTAACTTTTCAGTAATCAGAACCCCCAATATCCTAAAAAACTCCACACATATCGATATATATTTTGCATTTATAAATTAAAATGATGTTTTTTTGTAATAACGATTCCTAGAAACATCACCCATTTCGATTTGTAAGAAAAATAATAAGCGGTTTTAGTTTTTCATAAAAACTTTGTATCAAGGACTCCAGTAACTATAAAAGCAGTTATGATATCATATTTGATATTGTAATATTATAAGGAGCTTATTTTGAAAATTTCTAGTCTCTAGTGTCATTAGTTTAGATTTAAGCAAAAAACATATTTCACCCTGTATGGGGTGAAATATGCTCACCTCAGGGGCAAAATTAAAAAAAAAACTAAATCATTATGATGATGATGATACAAAAAGAATCCAAAGTCTAAATTTCAACATTCTGAATCCAGACGTTTAGGAGTTTCATACACACTGTTACTGTTATACGGCGTCCCATTTGTTTTTCGTAATTAGCGCCCCCAACAATCTAGAAACATCACCCATTTCGGATCAAAGAGAATCTACAGTGTAAATTTCAACTTTTTAAATCCAGACGTTACACCCTGTATACGGCGTCCCATAGTCCCATTTGTTTTTCGTAATGAGCGTCCCCAACAATCTAGAAACATCACCCATTTCGAATCAAAGAGAATCTACAGTGTAAATTTCAACTTTCTTAATCCAGACGTTACACCCTGAATACGGCGTCCCGTTCTTTTCGTAATAGTGCCCTCAACAATCTAGAAACATCACCCATTTCGAATCAAAGATAATCTACAGTGTAAATTTCAACTTTCTAAATCCAGACGTTACACCCTGTATACAGCGTCCCGTTTTTTTTTCGTAATTAGCGCCCCAACAATCTAGAAACATCGACCACTTCAATTTCTAAGAAAAATAATAAGCGGTTTCGGTTTCTCATACAAACTTTAACACCCTGTATTAAGGCTTTCAGAACTAATAAACGCAGTTTTGATATCATATTTGTTGTTGTAATATTATAAGGAGCTTATTTTGAAATTTTTAAGTCTCTAGTGTCATTAGTTTAGATTTTAGCAAAAAACATATTTCACCCTGTATAAGACCTCAGGGGCAAAATTAAAAAAAAACTAAATCATTTATGATGTTGGTGATACAAAATGAATCCACAGTCTAAATTTCAACATTCTAAACCCAGTAGTTTAGGAGTTTCATACAAACTGTTACACCCTGTATACGGCGTCCCGGTTAAGTTATCCCAAAAT
This sequence comes from Euspilapteryx auroguttella, assembly GCA_951802225.1. NCBI lineage: Eukaryota > Metazoa > Arthropoda > Insecta > Lepidoptera > Gracillariidae > Euspilapteryx > Euspilapteryx auroguttella. Next base: position 8,577,939 of record OX637646.1, read on the forward strand.
CCCGTCTTAGTGGGTGCCTACGTCACGTAAAGAAGCTACTGTCCAAATTTCATCTTTCTATCTTCAGCGGTTTCGGCTGGGCGATGATGAGTGAGTGAGTGAGTGAGTGAGTGAGTAGATCAGTGGTATTTGGATTTTATATATATAGATATATAAAACTCTTCCGTTACTGACTGACTGACTGACTGACAGACAACGCAGAGCCAAAACTACTGGGCGAAGAACGCTGAAAATTGGCACGTGGGTTCCTTGGGGAGTGTAGGTGAGCACTAAGAAGGGATTTTTCGAAATTCCCACGGGAACGGTAAAAAACGGGAATTTTGTGTTTATGAGAAATCTGCGCGGGAAAAACCGCGGGACAGCCTCTAGTCAATATATATAAAACTCTTCCGTTACTGACTGACTGACTGACTGACTGACAGACAACGCAGAGCCGAAACTACTGGGCGTAGCGGGCTGAAATTTTGCAAGTGGGTTCCTTGGGGAGTGTAGGTGAGCACTAAGAAAGGATTTCCCGAAATTCCCATGGGAAAAAAACGGGATTTTTGTGTTTATGAGAAATCTGCGCGAGTGAAACCGCGGGGCAGCCTCTAGTATATATATATATATAAAACTCTTCCGTTACTGACTGATTGACTGACTGACAGACAACGCAGAGCCTAAACTACTGGGCGTAGAAAGCTGAAAATTAGCATATAGGTTCCTTGAGGTTGTAGGTGAGTACTAAGAAAGGATTTCCCGAAATTCCCACGGGAACGGGAATTTCGGGACTTTTTAGTTATAGAAATGTTAGAAATTTAATTTTCTTTAGGACTATACGGTGGAGTGTAAAAAGGAATTCCTGGAGTTGTCACGGAAACTAAAAAAAAAGAAATTTTACTATCGTCAGGCCAAACCGTTTTTAAGGGTGTATGGGTGCGATCACAAATGATGTTCCCAAATTCCTGAGTAGTATTACAAAGCGCGTGCGAAGCTGCGGGCAAAAGCTAGTAATATAATAATGTAAGTAGTAAGTAAGGCATTAATTCTACTTTTGTTTGTATGTATATTATCTATATAAATTATGATTACATTTTCTTTCTTGAAGTTATTTAATTGCATCAATATGCATTTTAAATTATATCATTGTCGAAAATTTGTGTACAAAGTAAACTCTAGCCCCCTTACCACAAAAAAGTTAGACCGGTCTAAAATCACCAATTTGTATGACGAAATAGTGATTTAAACCTAGTCTAGTGATTTAGACCCGGCTGAACTCTTTTTGTGATAGAGCCGTATGGGTTTTTCCGGCTCTTCTTCATTCTACCTTTCCCATAAGTTAGTTTACTTCATTATTCGGTAGATGTCAGGAGAGGGTGGGAGTAACAAGAGTTTCGCTCACCCTCGCGTTCTTTCCTGTTAATTTACTTATTTCACACTAGAGTGCGCTATGTGAGAAATGTTTAGTTATTATTTATTTTACGAAAGTATTTTGCGCGCATAACTTTAAACAGTACAAGACCAAACAAGTAATTTGATAAGCCAATACAATTAAAGTGAACGATAATTATCAGATAGGCAGCAGTTGTCGCTGGTAGTCCCGCGGCTACCCCGGCGGATGCCGCGCGGCGAGATGAAGGCGAACAGCTGATAGCATCGGCGGCATCTAGAGAGGCAAACAGCGACACCTCCGCGCCGCGCTTTACCCACGCGTCTAGAATCAAATCTCTGATAACACTCGTCTTCAATTTAATCTGCGTACGTGAGTACGTAAATATAACAAAAAATAACCATTGAAGGCGCTGATTTCTAACTTGGACAAAAAATATAATACTTTAGGTATAATAAAGAGTAACAATAAGCGTTAGCGCCTTCGGCACGACCTTGCGGTTCCCACGCCGCCATCGGCATCGCCGTTGTCGCCGCCGCGCTTTCCCCGGGTGACCGCCGCGCCGCCGCCGCCGCCGGGGCGGGCGGGCGGCGCGCGGTGCTTCGGTCGACGCCCTGGAGATTCTTAGATAACGGACAATGTCAATGCTTATAATGGCAATCACAAAGATCCAGTCATAGTGCTCGCTAAATTAGAATTCGCTTTTGCTTCAAAATTGGAAGTCCGTGGGATCGTAACGAATAATTAGCGTGCGATTGAATGTCTTTAAAGTAGGTAAACCGCAATTTCATGCTATCAACGTGATGCAAAAGGTTTACTTTGATACCTATTTTCTCCTATTTTAGTAATTTAAATCATTTATTTATTTATTTATTTATTAAATTCGGAAAACTTACAGCATAGAGTTTAAGTAAATGAAAAAAAAATTATTCTAGAAAGTTACAATGCCATTTACAAGTTTTCACTTCTAGAAAATAAAACTAGATGATAAATACCCCTAAACATTGTGATATCTGGTGGTCAAAAGAAAAGTAACGAGACAGAAAAAAGTGCATACTATACCTCCTAATACAGCAATTGTGAAATTATACAATAATAATTGCTTCAAATTGGTTACTAGTTTAAATTTTAATTTTTAATTTTCCCAAAGAAAGAGGAACTCAATTTACGTTTGATAACAAAATAGCTATCAAGAAAGATGTCCACATCAGTAGTTTTTAATAACAAGTTAACTTTTTTAACAACACGGATAAAGAAAGTGTTTTGACGATAATTCGTAAGAGCAGCAGGGACATGGAAGACGGAAGTCTGTCTAGATCTGTAGGATGGTGTATGAAATAAAATATTTTGTAATAGCTGAGGGCATTGTATTTCACCTCTCAAGATTTTTGTAAAAAATACTACGTCTGCCACCTCCCTACGCTGTTCCAGAGGTAACAAGTGATGTCGTTGACATCGAGAAGTATAATTGTCATCATAAATTTTGCATTTAAACTGGATGAATCGCATAAATCTCTTTTGAATTGCTTCAATCCGATCTTTATAATCAGCACATGGATTCCACACTTGAGAACAATACTCTAAGAGACTGCGAACATAAGTACAATAAAGGATTTTTATGGTTTTAATGTTAGAGAAGTCAGAGCTCATACGCATTACAAATCCTAAAGTTTTAGACGCTCTCTTTACTACTGTTTATCAAAAATTAATTTAGAATCATGTACGACACCAAGGTCAGCTAAGGAAATATTTAGTAGGAATTGGTTCACGTCTACGGGTATATACCATATGAAAACATTTGCTTACATTCAGGTCAAGCTTATTCAGTTTACAATAGACAGCTAATCTAGATACATCATCTTGTAGCAGTTCAGAATCAGCCAAGGACTGAATCTGTTTAGCAATTTTCATATCATCAGCAAACAAGTATATATTAGAGTGTCGGACACACCTATCAATATCGTTTACGAAAATATTAAATAGAAGTGGTCCCAACAAGGAACCTTGCGGGACGCCCGATGTAATGGATACCCATAATGATGTGAACCCATTAATAACAACAGCTTGGGATCTACATTGAATGTAAGAACTGAGCCAACGAAGCAGATCACCACGAATTCCAGCAGTGGCTAACTTGTTGATTAGGATTAAGTGGTCAATCCTATCAAACGCTTTACTGTAATCTGTAAAAATTGAATCGACTTGACCACCCCCCTCCATAGCCCCAGTCAAGAAATCGTTAAACAGAACAAGATTTGAGGTTGTGGATCTCCCTTTTAGGAAACCATGTTGGAACAGTGAAAAAGTGTGCTTTAACGAATCATATATTTGATCGTATACCAATCTTTCAAACACTTTCGCGATGACACATAGCTTGGAGATAGGTCTATAATTATCAACGGCTGACTTAGAGCCTTTTTTGTGTATTGGTGAGACAAAGGCTGCTTTCCAGACACCAGGAACGATGCATTCATCAAGGGACCGTTTAAAAAGGATAAAGATAGGCAAAGATAAACTAGAAGCACAGTTCCTTAAGAAAATAGGCGGCAGTTGGTCCAGTCCAGCAAATATGGATACGTCCAATGAACTAAGTTGCTTATCAATCATTTCTTGTGTCATTTCAATATTACTGATAAGACCATCATTACCGATTTTATCTGAATCCTTGACACTGTTAGAAATTAATGTAGGCAATGAATCACTACCAGGTACCAGTTGTAAAAAGTTAGACCTAAAATACTTTGCAAAAAGATTACAGATATCCTCCCCAGAACTGGCAACTTCAGTATCTAATGTCATAGAGGACGGAATGACATTGTTAGTGGACTTGGACTTAACAAAACCCCAAAATTTTTTCGGATCTTTAATTATTGATAGTTCCGTTTTATTAATATACGACCTATAACATTCATTTTCTAATAGTTTTGCACGCTCACGAAGTATATTAAAGGTATAAAGATCTGACAAGTTACCGTAAGTTTTGTATTTAGAATGAAACTTGTACTTTTCTTTAAGTAACTTACCTACGTCATACATCATCTACCTACGTCCCCTATTTAATTTTTGAACTATTGTGATTTAGATTCGCGAGTTGATTACATTATTTTCTGGTGTTTTTTTAATATCTAGCAGATTTATCCTATAGGCTATAGGTATGTATTGTCGTAGGTAAATATTACTATGCATGATTTTAAAATAAAGAAGAGGAACGGTAAAGGGTGTGTCTCTTTTTTTTGAAACCAGCAATGATAGATCCGCAGAAGAAACAAGGTCACCGACATAACCATAACTCAATGAATTGCAAAACTTAGTCAATCACAATCAGTCTAAAATCTTAATGCTAGGGATCTTGTTTGTAGATTTTATGACAAATAGAGAAAAAAACACAGCTCTCAGCTTATATTGACGACTTACAATCTTGATAGGTACTCCTCATACTACGTGGGGTAATGTGTGACATATTATATAACTCTTAAATTTTTACTGTTTTATTAATTAATCTCAGAGAGGAGATAATTGCTGCTGGACAGATGGCGATAAAAATTTGTTGTGGTGATTTTGCCATAACCGCCACGCTGTGCAGGATTTTAATTTTTTTATAGAACCACCCTGCTGCCCCTCCGGTTACTTCTGATTATTATTAGCCAGCACCTTGTACGGTGACAGTCTAGGAAGCCGTAACAGATTTGTCTATGGTTTCATCAGCCCTAGACTGCTTTGCCAAATAATAAGAGCTATTTTGCTATACAGAAAATCCGGAAGTGTTACGGCGACCTAGACCGCCACTTTACCATAGGTAGATAAAGGGTACCCATGGGATATGGAAGGTTGGGGTGGTGGTGGTTAGGTAAGTACCTATTCCAAGCCGTTACCATACGCAACGTTACATAATTACAGACGTATAGGAACATAAGTACCTATAACCTTTTTCCAAATATAACTGTTGGTTATGTCTAATCTTTTTACCCGACCAATCTTAAAATTTTAGTTAGCGTTTATAAAAATTTGACTAGAGTTGCGTTCATAGCAAGATTTCTGTATTATTGTATGTCTGAATACCTACCAATGATTATTCATAAAGCAGAATTGGCCAGTGTCGCGCACGTGCTGCATCATCTTAAGTTAAATTGAGTCGGCACAGGCAGGACGCAGCGGCGTCCTCCGCGCGGGAGGAGGTAGAGAGAATATGACTGGGAGTGCAACCTACACGTCTTCAAAAATCATTTGCACTTTAGAAATCGATTTCAATATTGTATTAATCAATAATAAATTAAAAGTTATTCAATTCTTTATTAAACTTGGTGTTTTGTAGGAGTTTTGTTATTATTCACCTCAGACGACCGGTGCGCCGCCCGACCGCCCCGACCTCGGTCGTTGTTTTATATCTTCCTTCGATCTCCGGGAGTTTGAATGCTCGCGACTTATTCATCGCCCACAATTCACCATATAAACAATGACCTACCCTTTTAAAGGGACCAGAGAAAAAGACTAGAAAAAATCTTTTATTATGGGTACTTCTTGGGAACCCTTTATCGCCGGTGATGGCAATCGAATGCTTAAAACATTGCAATCTAATATGAACCGGCGCGGCGCGGGGTGAATAGGGGCGGGCGGCACAATGGAGGCTCCTCACGTGGTCGCCGGCCGGTGTCGGGTGTCCTCCGTCGCCCACGACACGCCGCCGACACACGATATCGCCTTTTTATTTATAATTTCTACACAATCGAGCTGCAAAGCAGTAGGGTAAAGACAATGCGCCCGGAGGTACCCGCTCGGAAACCCTTTACTACCTTACTTATTGTCTCAAATAAAATCGGGTGCAAATAATACTGATATTAAGGAAAGCGAACAAATGGTATTTATTTTACTATGATACATTAATTTTCTTTTTATAAGAAATAATGAATTATAGAAACCTCTGATTTTGGGAGAACATTTAAATTAATACCACGCAAATCGCAACATTCCGCGCTATATTAGGTCATTGTGTTTGTAACCGTGGACAATCGTTTTTTATTAGAGCCTTGGGAGCGATGCTCTCCGCGGTCGTAAAGCAATATTAAGAGCTGCTTACCCCATTGTAACATATGGGAGCTGAGTTCATTTGATACGGAAACTACTCTCTTCATAAATTATGCTTGGCTTATCGGGATTGCCAATCCAAGTTAATGTGTATCTGGGTAATCAGATTCCTCGCCACAACAATGCAACCCCTGCCTCACTTTCATTACCTTCAGATTGTTAATTAGGTCATTTATTTCTTAAACAATTAGGTAAATTAGGTACAAAACTTTTTAAAGTTTATATTACTTTTTCTATTTTATTATTTTTTTATCGAAATATATATAAAACTCTTCCGTTACTGACTGACTGACCGACCGACCGACCGACCGACCGACCGACCGACCGACCGACCGACCGACCGACCGACCGACCGACCGACCGACCGACCGACCGACCACTGACTGACTGACTGACTGGCTGACAGACAACGCAGAGCCGAAACTACTGGGCGTAGCGGGCTGAAATTTTGCATGTAGGTTCCTTAGGGAGTGTAGGTGAGCACTAAGAAAGGATTTCCCGAAATTCCCATGGGAACGGGAAAAAAAAGGATTTTTGTGGATAAGAGAAATCTGCGCGTGTGAAACCGCGGGGCAGCCTCTGGTCGAAACATAATAATCTGCGTTGTAAGGCTTCAAACGCACAGGCGGATTTTTATTTGTGCGGTTTGTTTTCGCGCGGATAAAAATCCGCTGTTGCGGTTTTATTTCCGCGCGGTTGGAAAGGTTGTCATTTCATTTTCAACCTTATTCTTAGTCCCCGAACGGATGTTCTTACGTTATTCACCTTACAAAAAAGATTAATAAGAATATTAGTAAATATTGAGGAACTGGAAAGTTGTAAACCTTATTTTATAGAAAACAAAATTCTAACATTAACAAGTATATATATATATATTGGAAATATGTAAGTTCGTACGAAAATACCCAGAATATTTTAAGACCCGCCAAGATAAACCAGTTAAATATAACCTCAGATACCAAAATAAACTTATGATACCACAGTCAAATTTAACCATACATTACACAAGCCCACTTAAAATGTTAATTAAAATATACAACAAAATACCAGAAACACTAAAAAATATAGAAGCACAAAATTTATTTTTAAAAAAACTAAAAGATTATTTATGTAATAAAGCTTATTTCACATTCAAAGAATTTCTAGATGATTAAGATTATCTATGATAGCAAATACTCCTCATTTCTAAGTTTTTGATTAGGTATTGAATTTTTTTTTTTTTTTTGATCTGTTAACTCTTAACAATCTTTTGTTTTGTTACAAATGTAAAACAATGTCTTTTATATTTTTGTAATTTTGTATTTTTTGCATACCCAATAGGGTCTACAATTGAAACTTTTAAATGTACATTATTATCTGTACTTTAACATTGTAGAAGGCAAAATAAATATATTGAGTATTGAGTATTGAAACGTACAGGTGAATTTTTATCCGCGCGGAAATAAAACCGCAACAGCGGATTTTTATCCGCGCGGTTTTTAATCCGCTGGTGCGGACACTTCCATAGGATTCAATATGTTACATAAAAACCGCGCGGAAAAAATCCGCCTGTGCGTTTGAAGCCTAAATGTGCCACCACCGCCGAATGTCGATACCGCGTATAAAAAGGTTGCGGTGCGGATAGCTCGCTCTTCCGCACGCGGACGATTGGCTAGGCGGCGCCCGGCGCTCCCTGGAGCCCTATACGAGAAGCTAAATGGGCCCCAGAACACCCATAAGAGAGCGACCCCGCCCGCCACGGCCGAATAATTAGGGCTCTTTGTTTAGATAGCAGCAATTTTATTTGGAAGGCGAGCGCTTGGGGCCATCTCCTCAGCCATTCCGACCGCCCGATAATATTAATAAGAAACGTGTCCATGGATTGAACAGTTAGAAGCCTTGGGTTGTATAGTTGCTTTTATCCGATCATCACTTTACATCATTAACGTCATCTTCAAACATAATGTTTAAATTCCAGAAATTTAAGTTTAAATTAAATAAGATATCGTAAAATGTCTGAGTAATTGGTTTGGCTTATAATATACCAATGTATATGTTTACTATGAAATTCTTCTTCTGAAGTCGATAGACTGTCTTATGCAAAGGGGAAAACGAATGTCTCTACTCCAAGCAATAACGCATAAATAATCAAAAAACAAATAGCGGTTTTGATTTATTTTCTTTAGAAGTTTTATTTGTTTTCATCTTTATTCAAGCCCATCACAATAGCAGCGCTTCTTTTGTCTTCTGTATCTACGACTTTTAGTTTTGTTTTGAGTCAAAACAGTAGGCTCAACGACGTGAAAATTATTTACGAAGCTGCTCCTGATCCTCCTGCTCCTGAGCTTTTTCAATTTCCAAACTAACTTCTTTTCATGGTCGAGATAAAAAAGTGCGATCCCAGGCATCTAGAGTATGAATCAGTAAAATCGTTGCATACGGTAAGCTGGCGCTGCAGGGCGGAGAGCGCGGTCGGCGTAGGCGGCGGCACCCTGGGGGCTGCTCGGCACGCAGCTTTGTCTGTCCCCGCAAACTCGCCATAAATGTTAATAGGGTCTTCTCACATTTGAATATCTATTTCTTCGCGGGCCTTTCGTTAACGCGACCTTAAATTTTAATTTTTTATGTGGCTCGAAAGGGAGATAAGATGCACTACTGTCCAACACCACGATTGCTTCTTCCATACAATGTAGTGCATGAAGACTGTACCTCCACTCTATTTCATGTATTCACAGAGGTTGCTATAACTCTCCGCACTAGAGAGGTGCACTAACTAACGCAAGGGATCTGAACAACCTGTAATCAAGACATACTAATTACAGTTTCCTTGTTTGTGACGTCACTGACACTTCCGCTTCCGACTGCCACGCGGTTGTTGCAAGCTTGACAACTCCCCCCTCGCTGGAGTCACAAAATAAATTAAACATCGCAGTGAATGGAAAATCAGTAGAATTACTAATTAGTGCAGTTAATTGGTTGAAAATTTACTACGCATTGCTATGTTAGAAGGGGTAGAGCCTCAAACAGACAGTTTTATATACGTAGCTGAGTGTTCATACTCAATACTTCAACAAAGATTATTTCTAAACATTGTTAAGTATTACTGACTGCCTCGTACTTATTTTAGATAAACCTACCAATCTTCATACCAATCGACGTTCAACATTGAACGATATGGACCACAGTTGACTTATTTTTCCGATGTATGTTATATCGCATGCCAATTTCACATTCATATTTTTTTAATGCTAAACATTGTTACTAAATATAACGCCTACTTTGAATGACTGCTGACCAAACTGCAGACTAAAGCATTTTGCCACCCCGCCCGATGACGAATGCATTGCGAAAGTTTGTGATAGTTTTGTCGACATTTTAAAGTCCTCCACGTCTGACCCTCAATTATTGAAAATGCATTTCGCCGCGCCCAGCCGCCACGCCACCGGCAATCGCAAATGCACATTTTAAACTGCACCCGATTGCAAAACCGTGTTGCGATTCACTCTTAAAAGTCATCCTGTCGCGTTATTTTAGTCGATGGACTTTATTCGTTTCCCAGTTATTATAAATTGCATAATCATTTATGCATTCCATTAGCCGATTTTATGATTAAAGATTTACATAATACAGGTTGTGTTAAGGACGAATGTGTTTGGCATTTGGCTTGTGTAATATCAGTATTATTCGTAGTAGGAGCTCTTTTCACGCATTGGTTCCCTTTATTCATGTTGGAATTGCTCAGTAACTTTATGTTGTTGTGCCGTTAAATTATGTCTAGGTCTAGCTAGGTATTAAAAATATCTATAGCCGAGTGGTTTGTGGCGGTGAGCCTAACATAATACTATCAACATCATCCACTCTCATCCAATCCCTTGACAGACAGGTGTCGTAAAAGTTGACTAAAGAGAATGCTTGCCATACTGCGAACTCTAGCCCGTTTGCAAAGCATGGAGATTGTGGCAACCGGCCCACAATCATTGTTAAAAAAAATGGCTCTGCTCAACTGATACGACAGATCCCAAGCAATTTTTGGAGAACATTCACTTATAGTAGATCATTGCGAATATTGTTAATTGATTGCTTTATAAAAAGTGAAAATAAAAACACATTAATGTTGACAAACTTTAAAAAATATACAGACCCCGCCATCCACTCTGACGAAAAAGTCTCAGCAACTATCCGACACTCCTGCCCTGCATAATGCAGGCAGCTGACCGCGGCGTTAACTATTCTCGGCCAGGGGCGGGCGGCGGCGGCAGGGCGGGCGGCGGCGGCAGGGCGGGCGGCCGTTTTTACTTTACACTCTCATTGATCATTTTTAAACGTAACACCAGACCGTTTTAATCGTATCAAAGTAAGAACTAAAAAATTATTTTATTAAGATTAAAACAGACACTTATTACTGTATTTTTGAGAAGTATATAAATTAATATTGTTATCAGATCACCGTACCTACAAACTTTACCTTAGGAACATGGGGCCTTATACTTTGATTCAACTCCTGGGGCCGCATTCTCTAATTTTTAATAGCACAAAAACTCATTAATGTCGTATTATTATGATATGGCAACTGTCAAATTTTACCTTTTTGCTTTTCTGTAAACCAAAATTCCATAGAAAAGCTGGATCGCTGTTGTTGGCATTAACATTGCCTTGCACTAGGCACGATATAGTGGTTGTCAAAATAGAGAATAGCCGCCCATCTCGTCAATCATAGTATAGGATGATGAAATTTTTAACTTTTTGTCAAAATTGTTGATTTATCACCAAAATAAATCAAAAACATCCACATACTGAACTAATTACAGGAGTTGACATATCACCTACAACTCTCTCCCTATGCCAACTTTTTGCTCGCACGCTCTCAAATTTAAAACTACTTATGCCTGAACGGGCGCTTCAGGTCACCGCGAGCTAAAGTGAGGAACGATGTTCACAATTTGGGGCGTCCGTTTTAATTGTAAGTTCGGAACGAGCCGTGTCCACAATGCAATTTTAGGTCCATCAGAGCTGTTGGCTGCTCTTTAATACCATTCTCCCTTTGAGTCGCCTATTTTTGATTTTGATTAGCCGTATTGCATGCGGCGTTTGGCGTGAGTGCCTGTCCGTAAATTAAACGTTTAGCATCAATTGACAACAGTCAGTTTTGTATTTCTAACATACAGTTTTGTATTCCTAAAATTTGTTTTAGAAGGTAGCTGTGTAGAAAGGTGCTGGCCGGGTAGAATATTACTTATTGTATGAGCTTAGGAAACTGCGTGTGCCGCACTGTTGAGGATTAGTGCCGTCTGGAGGAGTGAGATGTCACCTCGGAGCAGAGCTGCTTCTCAACTTAACATTAATTTTATCTCCAATTAAATTACGAACTTGGGACCTGCAAAATACCCTCCAGGGCTCCGTTAGCACGGCCGGCCCTTGTACTCCTTTTTTATACTCAAATATTGCTTTGAAGATATTTAAATATTAAACCGGCGGCTCTATAAAGTGAAATAAATTGGTATTTACATACCTGATTCGAAGCTGTCGGCACTTTCAGATTTAATATCTGCAATGAAGTCATCTGAAACAACAACACAAATTATATTTTGACGATTAGTCTTTATTTACTAATTATGTGGGTTGCATGAGTCGTAGGTTGCATGGGTATTTTATAATCCAAAGTAAGTTCGTTGGCACTACCCACAATACCTGTAAGGTACCTAATTACTTAACACTTACTGCATTATGGTTATAATTATTCCTCTAATAATTATGCCTACAAAATTTCTCCCAATCCAGCCCTTTTTCCCAAAAAGTTTAGCAAGGTGCGGTGGTGAACCGCGTCTAACGGAGCGACAGGCCCGCGGCGCGGTCGCCGCCCGCGGTCCTCCCAATCCACTTTTCCTGCTTACCCCCATTGCTCACGTCTCACTACAGTTTTAAATTCTCGTTAACTTAGTTTCACACTGTTTTGGCGTTCGATTTAGTGTGGCTCTACAATTTTTTGTAGAGAGTTTGTTTCTTTGAAACTTTACCGCATTAACAATTGTAATCGAGGTTGCTCTTTATAAAATAAAAACATAAACGTTACTTTTAATTAAATATTATGCCTGTGTCCAGGCTTGGCATTTTTTGTGCATTTGTAACATTGAAATTATAAGACGCAGACCCGGGTGAAAATTTAATTTTACATCTGAACTTAATCATTTAAAAAAAACTATTCAAAAAAATATATATTTTCTATAAGTAGTAAGTATTATTGTACATGAATAATTATTACTTTTATTAGGTACCTACAAGTATTGAAAAGTTTTTTTTTTTCAGTAAATTCACATGTAAGCAATTTTTTTTTTACCCACCGTTGCCGCTGCTATTTCAATATGAGCGATCAGGGGCCTATTTAATATAACTTACAAATTGTAGAATTGTAATTGTAATTTACAGGCTACAATTTACAAGTTTTTGTTTAATAAAAAAAACGAATTACAAGTTTACAATTGTAGAAAATTTACAAATTGTAGAATTGTAGCTACAATTTTACAATTCTCTGTTTAATAAAGGTTTTCTTCTTACAGGTGAAAACTTACATATTTGTAAAGAAAACAGCGTTATTGAACGCACAATTGTAATAAAAAGTTTACATATTTGTAAATTGTAGTAAAATTTCTACAGGTGGATCGTCATATGTCAGATATTTACAATTTAGTGCATCAATATATAAGTGATTTTTTTTGGACAAAAAAGTATGAGTAGTAGGTAAAGCAGTAGTTATAGGTTTAGACTGTTTGAAGTACTACAACTGTACTGTTTGTTTTTAGAATACTATTTGAAATACTTAAAAATTACTAAGGACCAATATCTGACTTGACCAATATTTGACTGCTCCGTGACTCAGTTGGCAGTGCTGTGGACTGAGTAAGCGTGTGCACCCTGGTTCGATTCCCGGGCGGGGCGAATATTGATATGATGAATATCGATCGATGTTTGTTTCCGGTCTGGGTTTAATGTTCGTCTCTGTGTGTGTTTCGGGCACCCTAGATACAGGTTCTTCCTAGTTAGGGGCTCTGAGTGTGATGTGTTATTATTATTTTATTATTTATTATTATCATCTAACGCACTAGGGAGCCCCTTTTTTTGATAAAAAGCCTTATGACTATGACTTCTTTTTAGAGTGGCGTCACTGTTCGCGTTAAAGGACTCTTAACAAGTTTATTAATTTTTATTTTCGTATTAACTTGTAGCTACAATTGTCATAGAAATCTGCAGGGGTTTTCTAAACTTGAAAACTTTTATTAAACGACACTTGTAATTGGAATAGGCAATAGTAAGATTGTTACCTGTTAAATTGGTAAATTGTAAGGTTTATTAAACAGCACTTGTATTATTAAACAGCACTTGTAATTGGTACAATTATGAGGTTTTTACCTGTAACATTTTTACAAGTTGTAAGTTTTATTAAACAGCACTAATTGTAAAAAAACCTTACACCTTTTTTCACAATTGTGGACTTGTAAGTTAATATTAAATGGGCCCAGATCAGCTGATCGCACCATTGTATGGAAGTAAAATTTAAAAAAAGTCATTGAACTAAACTAAACTTTTTAAGTTACAGAAAGTTAATTCCTCCTTTATTATTATTATTATCTAAGATTATTATTTCTTAAATTCTCAGATGCAACCTATCCATTTGGTGAAAATGACATAAAAATAAGATGATTTTTAAATTTATTTTTAACTAGCTGTCCCGGCGAACTTTGTAACGCGCATCACAATTTGTATGGGGAAAAGAAATTGTTGTTTTTACTATCTTTTCCTCCAGTTTTCCATATTTTTACCTTTTAAACCTTCCCTGGACTGCTACAAACATTTTAAGACCAGAATCAGCTAAATCGGACCGGCCGTTCTCTAGTTTTAGCGAGACTACCAAATATTATTAAATGAAGGTAAATAACAACCAAACCAGATTCATTTAGTTACAAATCCACTTACATTTACATAAGGTTACACGTGGTTATAGTGCGACGACATGATCGCCGGCCGAGAGCCCGGCGCGTGCAACATTGATGAGTCCGCGCACCCCGCACCCCCGCTACCCCCGCGCACCCGCTCGTTACAGGATTCAATAGAAGGGTTTGCTTCAGATTCAGACACTGAATACCTACATTATTATATTTTACTAGAGGCTGCCCCGCGGTTTCACCCGCGCAGATTTCTCAAAAACACAAAAATTCAGTTTTTTCCCGTTCCTATGGGAATTTCGGGAATTTATTTCTTAGTGCTCCCCTTCACTTCCCAAGGAACCCACGTGGAAAATTTCAGGCTTCTACGTCCGTTCGTTTCGGCTCTGCGTTGTCTGTCAGTCAGTCAGTCAGTAACGGAAGAGTTTTATATATATTGACTAGAGGCTGCCCCGCGGTTTATCCCGCGCAGATTTCTCATAAACACAAAAATCCCGTTTTTTCCCGTTCCTGTAGGAATTTCGGGAAATCCTTTCTTAGTGCTCACCTACACTCCCTAAGGAACCTACATGCAAAATTTCAGCCCGCTACGCCCAGTAGTTTCGGCTCTGCGTTGTCTGTCAGTCAGTCAGTCAGTCAGTAACGGAAGAGTTTTATATATATTGACTAGAGGCTGCCCCGCGGTTTTTCCCGCGCAGATTTCTCATAAACACAAAATTTCCGTTTATTCCCGTTCCCGTAGGAATTTAGGGAAATCCCTTCTTAGTGCTCACCTACACTCCCTAAGGAACCTACATGCAAAATATCAGCCCGCTACGCCCAGTAGTTTCGGCTCTGCGTTGTCTGTCAGTCAGTCAGTCAGTCAGTCAGTCAGTCAGTAACGGAAGAGTTTTATATATATTGATATTGAAACTGGCATGTAAAAAGTGGTTTTCTCACAGAACAAGGAAGATGCTCTCTTTCTCTATTTATCATGAAGCTAGTATGGTAGCAGGCTACGTTACAACTTATTTGGGTTTTTTTATACCCTATTATACCTACTTAGATAATATTTATAGCCACAAAAAAGGAATGTATATATATTTTTATAAATAATTAGATAAAGCTTTATTATTATTATGTAAAAGGCAGTTTGCTCGTACAAAACTTTTATTAGGTAGGAAGTATGTTTAGTTTTCGGAGGTCAAAACTTTTCAATCGTTGTTTTTTCAATCCTCACTGAATCCAAGACAGAAATTAATTAATGATTATATAAATGTATTTTATATTTTTAAGAATGTTCAATTTAAAACACCTTTGATATTCCTTTGTAACTTTTGAACTAATACCAAACTGAAGTGTTTTATTACGATTTAAATACAATACTTGTGCAAAAGTAATATAATTTCGTTCAAAGTTTAATATGTTTATCAAGAGCTACTACTAAGTTTTATAGCGTCTTGATGCTTAGTATAAAAAAACAGATTAGTACAACTTACCTGATCAGGTGATTTCATGAATTGTAGGTACTAGAGGGCGTTTATTAAATAGATCGCATCGGGTGGGCGCAGTCGCGGCCGTGCTCAGGCCGCTAGATTTCCCTGGGGGGCACGTTAATTTTCTGCCGCCTTGAGCATAGTGCCCTCGAGGGACGAGCTACCTTTCGCGCAGCCATTCAGTCCGAAGGTGTTATTCTGAGTACGCCGCTGGCTCGGCCCGGATGTGTCTCCAGAGGGAAGTTTTTCATGGAATAAACGTAACAGGAGACGGGTTGAGATCGTGACTGCTTGCCGGGATGCTATGCTAAGAAGGTTATTTCGGCCGCTTTATGTTTACGGACATAAGACAAATGGCAGGTGTTCCGCATTATGTTCACTACAACATAAATAGTATAAATTTTAATTAACCGATTTTTAAAAAGGAGGTAATCAGTTTGACCTGTATGTATGTATGTGTCGTGGCCATATGGTAAAATTGGCCTTTTTATGATATGGCCGGCCATTTCATGAAATGTGAACTTTTCATAAAACGGCCAATATTCGTTGGCCAGATCGTTAAAATCTCAACGTTTAACGATTTGGCCAAGTGATTGTATGACTATTTCATGAAATGGCCAAACTTTAGCGATCATATCGTTAAATAGTTAAAAATTTCTCCGCTAATGGCGCTGTTGTTGCGTGTGTTGTGTGACGCGCCATTACGGTTTACAATAATAAAATGAAAAAAGTGAATTTAAGTGAGGAAAAGGACGATTAAAGTAGGTACAGAACAACTGGGTGCTTCTTCGAGCAACGCATTATTTTGTGATTTGCGTGGCAATTTTGAGATATAATTTTTTTATTGTTTTGACATCAAAGTCCAAATATATAAGTAAAACTAATGTTTTTAGCGGATGAGGCATCACAATAACTAAAAAACTTACTGAGATAATCAAGGTTAAAAAATCTGAAGCCACGCAAATCACAAAACATCCCACGTAAATCAGAAGTAAAATTATTGTATTGATTTTATAATGGTTATTGCTTCATATAATAATTGCTTCACATTGGAATATCGAACTACCCTCAAACGCATACAAACTACGCCTAGGGTATGTGCGAACGACATTTTGAGGATTAGAACCTCAGAGTACTAATATATTGAAACGGTTTTCAGGCATGTTACATGTGAACAGTTTTTATGAGTTCAGGATAGATTTTTTTTCTTTAGTAATTTTGTAAGTAGTTAAAACGTATAAAATTGGATAAAAATTAGAAATAATTACTTTATTAGTATTTTTTCAGGAATATCCTTGAAAATTTAAATTTAAAATCATCCGTTAAAAGGTTTTCATCATAGTTTCTTTAATCTCTTTCTTTAGCGGTTTTTCTTCTATTTATCTCGGCTAATTTCTTTTTTTTAATCATTCCTCTCTTAAAAATGGCTTTCTTATTCTAAAATATAACTTATTTCTATGTAAATATTAGTATTTTTCATACTTGCGTACTAAAAATCATGTTTTAAGTTAGATTTTATTATTTATATCTTACATTCAATATTGGTACTATTAAGTAATGATACGTAGGTATGTAAAACTATATTAAAAATTTAAATAATATCAGTTGCGTGACCAAATACTTGATTTGCGTGGTCGAAATTGCCACGTAAACCACGCAAATCACAACCACGAAAATCAGAATAAAAACTTTATGTTTTTTTTTAAATCAAACCTTTTGATTAAATAAACTGTTAGTTAAATAAAAGTTATGTTACCGTATGTATATTTGCTACAATATTAAATTAAATGAATAAGTCTATAAATATCGCTGGAATTCGAACCACGCAAATGAAAGATTTCAGAAACCAAACCCACGCAACGTTGTCTTTGTCTTTATTTTTCTGAATCTTGATGGCTCATCACACATCACACTTAGCTGGACCGCCAGAGTGTGGCTAGATATAACTTGTATTAGGATGACATAAGACAGGGTCGCAAAACAAGGGACGTACAAGTGATTGAACGCTGATCCACGCAAATCAGAGGCAACCCCAAGACAAGTACAATTTTTTTTTTTCTGAAAAAGTTAAACTTATATAATCAAGTCAACATTTTTTATCGCATTGTCAACAATGTAGGACTTTACGTTTTTTTTTTGTAATTTAGAATCTATTAGTTTAATAGTTAAAATTATCTGAGTTGCCAAATCTGGGTTAGGGACACACCACGCAAATGGAAGAACGGGGGTTTGTAATTTTTTTTATCGCATTAAATACTTGAATTCGTGAAAAATCAGTGATGTCCCAGCTAAAGGAGGATAAAAGCATTGCCTGGAAAAAAATAATTGCATTCTTACTCAACGAATTCTATTTTATTTTTGCGATGCCGCCTAAAAAACGTGTCCTGAAGAATGACCCAACTACGTTTTGATTCGAAAATTTGTGAGTTTTATGCAAACCAATCGATAAACGAAAGCAACGTCAAAAACCATGGAGTTCCGAACGATTTTTTAGTAAAATAACTTTTTTTTTACTTGTTATTGTATTCTGAGTTAAATAATGGAATTTAAATTTTAAGGTTACACAATAACGATTTGGCCAAACGTGGTCGGTCAAATCGTTAAACGTTGAGGTTTGGGTTGAGGAGATCCGGCCAACAAATATTGGCCTTTTCATGAAATGTGCACTTTTCATGAAATGGCCGGCCAGATCATGAAGTGGCCAATTTAACGATTTGACCACGACTTGTGTATGTTTGTCCCCGATTATCTCAAGTTTGACTGAACCGAAAAACTCGGCTAAACGTGGGTCTGGCTCTTGAGCTCATGCCACTGCCTAACCCTATTTTAACCGACTTCAGAGAAAATGAAGTTCTCAGTTTATAAATATGTAAGTATCTGTCAATTTATTAAAGGCGGGTCTCTATTTTTTTTTTATAAATTATCACTACTACGCTTTTTAAACACGAGATAATCCCGTTTTCAATATTTCTGCAGTTTTATTACAAATAACACTCTATTTATGTTTAAATAATGGAAAAATTGCCTGTGTTTTCATCGAAAGGCTGCCACCGCTACATTAGATCTTGCAGTACCTATAGAGTAAAAAACACAACAACCGAGTTGGTAATTAAGTACTAAAGGAGTCGATAGAAAACTAATTATAAGTTTTGTTTTCATGGAATATCTCATTACAAACAGGCATACGCAACGCAGAGTGCAAGGGCAATTCCAACATGCTCATTTCATCGTTTGTAATATATATGTATATAATATGTATATGTTATATAATATACATGTATATGTCACCAGAAAATAACAAGAACCGTAAATTTATAAATTTTCTAGGAAATTTATAAACTTTCGTATGATTCTAAACGAGAGATAAATTGTATTATTTTACGCCTACATTTTAGTAAATTGATAAACTTACAAAACTCACTCGTAAAATAATAAGTAACCAATAACCAAACGCCATCTATAATGAATAGAAATTTACCACAGAGCTACGAAAGTTTTATGGTAGCCATGCCCAAAATGTTTAATTTTGGTAGAGTAAAATAGGGAACCCCCTACTAGGTAGGTAGGTAGGTAGGTAATAGAAATAGAAATAGAAAACTTTATTTGTTAACACAGGTAAAAGTTACAGGAGTAATAATTATTTAGAATCACTGTTAGGCCATTTTCAGGCATACAAATTTTTAGAAAACTAAAAAATATTAACATTTTAAAATATTTATGTGGTAACTGTAGGAACCGACAAATATTTAATATTTAGTGGTAATTACTTAACAAATTAAATAAATATTTTTTTTATAAACAAACAAAAACTTCTTAAAAAAAATTTCTCTTTATATAGAAATGTTCTTATCAGCCAAAAACTCACTTAAATTATAATAACATTAACTTACAAGTAGTTTGTGTATTTTTTGTTTTAATTTAGTTAAATTTAAATTCTGGAATGGTTCAGGTAGTTTGTTAAAAATTTGAGCTGCAAGGCAAATTAAACTATTATGTAATAAAGTAGTGTTAGACCGTTGTATACATAGGTTATGCTCGTTTCTTAATTTAACGTTTACAGATTTTAATGAATTACTAGGAAATAAAGTTTGATTCGTTTTGACAAAAACTATAACTATTTATCTAATGTTGTATGGTATTGTATATAATAACTAATGTTACCGGACAATGTGCACATTAACTGTTTAGGTCAGTTAATGTGCGAAATTTTATGTGAAATATGGGGTATGCGGATACCTACACTTTACCTAGTTAATGTGCGTATTACCGGATGTCTCGCCCTTAAAGTGCGGAAAACAGAAAACTCCGACCGAAAATTCAAATCTAGGGCAAAATTGTAGGTTAGGTTAGGTTTGGCTTGTGATCTTTAACCAGCGTAGCGAGCGAAGCGAGCGGAGCTTGGGTTACCTGTGTTAAACTGAAATCTAAGGCAACAGTTTTTCGAACTTAACTGTATGCTTGGTCGTTACTCTACAGATTACCTAGGGATTTTGCAGATTACCTAGGTAAAACAATATTTTATTTTGAACTCTCACGGATTCAGCCAGTTAGTGCACTTTTACTAAGTTTCGCACAATAACGGTAACATATTAACCTATAAACCTACCTAGTTTTTAGTACCAGTAAAAATATTTTTAGTGTAATCGATTTGTTTGGCAAGTCTAGATTGTACGCAAGTCTATGGACAAATATTAATCGAAGTTTAACGTTATTTTAACTTAAAACGTGTTAAAAAAAATGTAAAACGTGGTAAAAAGATACAAATGTTTCAAGTTAAAGGATACCCTCATAAGATCTGTTTTACTTTAAACAAAGGTAATGGTATACTATACACTTAGTGAGTATGTTGCATATATGTATGTGTGTGGACGGGTCCAAGAGAAATCCCACGGGACAGAAGAAAGTGCGGCAAGAGCAACGCCACCTGGGACCACGGGGGGCGTACGTCACTCACTCCGCAATAGACAAACAGAGACATCGCATGATGTTTTATTAGCTGTAATCTCGCAGGCATTACGTAATTAAACAGTCCCAGCAACGAGGACAGATCGCGCGGCCTCCAGCCAGCCCCGAGCGGTAGATAATATCTATAAATGCCTAATGGCTGCTGGGTGCTGGGCCGTGTGACGAATGTATCGAGCAGGCGGTCCCCGGCCACCGCCGCGCCGCCCGCGCCGCCGCCTCCACTATGTGATCATTCCAAACGCTGCGGCCAAGCCACCTGGGATCAACCAGGGCCGGAGTAAGCTGTCTGCGTTGCTAGAATACTGTAATTTTTATTTTAGGAAACCTTTTTTATACTTTGCTCATATCATATTAGTATAATTTTATATCTATAGGTGTAATGGGTGTTCCTGACCAGTCGGTAACTCAGTAAGTATTAAATTAAAAGAGGGATTGAGCTAACCATACCTAACAACACCCTCAGCAATTTAGGTCGAAATCTCGTAAACAGCTTTCCCAATCAATATCAAACATTGCTTTAGGAAAGAAGTTTTGGTATGTTTAAGCTAAAATTAACTTCTTAAATTTTTCACCATCCTATTTAGAAACACCCAGTACCTAAACAAGGGACAATTATTCAGAGTCCAAATATTTCCCCTTGACATACCCTTTCCCGACCAAACTGATCCAAAAGCAACAATGCGGTGTTCCGACGCGGACAGGCACGCGTTGTGGCGTGATTCTGCATACCGGAGCCCGACTGTGTCGATCGGCATTTAATTAGCATTATAGTCAACGCGACGCTGGAATCGCTGGATTGTCACTGCCGAGGTGTCGTCTCTATTGCCGCGAACAGAACAGTCGCACACAACGAATGCAAGCCAGAATTGATTTATTCGCTGCTCACGCCTGCCCCAATAGAAGTCCGTTTGTTCCTAATTGTACGGGATTTGCCTTCTGTTCGTTCGTTAGCGATCGTGTCTTACTTACCCCAAGCTTTATGAAGCGTTGGAGGTTCCAAATTGTATGAATTGTTGTCCCGCTAAGTTCGCTGCATAACTTCCGAATGTTTCGCATTTTCTAATTTTGGACATTAGTGAACAGCATGAGCATAAAACCACTAAAATGTGTAGGGTAAATGAGGGTATTGGTCATTATAGTAGCAGTAACGTTAAGGTACAAAGTTTTTTACACGCTGTTTTCAGAATTAATTTATTTACTTACTTCTAATTTAATCTAACGTACATAAAATTTATTAACGCTCTATTAAATCTTAAATATATTTTAATGTTTTTTTTAATGCAAAGCCTGGTTTTACGCTGAGTGCGGTCCGGGGCGCGCAGTCCCCCGGGAGCCAGCCCGTGAGCCCAACTTCGGGCTCAGCGGTGGCGCCTCCCTCGCCCGCCCGCGCCCGCTCCCTGAGGCGAGCCACCCCGCGCTCGCCCGCATTGAATACATTTGCGCAACACTCGGATTCGCCTAACAACTGTTTTGCGACAATGAAAAGCAATTTTTATGATTTTTTTGACGTTTTTAAAAATACCTTACGTAAGTATGCTGTTTCGGAAACCCAGACAGACAAAACTGCCTCTGCCACAGAATACCTTATACCTCTGCTTATAAAGCTACTAGGTGACACGGCACACTTTGTACCGCCCTGCATTCTAAACTTTTGCGAAAAGCCTATGTTCACCCGGGTTTAAGTTACACTTCCCCACAGTAAAATATTTTTAAAAATCGGAGTCGAACAAACAATCAAATCTTTCCTCTTTATAATATTAGTACTTGTAGATATTATGTAGATAATTTATCCAGACCCAAAAAACTGATGTATTAGTCAAGTTTAACTCTTCCATGATGTAGTCTGTCTGAAACGTAATGGTAGGTAGGTATATATATACCAAAACTCATTTTCAGAAGACCTTCATGACGAGCCCCGTAAAAACTAAAGTATCTTCTTGGCATAAAATTACAATGTAATAAAACAAGGCAAGGAAGCAAGACAAGAGCGTGTTTTAAAAACTTGCAAAGTTATGAAAGATAAACTTATAGGGCCATCAGTAGACGACCACGCTGCGCCCCGTGACACCGCAATGGACCGAGATAGCCAATTTATTTATAATCTCGGCCACGGGACTGGCTACGAATTAGCATGTTAATATTTCAAGTCCAAGGTTCCTGGTTAAGATTTATCGCTAACTGCTGAAGATAAGCGACGGGGAAGATCGTAAAGCAGAACTGGGTTGGTGGGTACACACCCTTTGACTCAGCTGTAAAAGCACGTTAAACAGCAGTAAACGCAGCCCCGCGCCCCGGGCTGCCGGCTATGGCCTTATGAATTGTTTACAAAGACGTCAAAGTACAT
Organism: Euspilapteryx auroguttella; assembly: GCA_951802225.1. NCBI lineage: Eukaryota > Metazoa > Arthropoda > Insecta > Lepidoptera > Gracillariidae > Euspilapteryx > Euspilapteryx auroguttella. The sequence continues at coordinate 8,601,090 of OX637646.1, forward strand.
CGAAATAAAGAGGCAGATTACCAAATATTATAAAATATATTACATATTTTTACATTGTTATTAGGGTTAAATGTTTGTTTATTCAATGTACATACGAATATATTTACTTTTATGGGGCTCATATGTTTAACAATTACCGCTAGATTAGAGCGTGTATCACCCTAAAAATCTTAGGGAGCCTGGATTAATTATTAAAACTAAAAGTAACTTACCATGTGTTTCTGCATCATTTTTCGCGGCTTCTTCTTCCGTTTCATTTGCAACCGATTCTAAAACAAAATATAAGATTTTTTTTACTATGTACGCAAGGGTACACATTTCACTTAGTAGTAAAATTGTCTGTGATGTATTGACTTGCGGATTTGCTTTACGAAATATAAAATAATGTTCCTCTTGATTTCCTTTTTTCTCCTGAGCTCTCAGAGAAACCAAGGTATCAGTCACTGAATTAGTTATAATTCATGAGTGACAACCCTATCACATCAAGGAATGAATACGTCCCCAAGGATCTCGCATGAAGAATAAGGCAGCAGACGTTAATGTTAATGCATCAAATAGGAATTTTTCGTCGCCTGCCGGCAGCCACCCAGGCGGAATAAGTAAAAGTAACGCATCTCATTTACCATTTACATTATTAAATGACAGATTGAAAAACACAGGTAGGTACCCTATATTATGGTAAGTATATTATATTCTTGTATCTAGGTACGCTAGAATTCAATGTTTTTTTGCCAATTATGGTAGTAAACATTATCCCTCTAACTTATTTTTGTGGTAAGGACCACAAAATAAAGATAGACCGGTCTAAATCGCTATTTTGTATGGCGAATTAGTGATTTAAACCTAGTCTAATGATTTAGACCAGGTTTAACACTTTTTGTGGTAGAGCCGTATATATCCATTGTAGAAAATCTGCCTAGGCTAGAGTCGTAATCCCGACAAAATCGTCCTGCCAGTGCGATAATCACTGACACGGCAGAGTTCGGTTGACAACGGCACCTACGAGCACGTGGCCGTACGTCATTGCTTATCTCACCTCGTGCGTCAGCGTCGCCCGCATTGCGCTGCTGTCGGTACCGGGATGCAAAATGCAAATTAGTCTCGTCTTGCTTAGCCTGCACCTCAGGCCTGCACCTACATGTAGCGATTGCAATTGCAGAACCTATTCACTTCACATTACTAAAAATATTAAAAGGTACAGATACAATTTATAGTAGGTACCTAATGGAAAATCATTTTACAACTCAGACGTCCACTGCTGGCATATGCCTCCCCCATAAATCGCCACAACGACTGGTCTTGAGCGAGCCTCATCCAGTGTACTCCCGCAGCTTTCGCCAGGTCGTCTGTCCATTTTGTGAATGGTCTGTATTAGAATTATAAGTAAAATGATTTAGTTACCTACCTTCAAACAGCTCACAAGCAGGTACTTCAATTTCTGCGTACTCTTTCTGCTCGCCATCTTCAGGCTCAAGTCCGACCTCGACGTCAGCCATTTCCGCTATGTTATCGTTATTGTTGGCCATGACACTGAGTGGTGCCTGCTTACTCTCGCCGACACCGTCAGCCCATTCTTCTTCAGCTACAATGCAAACAAAATTAGAAATTATATTTAACACAGGACTTAAAAATAAAAAAGCCTTTTTTTTAAATCGCATTACATTGACTGCTCCTTGGCTTAATTGGCTGTGATGTAGACTGAAACGCGGGTGCGTCTGGTATCGATTCCCGGCGGGGGCGAATATTGTTATGATTTTAATATGAATATCGATGTTTTTTCCAGGTTTGGGTGTATTGTTCCTTTCTGTATATTATGTTTCGGTCACCCAGTTATGTGTTTTTTATTTATTTTAGTAATTTATTATTGCCGTAGTTACATTTTAATCTAGAACATAGTAGTAAGTAGTAATATTTTAATAAAAATTAATTCGTCAATATAATATTTAAATTGGGTTGAGTCATACACATACTAGTACTGCGTTTCCATCAGGTATAAATAAGGTTACAGTTACGAGTAAAAGGTATCTTACGTAATAAAACCGTGTGACCACTTTGTCCGCAAATAAAATTTTTGACCACTTTCCTTATAATAGGAGAAGCAGCCATTGCTCCTAACGATGATCTGAGTTTATAGTAATGATATTGCTTAAAGTGTTCAAGAGGTGTTTTCTTTTCGTTTTTTTTTTCTCTCCTATAACCTTTATTAAAATTTATGGGACATAAGGAAATCACCTGAAAAATAAAATAAAATGTAAATGGTTTGGTAGGATCTAAGCAGCAGTCAATTATAAAATTGGTATAAAGTAGGTTGTCCTTTCAATAAATATTATTAGTTAAGTCCCAAATAAATATAAAAAACAGGCATCCACTACAATTAAATTTAATAATATTTTAATGTCACCTAGGGAACCTATCTCATGAATTAAACACGTAAAATCTATATCATAATAAAAACAATACATTTACATACATTACTAAAACAAAACAATAAAAGAAACCGCTCCTTTAATTAACTACTCTATGTAATTAGTATAATGCACCTATCGTGAGCTGGTAGCCTGAATTAGGTGCGCGCCCACTGGGACCTGAAATCACAGACGGCTCGCCTGCGCACCGGGCGACACCACTCAACACAATTTTACACAATATACTTAATTACTTATCTTAAGCTACATACATATAGGTAGGTAATACTGTACAAACAAACGATAAAACCAAACCTAAAACACTGTTAGGCAAAATCTAGGATAATTTAATAAAAAATGTTTTTAAATAGAGTTACGAGGTAACGTCTTTCGAAGTAAAGTATGAGACCCGTTATCCAACGATTGGCTAAAATATAAATGCCCAACAACTAATAACTGTACAATAAGTACTTATGTACCTTTCTCCACATTGTCAAGCCGGTGCTGGGTGCACAGTCACGCACGAGTCAAATTTTTAATGAACTTAAGTATACTTAATTATGTCCAATAAGTACCTTTTATAGTACCTAGTTACATTTGTAAAAAATGTCGTTTGGGTGATGTTTTAACACATACAAATTTAGGCACGTGGTTGCGAGCCGTGAGCCACCGAGGCCACTCCTGCACTCTGCATCACGTGTTATGTCACTATGTCCATTCAATAGAATTTAATGTTAAGCAGCAGGAACTTGACTTATATTGACTTGTCTTTATTGAGACCTTTTATAACGAATTTTGCCAAATCCTCATGTCATCATTCCTATTTTATGTTTACAAAGGAACATCCAAAGTTGTGAGGAACTTTAATCGATTGCCAGTAATAAGCCAATTACTTACTTACAATACAACAGTTTGTTTCTCCGGAAAATTATACAGAGGTATGTTCTCAACGTCTGCGACATTAACCCGACAGCCTACAGCTATGTACAAAACAATTTGAAATTTATTTGCCTCTCGCCTTTGTTCATCGACTAATAAAAAGTTTGCTATAAACCAAGAGTCAAAGGATCGTTCTGTTTATGCGGCAAGGCGGCTGGCGCTGGCGGCTTCCGGCGGCGCGGCGGCGGCGCGGCGGCGGCGCGGCGGCGGCGCGGAGGCGGCGGAGGTCCGCAGCGTCCGCGATAGGCCATCATAACTCCGAGGCGGAATGTCCCGCGCGGGACGCATTCTGCACCAAAGCGCGCCACACAATACAACTGGCAATTCAATTTTCTTACCGACAATATTGGTATTGCTTATTATCCCCTGTCGGCCAAAACAGTGGAATCATTTACGACAGTGCTTTCAAGTAACGCGTTTTCTCCTTGCCACTCTCGTGCGCTTCTAAAATAGTTTCGTTCGAGTAATCGTTTTGTGAGGTAGTTTGTCCTATCTTCCTACGCCTATTTTTTTTTTGTACGTATAATTTTTACAAACATTGCTAAGATTTAAGTATGTACAAGCGTAATGTAGTAATGATAGTGGTATGTACCTATAATCATCTGCCTAATTTTAATCCCGCGACCCTATGAAGATCTTCCGTAATGTAGTAATGATAGTGGTATGTACCTATAATCATCTGCCTAATTTTAATCCCGCGACCCTATGAAGATCTTCCGTAATGTAGTAATGATAGTGGTATGTACCTATAATCATCTGCCTAATTTTAATCCCGTGACCCTATGAAGATCTGAAAGCAAAAACTGAAACCAACTGTAAACTTTTCATAACCAAAATGTCTTGCTTTTGCTTGTTAAGTTTAATCTTATATAACTCAATATTTAAGATTATTAAAAGCTCCCTCCGATCTCGCAATATCCATTAAGGACCTGTAGTTTGAAGCTTCTTACCTAATTAGGTATGAGGGTCCCCCACCCTCGCAGCTGTGACATGCGCGCGTCGAAATGCGAAATGTCGCGGCAGTTTTAAATTTTATTACTTTTCATACAAGCCGAAGTTAAATCGAGATGTTTATACCTACCGCACAATTTTTCTTTCCGATTTTCGTTTCAGCTAACAAGAATTTGCGTTTAGGTAAGGTATTTGTAATAACGAGTTTTTTTTTAAACCATCTGAGAAATATAAAACAGATTTCTTAATTCTGAAAAATATAGATGTAGGATTTAGTTTAGACAAGTTATTAAAAAGTAACAAGATCTAATGAATTTCACTCTGTAGAAATAAAACAAAGTAAACCCTTTTTGTAGTGTTTTTTTCCATTAGAAATACACTACTGATTGTTTTAATTTGATTTTGTGACTCAAAAAACATTACATACAAATTACTATATAGTTTGAGTTGATAAATTTTTGCTCAATTTACTATGTTTACATACCTATAAATGCGGGAAATAGATACATCTCTTAAACCACTTTCCCTATCGTCCGTAATTTATTTCTCTAAGAGTAGTCGTCATTCCCTGGCCACCACCAGATCTGACTTCAAAGGACTTTTTCTTAAAGGGTTTTCTTAGAGGGTCTTTAGACTAAAGTCTAATAAAATAAAAACTAATCCGAAGACAATTATTGATCAAAAAGAAAATATCCGAATCGGATATCCGACTTAAAATTACTTGGTATACCCTACATAACTTTAAGAACTTAGTAATTATATTATTATTTTATGCATTTCGGTTTTTTTTTCGGCGGTTTAATTTTTTGATAAAAAAGTTTTTAGACGTTCGTTTGCATGAGTGCCGCAATTGTACCTCTAATAATTACAATTATTGTAACGGATCACATTAAAATGGTGTTATTTTCAAAAAATAAATTAATATTGTAAGAAGTACACAATTTAATTATTTCTGAAAATGTACTTACTTAATATATTTTTTTAAATATTTTTTTAATTTTAAGAAACTTGGGTTTCTTCTGATTTGACATTCTGTATTTAGGCATAGACAAAGTAGAACGCTGCGCTTCCGTATTGCCGCCGCACGTACTTGCAGGTTTATACCTAAAGTGCGGAGTAAGCCAGAAAAAAAGGCTTGACAATACATTCATCATCATCATCATCAGCTTGTAAGAGCCCACTGCTGGACATAGGCCTCTTCTCTGGCACGCCATGCACATTTACATTACATACATGTTATTTTATTTTAGTTAAATATGTAAACTGAAGGTAAACTATGTTTTTTGTTTTTAATTATATTGTAGGTATGATTTTGCGTGTACTGTTGGATTAAATAAAATTGTTGTGTACCTCTATTATCTATTGTTTAATTCTCAAACTGGCGGGCACACTGGATGCGGTAGCGCGTATATTGCATTGTAAGTATATAGGTTTTTTACGAGAAAAATTATTTAATAAGTAGATTTCCGGGTTCGCTGATAACGAAAATGACATACCTACCAACATTTTGAAACCAAGATGGCAGAAATTCGAGCTATTAAACTTTCCAAAGGCAAGTCTGAGCTATCAAGCACTATACGCAAAATACCTTGTGTAAAATATTTAGGTCTATGTATGTTTATATAATATTATAATATCACTGTCTGATCTGAGACCGCTCGCTGCTACAGTTAAACAACCAAGTTTTCGTCAGCAGCTATTGTTCTATCATCCCTACGATTTAAGTTTTGTCTGTGAAAATAAAAAAGGTAAGTTTGTAATGCGACGGTTTTTTAAATGTAATATCGGTATCAAAATTGTTTTTTTTCAGCTTCATATAGATCCTAATCAGATGTTATGGTTCATTGTTTTGACATCTGTTGTCAAAACTTGTTTACATTTGAATAAAAATAAAACGAAATACGAGAGCGCGAAAACAAAAATTTGACACAGAACCGGCCTCGGCCGTGGCCACAAGGGTACTGACGGGGTAGGGAGCGGCGCGGCATGGCATCGGACCGCGCGAAAACGATGTTTTTTTTTAGTTTTTGCTGGTTTTTTGTCTTTTCGTTAAACTTAAAAATTCTTACTATAGTAGTATGTCTAAAATTTAAGGTCAGCAATTTTCATTCCAAAAATCAAATAAAAACAATCAGCGGTTTAAAAATAAAATGGAAAAAACGGAACAAAAAGGGGTAACTTTGAGATTTTTTTCTATCAACTAAAATTAATTAGATCCTGTTTCCCTTTAGTATGATGACTAGATTAGATCCTTAACTAACACATATATTTTTTTCAGAATGAAGACATCAATTTTGTATGTCTCAGATTGTTTAAAAAAATCTCAAAAACACAAATTTTTGAACCACCAAGCCTTAACTTGCATCTCTATGTCTTAAACAATAACTTTGATTAAAGACCGAATGACGGTTCTCCCACCGAGGAATAATAACGTGGCCTCGAAACACCTCTAAGTCCGCAAGTAGTTTCTCTTTGGAAACAGTAATTTTAATACGGACATAACTGTTAGTAGGGTGCGCGTTCAGGGAATATCGTTTGTTTAGCCAACTAGGAAGGTAAACGACACTGTAGATAATACCTATAGCTGCCTTAAAGATGGACCGCTTGTAATTACTTATTGTGTTTCTAGAAACTATGAAAATTTATTGGATTAGTCAGCCTTACAATGACTTATTAGGATAATCGTAGTAGCTAGCTACCACATAGTAGATCTTCTATCAAGTTCCTTTTTCTTATCTCTAGCACATTAACTTTATACAGAGGTACAAGAACTGCCCTTCAAGCCACCCATTATTATCCTAAATTATGTATGCAGAATAGACACATACGAATTAGGTAGAAGAAGGGTGAGCAGGTTGATGTGCTGGCTACTGTACATGCTACTTAATCTGAAACCAACGTCCAATAACAAAAACGGTACTTAACTATCCCAAACCCAAATGTGTACACTTTTAGCTTTACATTTTATGTACCAAAAAGCAGCCCTGATACCGTCTAAAAAGTTCCAGTTTCATTATAATTGCATTAAACTAACTAACACCCATCTAATAATATAAGAAAATACGTGGCTGAATCCTCATCTGGTGTTCTCTGTGTAAGCGGGGTGTGACTTGAGCGCGGCGGCGGCAGGGCGCGGCGGGCGCGGTCCCTGGGGAGCGGGCGGCGGCGGCGCGGGCCGGCTCTCCAGGGACCAGGAGCGGGCGGCAACTCCGCTTCCACAGGGACCCCCACCACCACCTACCCTGGGACTCCCTAACCCGGAACAAGGTCGGGAGTCGGGACTGAACGGAAGCGCTATTTGATATTTTAACAAGATAGAGACTAAAGACCATGCTTAGTTACGAACAAATTAAAGATGACGTGAATGCCTGAAAACGAATAAATCCAAAATAAAATCCTGGAATACCTACAATGTCTAAGATATGGTCAATTAATTAGGGGGATGATACACGGTTATCAGTACTAGGGGGGGTACCACTTATCTACGGACCGTGTGACGCTTTTTCGTCCTTCATTTAAAAATGGAATACCTATCTGCACCTCGTGCGCTGACAGATATACGTGACAGGAGTAATTACAGATAATAGTGCTCTTACAGGCAGAGTTCATGTGCTTTTTCTTATGATCTTTCCTCTCCTGCTTGTATGTTGATGTTGTGGCTAAGTAATAGACACTCTCACCCTTAGTTAGGAGGAGTAAAACCTAAAATTTGAATTCAATAATTGAAGATTATTCATAAATTCAAGTAGATGAGAGGTCAGCATCAACATAAAACTGTTATTATATGGCTTTAGCGTATTTCCCAGAGGCTCGCAGGCGGCGGCGGCGGGGCGGGCGCGGCGGGCGGGCGGGGGTGCGCGCCGCCCAGGGGAAATTTGCCGCCAACTCTCCACGGAGTCTCTACAAGTTTTATGAACGCTCCCCGCTCCCCTCATGTCAGGCCTCACCCTTCCACCAGAACTTGCTGCCAGGTCCATCACGTCGTCGTCGTCGCAGTCTTCTCGAAGTTAAACACAACATATAGACAAATAACAAGTGTACTAGACACTTAAGATACTTAAATCCTTTTTTAGGTATGTTAAATGAATTAATTTTGTATCTGTGCCTATGTCTATGTATCATGGGCGCTGCATAAAAATATCACCAGCTTAGAATAACAAGATAAAAAAAAACTTGACGTACAAAGCTAAATTGACTTAACCCTCTTCAAAAGGCTTACAAATACGTGGGTCCGAAGCTTTTACCTCGCATTAAACATTCATACGTTTTATTCTGATCTTAACACCTATCATCTATGTGTATGCTTTAAGGTATATCTCTTTCGTTTAGCGGACATTCAAAATGGACAACAAATAATTTGTAGAAATTAAAAATTAGACTTCCATAAAATTTTATATACAGCTATACGGTAAAATACCGTATATGGCATGGTACCTGTAACTAACCCTTGCGCCTGCAAACCAGAGTACACTCAGACTCTACAGACCGGTATCCGGTACGAATATCTATGTAGACTTGCAAATCTATTGGGGGGAAGGCCTATGTCGAGCAGTGGACGTCTTTCGTCTGAGATGATGATTGTTTTAAAGGCAGTTGCTTCCCACGAAATTGTAACTGAGCAACGTCTTTAAATTATACAATAAAAAAACTAGTGTTCCCGAAACGCAAATAAAGACATACAAAAATACAAACTCACCCAGAAACAGGAAACGAACATCGATATTTAATTTTACAATGCTCGCCCCGCCGGAACCGAACCCGTTCCTCTTTTCAAGTGGAATGAAAAGCAGATAATACAAAATGGGTGTAAGCTATTTCGCTTAGGGTGCTGTTATGTTACCTTTAAACCTCGCTTCAAGTTGCAATGACTTCAATATGAGCACCCGCATCACTTTATAGTTTATACCCTATAGTTTTGCTATTAGCTATTTTGGTATCTTTGATGCGATTTATTTAGGGTCCGTAACTTTATGTCGAAAGTTACACAAACGAAATAGGTATTTAACCTGGGTATACGACTGAACAAAATAATACTTCGGCACATAACTACCTATTCTCTATCAATTTAAGAAGCTAAAACTAAAAGTAGTAGTTTGAACAATATGTAATCCATACTTCCAAGGTATTGGGTAAGAACAAAGCTGGTACCTACCTATTGCATTAGACGTCCCCGGAGGCGACCGGAGCCGGAGTCTCATCCTGCGCTCCCCGCGGGACACATTACGAAAGAACCGATCGATATGCCACACTTTACAATATCAGCGATGCCAATCTCTTCAGCAAGAAATAGTATAGGTACAAAGATAGGTAAAAATATGATAGCATAGCGAAAGGCGTGGGTAAACAATTAGGTATTTAATGAGGATATATTTCTAGCTCTCTAAAATAAAACTACTACTTAGATATAAATAAGATACATAGATATAAATAATTAGTGCTATGCAAACTATGCATTTAATACCTATACAAAACAAATATCGGTTCCATTCGCGTTCTATTTATCGTCTTTTGGTAGATCTACTTTTCTTAGATAGATCTTTAGCCTTAGCGCGAAATATAATTAATTGACTGTAAGCCAACTTATGCTCGCCTCTCTGTGCTTTTCCGACTATGCTTGGGAAAGTGCACCCAGCAGCCGCAGTCGCCAGCTAGACAAATGACGCAAAATTTAATGACAGTCACACACGGCCGCGACGCTTAATGCCCGGCTGACCGCGGACAGTCACTGACAAAATACTGAATATTAGGGCTGCGTCCATCAGCCGCCCTGAAAGCTGCCTCATTGACGCAGATCATTAATTTCACACGGCCATAACCACGAGCTTAATTCCCTCTCATTCGTCGGGGATAAATTATTATTAAATCGCTTCGGCGCCAGAGCATGCACTTTTAACAAAATTGCGTAGAAAAACGAAAATTTTCAAACCTTAGCTAATTTTATAGTCTAACGCTATACAACAACCTAAACCGAGCTGGTTAATGGATGAAAAATATTTTATATGAAACTAGTCGACCCGACGAACTTCGTACCGCCTACCTTATAACTATGTTGTTAACCCGGTAATTATTTGAATTTTCTCCGTAAGAACCATTTTTGGACTTCAACGAACATTATAAAAAAGAATTGGTATAATTGGTCCAGGCGTTGTTATTTATACGCTTACCAATACATTTTGCTATTCATTTTTATATATTATAGATTTTAATACATCGCGATTAGGTTGACTGAAATTTTTGAGTCCGTGATATGATTAGGTAATTAAATATTCTAAAAATGGATAAATAATGTTGAAAATGTATGAATACAGGTTTAATTCTCTGTTTAAATAAAGAAATGTTTTCTTTTAGTATATTGTTATATCTTCAGGATTTATAAGGTACGGTGACAGGTGGCATTACAAAATTCTATCCTGAATACCTGCCTACCCTTAGATGTAACGGGGAAAAAATAGTCAACCTTATATTTTCATTTTCTAAAGGCTTCATCTATACTTTCGTTTGGTATGTAACTTATTTATTAACTCGCGAAGTTAAAAAAAAAAAAAATCGATATTATATAAGTTAATCATATCCTAGACTGAATTTTTTTAGACAACTTATACTAAGTACTCGCGATATATATTTATTTAACAAATTATTTTTTTTTAGCCATTGCCAACCAACGTGGTGAAGGTCGTTGTATAGCAGGATCTCCCTACTATTACATACACAGAATAAGGAAGACTGCTCTCTCTCTCTATTACTTAAGTACAATCTTAGTTAGCTTGCGTCAAGTCAGTCAGACAACCTAGTATTATAAATTTTATAGCCTAAAGTTTTGGCATAAAACTATTTAAGTACATTTTATTTAATAGTATTTTAGTATGCTGTAATGTGAAACATTTCAATAAAATAGGAATACAGAGTATTTCTGACAAGGAGATAATTAATAACAAGAAGAATTCAGCTCACCATACATACATACAACTTTCCTTTTCTTTCCAATCTTAAAACAAATAATCAGCTGTCCCGTTCATTGACCGCGTCAGCTGATTGAACCTTATTGAACAACTTTTTTTTTTGAGATTTCGGTACACTTAAATTTTTCGATTACTTTGTGAAAGTTGTTAGGTTTGGTGAGCTAAATCACCATTTTAATTATTACAGAGACACGAGCATAGGTCTGTATGTACAATCCTTTAAAATCTTGATTTTATATAAGTACATGGAAGAATAAAAACTTTTTATAAAAAAGTTAAACCGCCGAAAAAACTGAAAAGCATTAAATAATAGGGAAACATTTTCTATTAGGCCTTAATTTACTCACTTCTTAAAGTAATTTTGGATTACCAAGAAATTTTAAGTCGGCGCCACACCACACAAGCAAATTCATTATCTGGGTGAATATTTAGACCTTCAAAAACATGCGTCCGGACGTGAAACTGCGAGATTGAAGAATCTATGAGCCTGAGTTTTTAATATGTTATTATAAATCCAAAAAAGGACCTAGACCTAAACAGTTAGTAATAAATTGGATTTAGGAAACGTGGAAAAAAAAATTTTTTTCACCTAAAATCGGCCGTCAGCGGTGCGTCCGGACTCCGACCAGCGCTCAAAATGATGTTATAACTTTTTAACTATAGGAGACTGAACTAAAAACTTTATTTTAATCGATGGTTGATACGTTGTTTAACATTTAAAAAAATATGATAACTTAATTTAATAATCTGTTAAAGATATTATTCAACTTATACGAGCGTCCGAAGTTTAGTACTTTTTGAACTACCGCGCAGTTCTTCTTACAGAACTCGCTAACCAATGGGTTTTAAGTTTTGTAGTGTCAGTGCCGTAAACCCTTAGTGATGCTGAGTAAGTCACAGTAGTGACACATGTACTGAGATGCTTCATTTCGACTCAATCACGTTATGTTTGAGCGCAGTTACGCTTGGTCACCCTTTCTTAAAAATCTGTTCTGTAGCATAGAAAAAAAACAAGCCATTAATCATTGTTTTAATTAGATTATAATGAAATACTATGTGTTTTGCATACTATTGTAGTATTATTTACGTGCTAGACCTTTTATTTCCTACAAATAATCCCCTTTTTTTTTTAATTGCTAAGATCGCTGTCCATAAGATCGCTGTCATTTCTGAGATCGCTGTTCCTTAGGACAGCGATCTTAGAGTCAATGACAGCGATCTTGTAATTTACTTTTCAATTTCACTGTTACTATTTTTTTCTAGAATTCTTCTTTACTATGTAGTGTAGGTATAATGTTTCTGATAAAGGGTATTATCAGTTCAACCACAGGTGAACTTCTGAAGGCGAGTAGAAAACCGATCCTTAGGGCCAACAGCTACAGTAGGTAATTGTATAAATCCGTTTAGAGGCATAGCACAGGTAAAGTACCGCCACCCGCGAAAATATTTAATATCTTCAAAACAAAGGCAAATATCGAATATTCCACTAGATGATGAAGCCTTTGTAGGCGGGGAAACTCCTGACGAGTACCCTGCAGCCCCGGAGGGAGCCGCAGGATAATGTGGGGTTCGCATCCACTAAAACACAGCCGGTGTCCTCCTCGGCTGTTGGCAAGGGGGTCACGGCAGATCTTTGATCTTTATGTGTAACTCTGCTACCTCCTTCAGCATCGGCTAGTAAGCCTCTTCACGGAGGGCCAAGATGGTAGTCCCCCCAGAGCGTGAATGGCTCTCCCAACGCTGAACGACGGAACTGGACACTGCGTTCCGTCATCCTTTCCAGGTTTGTTATATGAGCAGAGCTTGTTACTGTGGGGCACGGCGGAGTGTTGACCTCATAGTGGCAGTTGAAAGACCCTGCTACTTCCTCCTCGACCGCCAGGTGCTACAGCTATTCCACCTTGGCCACAGCACCCAGCGATCGCGCGTGGCAGTGTCCTTACACTGACACCCTCTCCTATGGGGCTTGTAAGTGCCTCATTGGTACGCCCATTGCTGTCAGCGATGACGACATCAAGCCGACCGCAAAACGGGGAGGGATGACAGCCCAGAATCTACTCCCCTGCGCGTTCGAATCAGCCGGATAGACCTGTGATCCCAACGGTCGGCGAGTTAGTCATCAAGCCAACCGTGAGCAGGACTATTATTCCCAGCATCTAATAACGCAGGGTTTCTAATCAGCCGAGCCATAAATCTCCACATGGACGTGCCATTGGTGGAGCCCCTAAGTCCCGTAATCCACCTCTTCGCCATCTTTCCCTCTTCCTCTTCAATTACTCCCTTCTTCTTTCTCCTCGTTTATCATCCTTTTTAACGCGCTTTTTAACCCCCCCACGGAGCCGAGGAGTACGCCGTGGTGGGGGTACAAAGCCCCGCTCTCATTATCGACTCACACTATGCTCTCTGATAAAGCAGAGAGCATGTGGAGCGCCACTCTCGCCATATTATTAGCCACCGAGCGATCACACCAAACGGTAAACGAAAAGTGTCATCGATTAGTGTTGCCCAGGGTGCACCACGTGGAGGTTTATCTGGCCAGAGCCCCAGATAATGTAGCCTAGTATTTTAAAGGCACTGTTGTATAGCTTTTAGGTTTAATACCAAGGAAATCTACAGATTGTTGCCAAAAGTGGCCATTTTTAGCAACACTTTGTAGCTTTCTATGGTTTTTAACCACCATTGCTCTAAAAATGCTAGGCTAAATTATCTTGGGGAATACTGTTTCACTTTTTTGATACTTTCCTCAGTTTGAAGATAAATTTACTCTTTTCGCTTGCTACTTTAGCTGTGTTATGCCTCTTAAGTATCAGAGATTTAAAAACTCCAAAAGCACGGAAAAGAAGAGTAGTAGTATTGTTCTTCCAAAAGGATGATAAAACCTTGCTGAAGAATTACAGGCCGATCTAACTTTTTAGCCATGTTTACAAACTGTTCTTGAGAGTCATTTGGAATCGTATTGTGCGCAAGATTGATGACTTTCAGCCACCCAAACAAGCCGGTTTCCGTAAAGGCTTCAGGACCATAGACCTGTTGTCCTTTACGGCATGTTGATTAGATGTTTGAATATTCCACAGAAATAGTAGGTTCATCCAAAGAACCAAGGGTAACGTTACTTTTACATATAATATTACAAAATAAAATCTAAATAAGAAGCGATGGAGTTTTTTTTTATGTTTCTTTTATCTTAATATATAGATGCAAGCTTGTTAAAACTGTGCCAAGAATTCTATTATTATTTCTTGAAATAAAATAATAACTTTTTACAATAAAATATTATGTTCAACATGTTTTTATTTCAGTTATATGAGGTGTTCTAAGATCGCTGGCAGTGAATATAAGATCGCTGTCCTAATTTTTTCAAAAGCGATTTGCAGAGAAACTATTGGGTAAAAAAGAGTCCCTCCATCATGAAAACTATAACTTTTTGTTCTTGTATACGATAAACTTATTAAAATAATCAAATTCTTAAAAAAATCATGGACAGCGATCTTAGATGAAGAATATTTTTTGTGAGAAATACCCATCTATGTAAAGCGCGATGCGCAGCGGCATACGTTTTTCGGTTATTTCTTTGAATTTCAGGTAATTTAGTGATCTTTATTCGTTGATTTTGTGGCACCGACTCAAAATTTCTTGGTAATCCAAAATTACTTTAAGAAGTGAGTAAATTAAGGCCTAATAGAAAATGTTTCCCTATTATTTAATGCTTTTTAGTTTTTTCGGCGGTTTAATTTTTTTATAAAAAGTTTTTATTTTTTGCTTTTCAGTTTTTTTTGGGCTAATTTTTTGACCCCAGCTAATCATACTTCACCGGGTGGTCGCACCCCACAAGGTGGCCACACAACCTGGTGAAGGTTGAGGGACTAACAGGATGAGGTTCGATCACGACCGGTCGGTGAGGCGATTTGTGAGGGAGGCCTATGTCCAGCAGTGGACGTCTTTTGGCTGATTTTATTTCATTTCCAAAGATATTGTAAGTAGGTATCAAAAGTTATAATGTAACACGGAAATGCAACCTGTGAGTGGATAAATCGACCCGCCGACCAAAAAGTCACCCCTATTTTCTCACCCTTAGGGTGGGAATTTTATTTCCAAATTTTTATGGGACCAACTTCAAGGTATACCCTGTCGATTAAAAAAAGAATTATCAAAATCGGTCCACACAGTAAAAAGTTATGCGTGATCATACATAAAAAAAAAAAAATATATACGCGACGAATTGAGAACCTCCTCCTTTTTGTTTTTTCGTCGGTTAAAAATTATATTTTACCTACAATCCTACCAAGTTTGAGGCATTCAAATAAAAAATATCCAATTCTGATAGGTAAGTACTCATAATAAAAATAAGTAAGTATAATACAAAAACACAACCGCATGTCCAAACTCATTCTTACCACAGACAATTGAATACTTTCTTACTAATAAATCGGTTTATTACAAAAATACTTAGCATTATGTTTATTACACCTTCTTAATTGTAATTTTGTTATAATATTAAGTAGAAATGTGTTTGGTAGTGTAGTTTACGCCCAATACCTTTTTTTTTTTTTCAATTTGAAATACCCTTATAGCGCACACTAACGCACACTCGCTAAACCCTGTATTGTCTGATCTGCAAACTTAATCTACTATCTACTTTTGTAACGTTCGTTAGTCTCGCTTAAACTCGAGAACGGCCGTGCCGATTTAGCTGATTTTGGTTTTAAAATGTTCGTAGTAGTCCAGGGAAAGCTTAAAAGATGAGAAAATATGGAAAAATTGAGAGGCAGTTAGTAAAAGTAACAATTAATTTCCCATACAAATTGTAAGGCGCGATGCAAAGTTCGCCGGGACAGCTAGTAGTAAATATAATTACCTCACTTGGTTTGCTTTGCTGATCTATAATAAAACATAGTTAAGTATTCAAACAACTCACCTTTTAGAGACCTTGGTTTGGCTTGTTTTCTTCGTGACATCGTTATGGAATTACATGCCAAATGTTGTGTACTACTTTGAACTACAAAATTTTACTATTACCTATATCTTTTTAGAAACACATTTTTGCTTCGGCAGAAAAGTTCTATAAACTTTATTTGGCGACGCGATTTATGTTGTGAAAATGCAG
Organism: Euspilapteryx auroguttella; assembly: GCA_951802225.1. NCBI lineage: Eukaryota > Metazoa > Arthropoda > Insecta > Lepidoptera > Gracillariidae > Euspilapteryx > Euspilapteryx auroguttella. Next base: position 8,617,448 of record OX637646.1, read on the forward strand.
AGGAAAGCGGCATAAAGTTACCGGAACTGATGCGCGCCCCGCGCCTACTGAGCCGGGACTGGCGCCCAACAAGTGGCAAAAACAAACTACCGCGCAAACTCCAACCCTTGCCTTCATACCACGCATGGTATTCAGACTTGTGAAGGCACACATTACAAACTTACTTTGTACTTATTTTAATTTAGCGCACGCACGCTATTATGCAGGGAATCACAGAGGACCAAATTATTCTTGGAATCTTAAAATTTTATTGTTAAGTATTACTTACTAACTAAATAACCAAAATCATCAACCAAGGTCATATAGAAGGTGGTGAGATCCCCTCATCCACTATTTAAGAGCTGATCGTCTTCAAACGGCAGGTCAGATCTTCATCAGACATGACTAGGAACACTCGGCCTGAAATTATGTATGATACAAAAAAAAACTAAACGAAAATCGGTTCATCCGTTTGAGCTCTACGATGCCACAGACAGATACACAGACAGACAGACAGATACAGAGAGGACAGAACGAAAACAGAATACATGCATTGTAACTTCTCGGGAGTATCTGACATAGCGAATCAGCAGCCACGGCTGGGAAACACACCTCTGAAACAAGTAGATCACTTTAAGTATCTGGGCTCTGTGATATCTTCAACTGGCTCCATAGAAAAGGATATCGAAAACCGTAAAATGACGGGATGGCTTAAATGGAGATCGCTGACTGAAATTCTATGCGATGCAAGGATGCCAATCGAAGTAAAAGGAAACGTTTACAAGAGAGCAATAAGACCCGCCCTTCTATACGGATCCGAGTGCTGGCCTATGCGGAAGGTAGAGGAACAACAAATTCATGTCACAGAAATGAAGATGCTTAGGTGGTCTGGTGGTGTTACCCTCAAAGACAAGGTGAGAAACGAGCACATAAGGGGAACATTTAAGGTGGCCAATATCGTCGACAAGCTCAGAGAAAACCGCCTGCGCTGGTACGGCCACGTCATGAGACGTGACGAAAATCACATGACGAGAGCTGTGATGAACATAGAGCAACCCAGAAGAGGCCCAGGTCGACCGCCGGCAACCTGGATAGGGACCATTAATAGGGACATGAAGACGACGGACCTACAGCCAGAAATTACCCAACAACGCCAAGAATGGAGAAAGAGGACAAGGAGGGCCGACCCCAATAGAAATGGGACATAGGCCAAGATGAAGAAGAAGAAGAAGACATACAGACAGACAGATAACCACGTTAAAATTATAACACCCCTCTCTGAATTTTCGTTCAGGGGTTAAAAAAGCGCGTTGCACCTGAAACTCGTGAACGTGCACGCGTATCATGCTTGTGTGAGTGAAATAAGACATTATATAAAGTAATGTATGTACTGAGCGGTAACCTAGACCTAGAGGTGACCGAGCGCGGGGGGCCGCACTTGCAGAGAGAGGCACGGTGAGGTGGGGAAACGCTACGCTGGGGAGGCAGGGAGTGCCTATACTGTATGTAGTAGCAGCAGGTTACTCTGAACCTGAACTGAAATCTGAAATATACTACTGATGATATGGCTGAATGAACTATGTTCTCAGCCTGCTCAGAATAGGCAAATATAATAATATAGAGAAATACAACAGTCAAAAACAAGTTTGATGAGTCTGTCAGTATCACATTCAATCATTCAAACTCTAATACACTAGGTAGGTTGGTTGTCCAGCAATCAATGAGAAAATAGAGATGGGCGTTTGTTGAAAATAAAACAATCGAATTATTCGAATGATTTACGTTTAAAAGGTTATTCGTAAATCGAAGTTTTTTTTTATTCAATTGATTTATCTGTATTCGAATAAATTTTCGGCATGTGAATAACAAAAGAAATATTTTATGCATTTTCATAATAAGTAAAATCTATACCAATATTATAAAGAGGAAAGATTTGTTTGTTTGTTTGTTTGTAACGAATAGGCTCTGGAAATACTGAACCAATTTGAAAAATTCTTTTACTGGTAGGAAGCTACATTAACCCCGAGTATCATAGGTTAGATATAGTGTCATATTAGATTTTCAACAAAATTAGGGATCCTTACCTAAACTCAAATAATGTAACCCAAGGTGCAATATTTTTTTCCGTTGTTTACATATTTTGACAGGTGGTTTGTTGTTGTTGTTTGTTTTTTAATCGGCCATTCTGGGCAGTCAAAAGAACATAGTTTATAGAGCCAAGTCTTTTGTAGTATCTTATATTCTATGGCGTAACGAAGTAAGTCAGGAAAGCTCGTAGCATATAAAATTAATTGCATTTTGTTGTGATTGCTACTGAAAAAATTAAGAAATAGGTACATACTTATTTTTGTTGTTAGCAGCAGTGGTTTAAGTCTTTAAGGAGTAAAATAATAATAATAACATAGTAAAAGCTTTATAAGTAAAAATAATAGTTTTATTCTTGGATAAGAAAACAACAATTGTCTCAATCTCCTTCTCATAAATATATAAAAATAAATCGTGGTTCGTTGGTATCGCTAAAACTTGAGAACGGCCTGGCCAATTTAGCTAATTTTGGTTTTGAAATGTTGAAAGTAGTCCAGGGAAGGTTTAAAAGGTGAGAAACTATGGAAAATTAGGTTAAGTTAGTAAAAGCACAGAATACCTAATAGTAAAAGTACAGATGGCTCACTCCACTTATCTAAAGTAACGATTATTAATTCCAGTCAGTAAAATGACAAGGTGCCCAAGGTGCAATTGTAGCGGGTCACCCATTTTTACATTGACATTTTACTGATGAGTACAAATAAAGCACATTCTAGCTCCCTCGATATAAACTCGAGATAACATCTCTCTCTCTCTCACTCTAATCTCCACAGCAATGAATGTAAATGAATGAAAAAAAAACATTCGAATTATTCGAACAGGCCAATTTTACAACAAATAGTTCGATTGTTCATTCGAATTCATTCATTCGCCCATCCCTTCCAGTGTTGCCACCTTAGTGGATTTTCCACTAAATCTGGTGGTTTGGAACCCCCATTTAGTGGCCATTTTTTGCGTTTAGTGGCTAGTGGATTTTTTTAGTGGAAAAATTAGACCAAGAACTGTTGCAGTTTTTGAATAAATTGAAATTGCGGTATGCTGTTACAAAGCGTATGAACTAAAGATGTTTTAGACAATTTAGTAGAATTACAACATTTTTCCTTTTTTTTTTTTCAATGAGGGGTTTTCAAAGTGACAGAAAAGAAAAAAAAAGTTTCATAATACGCCGGTAGATGGCGGTGTCTAAAGCAATATAAGAGAAATGGGAGATCGAATATTGACTGAATCTTTGGATTGAATCATTTTCTGCTAAGCACAAATCTTAATTTCACCTACTCCATCACTGCCTCAGTTAAATTTTAATTTTTATGTTTCATTTTGAGCTATTGAATCATTCATTTCAGCTTGACCTATTGCTCCTGGCAGAGCGCCATCTGGTAGCAGCTTAATAAAACTTGTTTTTTTCTTCTGAGCTGTCAAATTGAAAACCTCTCATTGAATACAAAGTCGATGTTTTTTTTTTTTCATATTTTTGTCCATACTTCGAGGACCCTTAGTTTTCTTTGTAGCTGTCTTGAGCACCTTATTATAGTTTTTAAAGACGATAGTTTAAGATCTAGATGGCAATAAAATTTTAAGGTTGCGAATTTGTTAATTTTTAGAAAAAGGTTGTCCCTCTCGGTATGGCGCAAAATTAAAAAAAAAATGCGTTTTTTACAATGTGGGAGATGGTTTCTTATTTCTTACATAAGCGAATTCATTAAAACTTTATTAAATTAATACTTTCGCCAGAATAAATTCAAAACGCGTAAAATTTTTAATTTCGCGCCATACCGAGAGGGACCACCTTAAAGTTTCAAGTTCAAGTTAGGGCACAAGTCCTAAAAATTGAACATTAAAAAATCCTTAAAAAATAAAAGGGCCCAGGGAGGCAAATCTTAACTAAAAACGATTGACTCGTATCGTAATTGTCTTGTTCTTTTTGGCGACTTCGTTAACCATTGCTGTTTTCTTTGGGCGTGTAACAGAAATCACATTTAAAGCGGCAAAGGTTAACGAAGTCGCTAACAAGTCAATTACGAGTCGATCGTTTTTAGTTAAAAAATTTGCCTCCCAGGTCATATATTTGGGGTAGAACGCATAGCAAACGGTCACTACTGTCCCCTATTTACGTATGTCCACTCATCTGTCATGCACCCTAGTGGAAATTTTAGTGGATTTCAGAATGGGACATCTTTTTGTTAGTGGTTTTCTGGTGGTTTGAGGAGCCTTATCTGGTGGATTGCTATTTCAACCGTTGGCAGTGTTGCCACCTTAGTGGATTTTCCACTAAATCTGGTGGTTTGGAACCCCCATTTAGTGGCCATTTTTTGCGTTTAGTGGCTAGTGGATTTTTTTAGTGGAAAAATTAGACCAAGAACTGTTGCAATGTTTGAATAAATTGGAATTGCGGTATGCTGTTACAAAGCGTATGAACTGAAGATGTTTTGGACAATTTAGTAGAATTACAACATTTTTCCTTTTTTTTTACAAATTTTAATACAAAGTCGATGTAATTTTTTTTTTTCATATTTTTGTCCATACTTCGAGGATCCTTAGTTTTCTTTGTAGCTGTCTTGAGCACCTGATTATAGTTTTTAAAGAAGATAGTTAAAGATCTAGATGGCAATAACATTTTAAGTTTGCGAATTGGTTAATTTTTAGAATAAGGTCGTCCCTCTCGGTATGGCGTAAAATTAAAAAAAAACGCGTTTTTTACAATGTGGGAGATGGTTTCTTATTTCTTACATAAGCGAATTCATTAAAACTTTATTAAATTAATACTTTCGCCAGAATAAATAAAAAACGCAAAAAAAAATTAATTTCGCGCCATACCGAGAGGGACCACGTTAAAGTTTCAAGTTCAAGTTAGGGCTCAAGTCTTAAAAATTGAACATTAAAAAACCCTTAAAAAATAAAAGGGCCCAGGGAGGCTAATTTCTTAATTAAAAACGATTGACTCGTAATTGTCTTGTTCTTTTTATCGACTTCGTTAACCATTGCTGTTTTCTTTGGGCGTGTAACAGAAATCACATTTGTTAAAGCGGCAATGGTTAACGAAGTCGCTAACAAGTCAATTACGAGTCGATCGTTTTTAGTTAAGAAATTTGCCTCCCAGTTCATATATTTGGGGTAGAACGCATAGCAAAGGGTCACCACTGTCCCCTATTTACGTATGTCCACTCATCTGTCATGCACCCTAGTGGAAATTTTAGTGGTTTTCAGAGGGGGACATATTTTTGTTAGTGGTTTTCTGGTGGTTTGAGGAGCCTTATCTGGTGGATTGCTATTTCAACCGTTGGCAACACTGACCGTTGGCAACACTGATCCCTTCCTTCTCTGGTTCTGATCTGAGTTCTGTCTGATAAAAATTTTGTAAATTATTTTGTGTGTGGTGTCTTTCTTTTTCGCTTATTTCTTTCTAAAGTAACACGAAATTGCAATGAAATATTAATATTAAAGTTGTGTGTGCCGTGCCCGTCCAGAGTTATAAATAAAAAATGGAATTACCTTACGAGGTAATAGTTAGTTTATTCCTCTTTGCAAATTTCCTTTGTTTGAGTTAAATTCTATAGATAGGTACTAATTTTTTTCACGTGATTCTGCGCTCTATAATTTTTGATAAGTTATCACGTAGGTACCTATAATGTGGGACGGCAACTATTTTAAGTCCCATAATTTCAAGTACCTACACATAGAGCTAGTAACAGGAAACAGGAAATCTGTGCAGCTGACCCTGACCCTTTATCTCTTGTTTTGATTTATCACTGTCTTGTTTTTACAATTTCAGGTTCTTGTTTACCTTTTTAAATATTTACCAAAATCAGACCGCCTTGCAGCCAGTGAGACCTGCCAATCATGGTACTTGGCTGCCAATGACCACTACTTCCTGAAGAATAAGATGGCTATATTTTACAAAACCATCCTCAATGAAGACTCCTCATGCCCATTGCAGATATTTATAAATTCATCTATTGATTACTGCAACTATTTATTTAATGAAGTTGAAATCACAAACAAAACACATGATTTCTGGGAAAAAATTGGAGAAAACATAACTAGTTTAACTCTACGAAACTGTGATATTTGTGAAAAAGTATTTCTCTTTATGTTACGAAAGTCCAGAAACCTAGAGGAGCTCCATATTCAGAGTTGCAGAGAGCTGTTCATGTCAGGAAGGCTTTTAGAAGGCAAGACTGATGGTCTTTTATCAGAAAGCCTCGACAACTTGAAAGTTCTGAGCTTATCTGGAAACCAGTATCTCACGGATGCCTTGTTCAACAGATTTGTCAAGGCTGCTCCTGCACTTGAGGAACTTAATCTTTCAGCATGTTCTCTTCAATTCCACTTGGGTTTAGTCAAAAAGTTCTACCCACCTCATATTGATATCACACTAAATCCATCAGAGAGTGTTTTTACCTTCTACTTTGTGTTACAGTATATAAAATTATCTGCAAAGAGTATCAAGAGATTATTATTTTCTAAAACACTGATAGATGGCACAGCTCTTAAGTCACTTTCTGAAGTAAAAGACCTGAGACTGGAATCTCTGGATGTTCATTGTTGTGATCAGCTGACCAATGCTGGAATTTTAGCTTTGTCATCACACCAGATATCATTGCGTGAACTTGATATTGGTATGTGCAGCAGAGTCACGGACCAATCTCTACTGCATATTTGTAACAATCTCTCAAACCTTGAATACCTCAACATCCAACGCTGCCGTGCTGTAACAGATTTGGGAATAGTGGAACTCAACAAACTTAAAAGATTAAGATCATTGAATATATCTCAGTGTGAACTAATAACAAGGAATGGTTTAGAGAATGGCATTTTCTCTGTGATTAATGCAACCTTGGAGGAGTTGGACATACATTCTCTTAATTTGGACCAAAGTGGAATCATAATGCTTTCAGAGAAACTGCCCAAGTTGCGTAGCTTGGATGTGAGTTTTTGTTTTAATGCCATCACAGACACCTCAATACAAGTGATATTTAAAAATCAATTGTTGTTGCAAACTTTGAGAATGAGTCATTGTGATAAAGTGAGTGATGCCGGGCTGACTGGAATGGGAAAGCTTGAGGCGGAGGGGGACGACGAAGGTCCCATAATAAGTAATATTGATGTGGACAACGCTCACCCGAGGATACACTTGGGCTCGAGAGCTGAGGAAGAAATCGTGCGCGACGCAAAGCGAAAACGCGACGTGATGAAAATGTGCGAGCAAATTTCTACTGACACTTACTCAGGATACTCACTGGCGCGCCTGAAGTGTCTCCGCGAACTCGACATCAGCGGTTGCAACAGAATAACTGACGTCAGCCTTACTTATGCTTTTAACTTTAAAGAGTTGTGCATTCTAAACATGAGTCGCTGCCAGCAGGTGACACATGCAGGAATTGAGCACTTGGTGCATAACTGCCCCAGTATTGAGTATTTCAACCTGATCGACTGTTACAACCTGAAAGACGAGGCTATTGTAGAGATAGTTAAAGGACTACGAAGATTGAAGCAGCTGGAATTAAAGGTATGTATAATTTAGTTATTAAGAACAATTTTGATACTTATTCCTTATTTTGTATTTTAATGAATTGCTTCTAAACGATTTGACTAATGTTATTTTCATGTAAGTATTTATTTTAATTTGCGTGTTCCACGGAACGGACGTATTACGCACGGATAACATTAACGCGCGTACAATATTCAGTCAGACAGAATCATACTTTTTTCAGGGCTGCAACCAGCTGACAGACAAAACCTTGCAAGCGGTTCAATCATACTGCGAAAAGTTGCGATTCCTAGACGTGCAGGGTTGCCGCAACCTGTCGCCGGAACTGGCCTGCTCGATCGGGACCTTGCCGACGCTGCACACGGTACTATTATCTAAGCCAGGGCCATACGTCACTGAAGGTGTTAAGAACAGATCATCGGCTCCGACGTTCTTACCGGCTTTGATGAGGAAGCTTTTGTCGAGGCGAGATGGTCCCTCTAATTAAAAAATTACTTAAGGTGGTAACTCTCGCTATGGCGCGAAATTCAAATTTTTTCGTGTTTTTTATTTATTTTGGCGAAAGTATTCATTTTTAATAAAGTTTTAATGAATTCGCGTATGTAAAAAACCATTTCCCACATTGTAATACAACGTTTTTCGGAGACAGACCTACTGATTCAGTGCCTAAGGACATAAAGGCCAAAAATCAACTTAGGTCCTTAGACACAAAATTAGTAGGTCTGTCTTCGAAAAACGTTGTATTACAATGTGGGAAATGGTTTTTTACAAACGCGAATTCATTAAAACTTTATTAAAAATGAATACTTTCGCCAGAATAATTAAAAAACGTGAAAAAATTTGAATTTCGTGAGTTACCGCCTTAAGCCGCATGTAGGAAGACGCGGCGCGTTGCGCGGGGCGTCGTGCGGGCGCAGGCGCGGGCACTGCCGCGGGCACTGCCGCGGGCGCCGACGCGTCTCCTTGTAGGTACTATATCACACATAGGCCTATGTTTTGATCTTGAAGCGTTGCGGGCGCCGCCATCGCGCCGCGGGACCCGCAGCGGCAGTACACACGTCGGCGCCCGCCAACGCGTCTCCGTTTACGGCGTAAACGGTCTCATACATTGCTATGCGTTTGACGCCCCGCGTGCCCCTAAATGAGATCTTAATGTCACGGAAACGATATTTCATTAGCCTATTTCGAAAAGTATCTTATATCAAACTTAAGTTGACAATATATTTGTTGATCACACACAACATAATAATGACAAAATGGAACATGATTTTATCCATAATTTTGTGACTTTTAACATAAATCGTTGTGCTAATCAAGGCGGTTGTGTTTATAAGGTACCTATTTGAACTAAGTACCTATAGTGTATATTATATTCTGTTCCATTCATCTAGTCTCGCAATTTGTAAATAATCTACAACATGTCTTATTTAAGAGGCATAGCACAGATAAAGTAGCGCCACCCGCGAAAAAAATAAAACCTTCTAAACTAAGGCTAAAGATCTGGGTTAAAGATCAAAGAAAGATACTGATTTTTGCCAAAAGTGGCCGTTTTTAGCAACAATGAGTAGCTTTATCTGGTCTTTAATCTAAAAGCTATACATCAGTGCCCTAGAAATACTAGGCTGCATTATCTAGTAAAATACTGTTTTACATTTTTGATATTGGTGGCACTACTTTAGCTGTGCTATGCCTCTTAAAGAGAAAAAGCATACTGCAATTAAAACGTATAATTTATGTAATCCATGAAAGTTATATTAATTGCCATGTGGTTTTTTTTTGGTAACATTCCAAACAAATTTAATAGAGTCACTTTATAATAAAAAAATAGAAGTAAATACTCGTCAATTTCGTTCGACACGCTACTTGTAAGTATTTAAAACATATAAGTGCACGTACAGTACAGTACACAGTATGTAACAGATATAATTTATTTAACCTTAGTAAGTTCGGTAAGGTAGACTCGCCTAAGATCGGATGTGACCGAAGACCGTATACTCGGATTTACTTACAAACTAGACGATTCACCATTTCATTCTGCCTAACTCCTCATATCGCCGTCGGAGCTGCGACGAACAGTAACGGTGTACCGGAGTCTCAAAGAAAAAGAGGGTTTTTTTCGGAATATTTCGGTGATCCGATCTTTACTCCAAAACGTTAATGGCGTTTTGTGGACAGTACTTTTGATTTAGGTACTTTTTCATTCAAAATTTGACCGGAAATCGGATATTATCTCGCGATCTGTAAGTATAATAATATTTTTATTTTAATAGATTCCGCCTACGACATCTGTATCCTAAGATCCGGTCTTCGCTCTCTGTTTTAAGATCGGACTAACCAGTGTCCGGTCCAAAAATATCAGTGGTTCTCAAACTTTATTACTAGAAGACTAGGAGGCCCGGCACGACTAATTGTTTTTACTGTCAATTTTTACTTTATTTGAATTCTAAATGCATAACTCGTAATACTTTTTGCATAGTGTGAACAGGTAGGCGTGGGGTTTAAAATATAATGTTACATGGTTTTGGACGAGGAGGAAAGACCGGATTATAAAAACGCGGAAAAAAATTAAAACATTGTACTAACCAAACCATATCAAATTACGAGATCATCTATTGATATGTTGTTGCCAACTAAATTTCGGATCTTTTCATAACGTGAATTTTATTACAATACCCGTAACAACGATTTTATAATATAGTCCGATCTTTGGAAAACCAGTTATATTTTTTTCTAGCACCAGTAAAAAAAAAGTCGTCTTTTTGAACGCATGTTTTGCCTAAAGTATAGTAACTACGCAGATTACAAAATTTTGAGGTAAATCTACATTTATTATTCATCAATATATATAAAACTCTTCCGTTACTGACTGACTGACTGACAGACAACGCAGAGCCGAAACTACTGGGCGTAGCGGGCTGAAATTTTGCATGTAGATTCCTTAGTAAGTGTAGATGAGCACTAAGAAGGGATTTCCCGAAATTCCCACGGGAACGGGAAAAAACAGGAATTTTGTGTTTATGAGAAATCTGCGCGGGAAAAACCGCGGGGCAGCCTCTAGTCAATTCATAAAAGAGTAAATCACCAAAATCGTAAGTTCACTTAAGAAAAAAAAAACAAAATGCGTGATGCTTCGAAATTTCTCCAATGTTCGTCCGAACTTAGGCGAGTGTACAGTGGCGGACACGGTCGGCGTAACACTTCCGGTTTTTCTGTATTGCAAAATAGCTCTTGTTCTTTGGTATATACAGCCTAGGGCTGACGAAACCATAGACAAATCTGTGACGGCCTCCTAGTCCGCCACTGTACAGTCACGGACTAGGAGGCCGAAACAGATTTGTCTATGGTTTCGTCAGCCCTAGACTGTATTGCCAAAAAACAAGAGCTATTTTGCAACACAGAAAAACCGGAAGTGTTACGCCGATCGTGTCCGCCACTGTACCTTATCGATCCGGGGAAACAATACTAAATGGCGCGAAGATTTAAAAACAGTTTCAGTATAATTTTATCATAGGTTTTTGGCTTGTATATGTATACCTACAATGTACTTAATTGAAGGGTTGTTAGTAATGAGGGGTTTTCAAAGTAACATTAAAAAAAAATAGTTTCGTAATACGCCCGTAGGTGGCGTTATATGGCTAGAGGTGAGAATAACTGCTATTTTTCAATCGCATGCGATCGCTGTTATGCTATTTTCAAACAACTGCGATTTTAAACTGCGATCGCATTTTCGTTGCCGGATCGCATATCATGCAACGGCAACGAAAATGCGATCGGCAACGAGAATGCGATCGGCAACGAGAATGCGATCGGCAACGAGAATGCGATCGGCAACGAAAATGCGATTGACAACGAAAACGCAGGATGTAACTAGAAATGCAAGTTTGCTCTAATATCAATGTTAATATGGATATTTTTATCGAAGTGCAGCAATTATCGATATTTCAAAACCTTATGCAATTTTTTTTTCAGCAAAATGTATTTTTAGCACATTTCATATTAATTCGATGAGTGAGATCGCAATGCTTCAATGCGTTTCGTTGCTTTGCTAATCACAAGCTGTCACATGCGATCGCATTTTCGTTGCTGACGGCAACGAGAATGAGATCGTTCGTTGCCGACGGCAACGAGAACGCGATCGTTGCCGGGCAACGAGAACGCGATCGTTGCCGACGGCAACGAAAACGCGATCGCATTTTACATTCGTTGTGAAGAGCAATGCGATTCGTTGCCATGAAATAACGAGTGTTTTTAAATGCGATTGTAAATAACGACCACCTCTATATATGGCGTAATAGACATAAGTAAGGAATTCAAATCAGTTCTAATTAACTTGAAAAGTTTAAAACAAAACAAATACTATTACTAGACTGGCGCATGATGACCAGTTCCAGTTTTCTTTTGAGCTTTTAATGATTCATTTCAACTTCACCTGTAGATTTTTGCTAGCGCCATCTGATAGCGGCGTGATAAAACTTGTTTTTTTCTTCTGAGATCACAAATTAAAAAACCTCGCATTATTAGGTAATGTACAGTGGCGGTCTAGGCCGGTGTAATACTTTCGATTTTCTGTATTGCAAAATAGCTCTTGTTATTTTGTAATACAGTCTAGGACGCACGAGACCATAGACAAATCTGTTACGCTGTCGTACTGTACAATGAGAGGTTTTCAAAGTGAGAATTAAAAAAAAATTGTTTCGTAAACGCCCGTAGATGGCGTTGTCTATGTAAAAAGACACAGGTAAGTAATTTAAATCAGTTCAAATTAACTTAAAAAGTTTAAAACAAAACAAAAACTATCTATCTGACCTAAGCGTGACGAGTTTCAATTTTATTTTGAGCTTTCAATCATTCATTTGCACTAGACCTATAGACTTATGCAGGCGCCACCTACTAGCGGCGTAATAAAACTCTTTTTTTTTCTCTGTGATGTCAAATTTTATTGAAAACCTCTCATTGAATAAGTACCCATTGTTGTTTTTGGTGTTTGTTTATTTATACTACCTACCTACAAAATGTACAGTATTTAATGAAGTGTACAAATTAATGTAAATTAAGTAATTAAGTGTAATAATAAGTAAATGTGCAATACTTTATCCAATGCATGGTAGATAACTCTGTATTTAGAACAGCTGTGATAAAAATTACATATTTTATGTATACCTATAATGTTTTGTATTAATTTAACCCTTGTATTGTACCTAGTCAATCAAAAGTAAGAAATAAAAACTAAAAATAAATTCCATCTCAACCGTTTATTATATATTAAATTAAAAATTTAACGAAATATTATATATTTTAATTAACATTAACTTATTCTAGAAATTTGTTCAAAACTTTTTCAAAATAGGTACATTTTTTCATCTCCATCAATATCAATATCACCGTTCGCACATTATTCTGTAGGGATATTTACAAAATTTACATGTAAATTTTCACAAATGTACCTATATATGTATAGTAATAATTCCCTCAATATAGAATGTTTATTATTGAGCTGAGTGGTTGGTTTCTTTGCAATAATTTAGTACTACGTATTCAGATTATAAAAGCTCAGCTCTGTCGACATGCAAAGAAATAATTAAGTAAATATGATTTTTATGTAAATTATATTTATAATGTTATAATATTATATAATGTTATAATATTATATAATGTTATAATATTATATAATGTTATAATATTATATAATGTTATAATATTATATTTATAATATTGATAATGTTCGCTTAAGACGAAAATTATCAAACAAAAAAAGTTGGTATTAAACATAGGCAGTGTTATAGTTCTACATTTAATTGTACGCGACTGTACAATTATTGTACGTGTAAAAATTAAGATTTGAGGGTGTTTCAGAGAAGTGTTCCTCTAAACAACTGATAAATAAACTACCGAAGACTTGAATGCTTGGACTAAATTTTTTTTGCCTGCCCATAAGAGCCAAATATAAAAACAAGAATAAACAAACAAAACACCTGATTTATTGATCTTGTAAAAAGCACGCAGGCCATTTCAATGACACCTGTTGGCGTTTAAAGGAACCATTCTGTGAAAGTCCCTCAACTTGTAAACATGAACACCACCTCTGCAAAATCCAAAGAGAGAAATCGCTCCTTTTTAGTCGCCAAAGAACTCCGCGGTTTGGCCTTTTGGGTTTCGCAGCGATGTGCTACATGATAGGTAGGATTAGGATACTAAAAAATAGTCCTGGTGCGGGCTTTTTTAACACAGATTATCTTGATTTTAGAATTTTCAGTACGAAAAAAAGCATAAAGCGACGCGCGCGACCAATACAAAGAGACTTTCAATTATTTGAGCGCTGAGCAATACCAACCTGCTGCGCAAGTGTGCGAGGTAAAACGGGGGTTAAGCATTTGTCCGGCCGGCGTGGAACTAAAGGTATTTAGCTCCCCGGCTCAACTCGGTACAGATCTGTACCGATATGTTATAACGGGCGTGGAATCAACTCGGTACAGATCTGTACCGGTCACGAGCGAGGCGCCGCGCGACTTTTTTTTTACTCGTTTTTTATTTTTTGGCTGAACCTCAGAATAATAATAATACAAGAACAAGCCTATACAGTCAATCACTCAGTGCGCAGTGGAGACAGATGAGCTATACATACCTATAGAGATATGTGTATGACAGCTAGGGATGTTAATCAACTACTTACGTGCCAATTATCGAGATGTCGATAAGTTCTTTGCATTGGGTGCATAAGTATACTTACCGGTTTTCTTTTGCATCTAATACTTTACGCAGAAGAAATCTTTGAACTTGATCAAAAATGAATACTTTTGCCAGAATAATTAAAAAATGCGAAAAAAATTGAATTTCACGCCATACCGAGAGTTACCACCTTAAGCTATTGAGATGAAATTTTGTTCAAAATTTTGTTTATTGTTGATGAAAGATTGTTCTTCGTCAGTACTGATAGTTTAGCTCTCTCTTCTTCCACGTAGGTATGTAAAAAGATTGTATTGAAAACAATTCGCGAATGTCAAAAACCAGCTCCCACATACTAATCGTTATTATCACATACTATCGTTTTTGAAAGACAGAGTCACCGACCTTGTGTATATATAAGAAACTTGATATTTGGTCTTTCACCCTATACAAAACATACACAAAATCAGTAGGTCCGTCTTCCAAAACCGTTGCAACGTTCCAATGTGGGAAACGGTTTTTTAAGATACGCAAAGTGATTCAAAATTTATTAATAATTTCCTTTTTACAAAAAGAGACCCCCGCCTTCAATAAAATAGGTACAGTCACGGACTAAGTAGGAGGCCGTAACAGATTTGTCTATGGTTTCGTCACTGTATTACCAAAGAACAAGAGCTATTTTGCAATACAGAAAAACCGGAAGTGTTACGCCCATCGTGTCCGCCACTGTACTAAAACCTTTTCCTGAATGTAACAAATACTTTTGTGAAAACCACATCAAAATCGGTTCAGCCAAACTCGAGATAATCGCGGACAAACATACATACATACATAAAAACATACATACAAGTCAAACTGATAACCTCCTTTTTTGAAGTCGGTTAAAAACGAATACTTTCGTCATAATAAATAAAAAACACATAGATTTATGAATCTTGCGCCATACCGAGAGTTTCCACCTTAAATCCGCTCGGCCGGCTAGAGTTTTAGCGAGAAAACAAACCCCGATTGATTTTTATATCTTATAGTAGATAGAAGCTAGAAGATTATCATAAGATTTTAGTGTTACAGTTACATTACTATACTGTGCAGATTATAAACATATGTTAAAAAAACATCGACTCTAACGTTGGTCGCGGTACTTCACTAAAATCTCGAGTGGGGAGCCAGTGGGGAGTGTGGTTAGGTGCGGTGTGGAGGCGGGCTTGTGCGTGCCCGCCTCTCACGTCTCCTTCAACCCCGCGATTATTGAATTGTTTTTATAAAAATAAGTATGAAAATCGACTTCCCGGTGAAATGTAATACTTGATTTCGATTTGGTGTGTTTTCTGGTATAATTTTTGCAACAATCAACTGCACATTTCACCATAGTGACGGCGAAATACGAACAAAATCTCTCCAGGACCGCACGGTGCAAGTAATCATCACAGACTATAGACGCTCGCGGCGGGAACGCCTTTTTGTTCTCACCTGTGTCTACTGTTCCCACTTGGATGTACTCCCTCTATAGCTGTAATATGTATACTCCTCAGAATAAAGACAAGCATAGAAGGAGTCCTAAAATAAAAAGTCACATCATTGTGTTACGCTAATTACTCAAGTGCAACCATTGAATATGTTAAAAAGAGACCAATATACTTTTTCCACTGGGTCGTATGACTCTTCCGCACCTTGCCCGTACCTGGGTTCGACTTTTTATTTTTAATTTTCTAAAAAGCTAGTGATGGCAAAAATAACTTGTCCTAAATCAAGTTGTCTATACTTTTATACAAGACATGGTTCTTTATTATGGAACTAATCATAACTAATTCAGGAGTAATTGTATGGTATTATAATAACAAGAAAACAAAGACAAAGATAAAAACGCTTTATTTCTATAAAAATGCAAATAAAAATACAAAATGTAACAAACCGTATAACATTTTTAACAGAAAAAGAATAAGGGCAATTGTGCCTTATCGATTAAAGCGATTTCTTCCAGGAAACCTACTGCACACAATAAGTTATTTTAATGAATAAAACGGGTGTCTTGATAAAAATATAATAATACTTACCTATTTCTAAAGATTTTCCGTTCATAAAAAACTCTGTCACATCAGATATTATTAGCACAGCTCTAAAATAATTAAAACTAAAAGATGTGTGCCTATAATAATATGTATATATAAAACAAGTAAAACAAATCTATTTTTGGAAATTTCATAATGTATGAATTATGCGCTTCTTTCTTTACACACTCATTTTCAATAATCTTGCTCTGCACTCTGCACCTCAAATGTTTGTTTTTGCCTGGGTTGATCTTGATCATCACTTTGTTTGTATGTGAAAAAACCCTGCTTGTGGTTTTTTTTTTGAGACCTAAAAATATAATATGTTTTAATTAAAACTTATAAAAGAGAGTAAGTATTATAAAACCTGGGTGTAAACAATTTATACATACGTAAGTGATATCCTGCAGCAACAATGGCGCTTTTGTTTTATCACAAAGTAAAATTTTCATGGAATTTTATTTGTTTACAGTTTACAGCATTGGTTTACCCAAATTTACGGTTCATATATTCTGTAGCTTTTTTTATCAAAGTATTTTGTGAGGCCTGTAAGAAAGCAAGAAAAATGTTCTTAAATATTATATTCAAGACAATAATAATAATAATTTATTCAAATATATATTAATTAAAGCCTTCGTATTTTTTTTTAGAAAACAGGTATCTTAGAGAATATTAACTTAAACGATGACATCCCGCAACTTAAACTTGAAATTTTCATATACAATTATGAGGATCTGCAGAAAAAAAACATAGATAAACTTAAACCTGTTTTATCCAGAATGGGCAAATTGTATGTCACGATATTTTCTTTAAGGCCTATATCCAGCAGTAGACGTTTTTAGCTGAGATGATGGTATTTTCTGGTTGCATTTCTTTCTTAGATATGAAATATGAATTGTCCACTGAATGTCGCTGTCCTATTTCCTTTAACATTAAGTTGATAACGAATAACATTTAATTAATTTGATATAAAATAAGCAATTGAAAGGGCAATATTTTATGATTACCACTAACCAACTTATTCAAATTGCAGCAGCAAAACTGTTGTTACAGTTTCAGGTTATAATCTTCACTATCTTAAATCTTCTTTGTTGATAAAACAGTATGTTGTGAATGTTTAAAATCTTGTCTCTTTATAGCATCCATCATTTTGTTTTTAGTATATAATTTACTTGAAAACTGAAAAATATACAACAATTAGCATATTATTATGTCTGATTTTTATTTGTCCTTAAGTTAGAACGGATGATTTAGGTTCGATAACTTTTGTCTAAACATATTTTGGCACAACACTATCACAACCTTTACAGAAGGTGTTTTACCGTAATAATTCAATAAATTTAGGTACGAGTTCGACAAACAGCGTGTAAAATTGATGTTCTTGATAATTTATTAGTCAAAATAGTGCCCAGAAGTTTACAATGAAACAAAATTATTTACCGAATGGTAGGTGACCGAAACATCAAGATTTTGATTCCTTGACGCGTTTGATTCACATCCCGTCACTACACAAGAGATTGTTATACATTAAGTTAAACAATCACAATCACAAAACCAATTTATCACACCTTTTTCATAAAAAATAATCATAAAACTTTTGGAGCTGCTACCGATGTTTACAATGTCATATTATACGTCAAAATAAAACAAACCATAAACAAACCACCAAATATGTACCAAATTATTGGTTTTTAATTTTGTACGGTACTAATAAACCAGTGTCATCAATAAACCACTTTGATACCACAAGAAGAAAACTTGCAAAGAATTCTCATATTTTATCTCTCTCTAACTAATAGTCTTTTTGCCGTTTAGTAAGGAGCGTAACAATATGAAAATAACTTTTTATTTTAGCCCGGTTTCTATGCTTGTCTTTATTCTGAGGTATACTCTAAGGGCTGAACCAATGTTGGCCCAATGTTTGACAAATGTGTCGACTATGAATGATTGAATGGATTGACAATCAATCACTGAATCAATAATAACCTCAGAATAAAGACAAGCATAGAAACCGGGCTAAAATAAAAAGTTATTTTCATATTGTTACGCTCCTTACTAAACGGCAAAAAGACTATTAGTTAGAGAGAGATCAAATATAAGAATTCTTTGCAAGTTTTCTTCTTGTGGTATCAAAGTGGTTTATTGATGACACTGGTTTATTAGTACCGTACAAAATTAAAAACCAATAATTTGGTACATATTTGGTGGTTTGTTTATGGTTTGTTTTATTTTGACGTATAATATGTTAATATGACATTGTAAACATCGGTAGCAGCTCCAAAAGTTTTATGATTATTTTTTATGAAAAAGGTGTGATAAATTGGTTTTGTGATTGTGAATGTTTAACTTAATGTATAACAATCTCTTGTGTAGTGACGGGATGTGAATCAAATGCGTCAAGGAATCAAAATCTTGATGTTTCGGTCACCTACCATTCGGTAAATAATTTTGTTTCATTGTAGACTTCTGGGCACTATTTTGACAAATAAATTATCAAGAACATCAATTTTACACGCTGTTTGTCGAACTCGTACCTAAATTTATTGAATTATTACGGTAAAACACCTTCTGTAAAGGTTATGATAGTGTTGTGCCAAAATATGTTTAGACAAAAGTTATCGAACCTAAGTCATCCGTTCTAACTTAAGGACAAATAAAAATCAGACATAATAATATGCTAATTGTTGTATTTTTTTCAGTTTTCAAGTAAATTATATACTAAAAACAAAATGACTGGATGCTATAAAGAGACAAGATTTTAAACATTCACAACATACTGTTTTATCAACAAAGAAGATTTAAGATGGTGAAGATTATAACCTGAAACTGTAACAACAGTTTTGCTGCTGCAATTTGAATAAGTTGGTTGGTGGTAATCATAAAATATTGCCCTTTCAATTGCTTATTTTATATCAAATTAATTAAATGTTATTCGTTATCAACTTAATGTTAAAGGAAATAGGACAGCGACATTCAGTGGACAATTCATATTTCATATCTAAGAAAGAAATGCAACCAGAAAATACCATAATCTCAGCTAAAAACGTCTACTGCTGGATATAGGCCTTAAAGAAAATATCGTGACAAACAGCAACAAACAAACATTTAAGTGCAGAGCAAGATTATTAGTGGGTTTGTTAAGTCCAATAAATGTATGGGAACCAATATTTTCTGCATTAAAGCATGAAACTTGGCACAGTTGTTGCTTAGGTGGCCCAGACTGAGAATCGCCCGGGAGGGAGCGGGAGACCCCCCTCTGGGGGGCGGGGGTAGGGGGTGAAGTTTTCTTCTACCGCGCGCGCTTTCGATCCCTATTGCTGCTATTTTATAGCTACTAGGGCAAGTGTGGTGTCATTTTCGGATAATTTAAGGATGAGGAATCCATTTCTGGAACAATTTTTTTACATTTCTATACAAAAAATTGGAATTTACCATAAAATAGATAATTGTCGACGCAAAAAAAAATCTTCTAATCACGATATTTTTTGAATGAGTATAGATATCAGCAAAATAAAAATATATTTGAAAAGCTGCATTCATGCAGTTTTCAAAAATATAGGGTTTGATATACTTTTTGTTTATATTTATGTGTTAAAAAAAATAGTAAACACTGCGCGGAAGAGGATGTAAAAATATTTAATGCCTAATTTCGGTTTGAAAATTACTTGGTTAATTCAAATTACTACCAAATACTGAACAGGGTCATTCAACCTGTGATAAATAACAACTTTCTGTATTAAAACATAGGTTGTATAGGTACAAAAAAATACATTTCTCATACATTTATCTACCCAATTAGCTGACAAGTATGTATGAAACAAAGGATTATTTTGTGCTTTTGCCACTGAAAAGAGTTGTTATTTACGATATCGGAAGACAGCTTAAGAAAGCGAGAGCATCGGAAGTGGACCTGCATAAGTCTCGACGGTGCACTCAAAAAAGAGTAATAGACTTCATCCATCATGTCGACATATAACCGTATATTGAAAGATGTATGTGATCAATGCGGTTAGAACCGGAAGCAATCACTGTTGGTACAGGACACATTGATATCAATGTTAAGCTCGAAAGGTCGCAACTGGTAAAGTCTACACTCAGACCGGCAAAACCGGCAGACCAAAACCCAAACTCGGAACTCTTTTAATTAGAACTCCAAAACCGTTTCGATTTCCTAGGGCGCAGCGTGGATGATGTAAATGAAGGGTTCTTGAGAAGTGTCACTGCGGTTGGAGGTAATTACTTAATACTAAGCACACTTGATCTGATAGAGAAGAGGCGTGATACGTCTTAGCAGACAACGGCACCGGATGCCTTTGCCTGCAGGCAGCTGAAAAGACAGATCTTTATATCAATTACAAGAGACATCAGGCGATTTTATACAAAAAATATTAAGGTGAAGAGCCATAGACCGAAACAAAGCCTCCAAAGTTTTTGCTCGAGATCTATTTTTTCAGCAAAGCCAGGCATGGCTGAAGACCGAGGATGGTTGGTAGAGTACTATATCCACACCTGAGATTGTGGGGGAATTCGAGAAGTTCTATGGACAGAACTTCTATTATACACGTCGACACGACAACCCATCACTGACAGTCAAGATAAGGTCCCGAGAGGAACATGGACCCGACACTATACCGAGGACATCTCGGCCGTCAACATCTTACAAACAACAAGACTACATGTAAAATCGCATCAAATATGTTTGAATGTATGTCTCATTGTTATGTTATGTTATGTTTGCGTGACAAAGGCTGCTGTAAATAAATGATTTCCTTCTTTTTCGTTTCTTTCTTTTATCACAGCCGAACTTCAGAAGGCAAGTGGTAAAACCAGCGTTTATGGCCCGTCAGAAATTCTTCAATTTCATTATACGCTAATCATATTCCCCGAAAACTGTTAACCGCTGCATTCCAGGATGTCTTCAAGACTCTGGACTGGAAGGAACTAGGCATCATTATAAACGGCGACAACATTACTCACTAGGCCCAGACCGCGAAGGATCTAGTACAATGCTTGATGTCCTCACCTCAGTTGGGCTTCCGATCGAGTTGGAATTAGAATGAACATGGACATAACAAAGATAATGTTCAGCGCCCATGTAGGAACAATTCAATCCACTCCAAATCAAAGATAATGACTACCATACACTAAATTCACTCGAAGATGTTAAAGAATACATAGTTACCTGGGACAAACTGTTCGTCCGTCGACTTCAACTCGGATGAGCATCGTTCGGGATGCTTAGCTTAACTTGAATAAGCTTACTGAACGATGCTCATCCGAGTGGCAGGTTCAAGTTTTGTCTTGAGGCAAGAGGTGCCTCAAGACAAAAGTCTTTGAACAATGTGCGTTACCAGTGGTAACTTACGGAACCGGGATACGGCTGCAAACAACGGGCCTAATTAGAAAGTACAAGGTCACTGGAGGATAAGGACAAGGAAAGAGCTGTTTCCCTGCGTGATCGGATATGATGAGATCCTACGTCGATGTTACTTACCTCCAACCGCATGCCTCCACGGTGCCGTTGTCTGCTGAGACGTTTCACACCTCTTCTCGATCAGATGAAGTGTGCTTAGTAGTAAGTAATTACCTCCAACCGCATTGACAACTTCTCAAGAACCCATCATTTACATCATCCACGCTGCGCCCTAGGCAATCGAAACGGTTTTGGAGTTCTAATTGAAAGAGTTCCGAGTTTGGGTTTTGGTCTGCCGGTTTTGCCGGTCTGAGTGTAGACTTTACCAGTTGCGACCTTTCGAGCTTAACATTGATATAAATGTGTCCTGTACCAACAGTGATTGCTTCCGGTTTTAACCGCGTTGTTCACAGACATCTTTCAATATACGGTTTTATGTCGACATGATGGATGAAGTATATCTCGTTTTTAAGTGCACCGTCGGGACTTATGCAGGTCCACGTCTGATGCTCTCGCTTCCTCAAGCTGTCTTGCGATATCGTAAATAACAACTCTTCCCAGTGGCAAAAGCACAAAAATTTCATATGTTTCATACATACTTGTCAACTAATTGGGTAGATAATGTATGAGAAATGTATTTTTTTTGTACCTATACAACCTATGTTTGAATACAGAAAGTTGTTACTTATCACAGGCTGAATGACCCTGTTCAGTATTTGGTAGTAATTTGAAGTAACCAAGTAATTTTTAAACCGAAATTAGGCATTTAATATTTATACAACCTCTTCCGCGCAGTGTTTACTATTTTTTTTAACAAATAAATATAAACAAAAAGTATATCGAACCCTATATTTTTGAAAACTGCATGAATGCAGCTTTTCAAATATATTTTTATTTTGCTGATATCTATACTCATTCAAAAAATATCGACATTAGAAGATTTTTTTTTGCGTCGATAATTATCTATTTTATGGTAAATTCCAATTTTTTTGTATAGAAATGTAAAAAAATTGTTCCAGAAATGGATTCCTCATCCTTAAATTATCCGAAAATGATACCACACTTGCCCTAGTAGCTATAAAATAGCAGCAATAGGGATCGATAGCGCGCGCGGTAGAAGGAAACTTCACCCCCTCCCCCCGCCCCCCAGAGGGGGGTATCCCGCTCCCTCCCGGGCGATTCTCAGTCTGGGCCACATAAGCAACAACTGTGCCAAGTTTCATGCTTTAATGCAGAAAATATTACCTTTGGTCGTTAACAAACCCACTATATTGAAAATGAGTGTGTAAAGAAAGAAGCGCATAATTCATACATTATGAAATTTCCAAAAATAGATTTGTTTTACTTGTTTTATATATACATATTATTATAGGCACACATCTTTTAGTTTTAATTATTTTAGAGCTGTGCTAATAATATCTGATGTGACAGAGTTTTTTATGAACGGAAAATCTTTAGAAATAGGTAAGTATTATTATATTTTTATCAAGACACCCGTTTTATTCATTAAAATAACTTATTGTGTGCAGTAGGTTTCCTGGAAGAAATCGCTTTAATCGATAAGGCACAATTGCCCTTATTCTTTTTCTGTTAAAAATGTTATACGGTTTGTTACATTTTGTATTTTTATTTGCATTTTTATAGCAATAAAGCGTTTTTATCTTTGTCTTTGTTTTCTTGTTATTATAATACCATACAATTACTCCTGAATTAGTTATGATAAGTTCCATAATAAAGAACCATGTCTTGTATAGACAACTTGATTTAGGACAAGTTATTTTTGCCATCACTAGCTTTTTAGAAAATTAAAAATAAAAAGTCGAACCCAGGTACGGGCAAGGTGCGGAAGAGTCATACGACCCAGTGGAGAAAGTATATTGGTCTCTTTTTAACATATTCAATGGTTGCACTTGAGTAAGTAGCGTAACACAATGATGTGACTTTTTATTTTAGGACTCCTATGCTTGTCTTTATTCTGAGATAATAACCTTAGAGTATACATTACAGCTATAGAGGGAGTACATCCAAGTGGGAACAGTAGACACAGGTGAGAACAAAAAGGCGTTCCCGCCGCAAGCGTCTATAGTATGTGATGATTGCTTGTACCGTGCGGTCCTGGAGAGATTTTGTTCGTATTTCGCCGTCACTATGGTGAAATGTGCAGTTGATTGTTGCAAAAATGATAACAGAAAACACACCAAATCGAAATCAAGTGTTACATTTCACCGGTAAGTCGATTTTCATACTTATTTTTATAAAAACAATAAAATAATCGCGGGGTTGAAAGAGACGCGAGAGGCGGGTACGCACAAGCCCGCCTCCACACCGCACCTAACCACACTCCCCACTTGCTCCCCACTCGAGATTTTAGTGATGTGCCGCGACCAACGTTAGAGTCGATGTTTTTTTATCAAATGTTTATAATCTGCAGAGTATAGTAAACTGTATCACTAAAATTTATGATAATCTTCTAGCTTTTATCTACTATAAGATATAAAAATCAATCGGGGTATGTTTTCTCGCTAAAACTCTAGCCGGCCGGGCGGATTTAAGGTGGAAACTCTCGGTATGGCGCAAAATTCATAAATCTTTGTGTTTTTTATTTATTATGACGAAAGTATTCGTTTTTAACAGACTTCAGAAAAGGAGGTTATCAGTTTGACTTGTATGTATGTATGTGTGTTTGTCCGCGATTGTCTCGAGTTTGGCTGAACCGATTTTGATGTGGTTTTCACAAAAGTATTTGTTACATTCAGGAAAAGGTTTTAGTACAGTGGCGGACACGATCGGCGTAACACTTCCGTTATTTCTGTATTGCTAAATAGCTCTTGTTCTTTGGTAATACAGTGACGAAACCATAGACAAATCTGTTACGGCCTCCTAGTCCGTGACTGTACCTATTTTATCGAAGGCAGGGGTCATTTTTTGTAAAAAGGAAATTATTAATAACTAGAGGCTGCCCCGCGGTTTTTCCCGCGCAGATTTCTCATAAATACAAAATTCCCGTTTTTTCCCGTTCCCGTGGGAATTTCGGGAAATCCCTTCTTAGTGCTCACCTACACTCCCTAAGGAACCTACATGCAAAATTTCAGCCCGCTACGCCCAGTAGTTTTGGCTCTGCGTTGTCTGTCAGTCAGTCAGTCAGTCAGTCAGTAACGGAAGAGTTTTATATATATTGAAAATTTGAATGACTTTGCGTATCTAAAAAAGCCGTTTCCCACATTGGAACGTTGCAACGGTTTTGGAAGACAGACCTACTGATTTTGTGTATGTATTGTATAGGGTGAAAGACCAAATCAAGTTTCTTATATAAGTATACACAAAATCGGTGACTCTGTCTTTCAAAAACGATAATATGTGATAATTACGATTAGTATGTGGGAGCTGGTTTTTTACATGCGCGAATTCTTTTAAACTTTTTTACATACCTACGCGGAAGAAGAGAGAGCTAAACTATCAGTACTGATGAAGAACAATCTTTCATCAACAATAAACAAAATTTTGAACAAAATTTCATCTTAATCGTGAAATTCAATTTTTTTCGCATTTTTTAATTATTCTGGCAAAAGTATTCATTTTTGATTAAGTTAGAAAATTTGAGTTTCGCGCCATGCCGAGAGTTACTTACCACCTTAACTCTTCCACCTCCACCCCGATTTCAAAAAACACAACGCGCCACGCCACCATACAAAGATTTCGTTCGCCGCGCAAGGCCGACAGTGCGGCGTCCCGTGGCGCCGCGCG
The DNA here is from genome assembly GCA_951802225.1 of Euspilapteryx auroguttella. Taxonomy (NCBI): domain Eukaryota; kingdom Metazoa; phylum Arthropoda; class Insecta; order Lepidoptera; family Gracillariidae; genus Euspilapteryx; species Euspilapteryx auroguttella. Next base: position 8,642,868 of record OX637646.1, read on the forward strand.
AGCTGTAAAAATCACCTAAAAATCTACCGATTTTGGCAGAAAAAAAGGACGTGCTTATGCAGAACATTCTTTTTTCAACAACAAAATTCTGTACTTTAGATAATTTATTGACTGACAATAGTTAAAGTTTATAATGTGTTTTTAAACTGACAATTTATTTCATATTCTAACAACTTAAAAGGGTTTGGTTTATTTTTATCAGAAATTATATCTAAATGTGTTGACACAAAATGATCCCACTTTTTTTATCTGTCTAGTCAGGTAGGCTGGACCGATATCATGATTAGGATTAGGCCTTAGTATTTCACAAATTTTTGTCTCTGGGGACATTAAAATTCAATCTGTTGCTTAAAATATTTATTTAGAATTACAATACAAATAATAAAATAATTTGAATAATAATTTAAACATCCTTTAGCTTAAAAACTATAATTAAACAGAATTGTAAACTTTAAAATAATATTTATCAATATATATAAAACTCTTCCGTTACTGACTGACTGACTGACTGACTGACTGACAGACAACGCAGAGCCGAAACTACTGGGCGTACAAAGCTGAAAATTGGCACGTGGGTTTCTTGGGGAGTGTAGGTGAGCACTAAGAAGGGATTTCCCGAGATTCCTACGGGAATGGGAAAGAATGGGATTTTTGTGTTTATGAGAAATCTGCGCGGGAAATACCGCGGGGCAGCCTCTAGTACCTTTATATATTAATAATGATAACATATTATGCAGTCTTAACTGGAAATAATTTTAGTAGTATCTAGGGTGCAGGAAATACAAACAAAGACGAAAAATACACCCAGATAATGTATATTCATTATAACAATGTTCGTCTCTGCCAAGAATCAAACCCGGTGCTCCACGTTACAGTCGACATCACTGCCAAATGATCCACTGACCACGGAGGCAGGCGTTAAAGAGCCAGTTTATCGCGATGCTAGCGCCATTCTCGAAAAAAAAAAAACTTCTAAACTAAGGCAAATATCAAAACTGTGGTACAATATTACACTAGATAATCTTGCTTAGTATTTTTTGAACACAGTTAGCACAGTCAGTTGAGATTGTTGCTAAAAGTGGCAACTTTTATCAACACTTTGTAGCTTTCTTTGGTCTTTTACCTAAAAGCTATACAACAGTGCCCTAAAAATACTTGGCTACATTATATAGTGTCATACTGTGCCACATTTTTGATATTTGCCTTAGTTTAGAAGATATATTTTTTTTTGCGAATGGCACTAGCATCGCTGTAAACTGGCTCTTAAAACATAATTCATATTAATTTTTGTACTACGTAAATTTAGACATTTTCGGAGTGGGAGTGGTATTTCCTAAAACAATCACCTAAGCATAAACCTGGTTGTTTTGGGCATTTAGGGCAATAGTATGGGGAATCCATTTTTTTTTATAGCCCGGCATACGACACATTTTCGCCTTTGAACCCGATTATTAGCGCCACGAGGTAATTTATAAACTACGTGCATGGGTTGTTGTAAATGGATTCCTCGTTCCAAACTATTGCCGTTTTGGCTGGAAACCAATGCCTTTATGATGATTTGTCTGAAATCATATAAAGGCATTGGTCTTTCACCGTATTTATTATATTAAGAGTGCGCATTGCATAACATCGTGGACAAAATGTGAATACCCAACTTTTTATACCACCGTAAGGTCTTATGCTCAGGGTTGTAATACACCATCATTTGATCGTGACTGTCAACACCGCCCGCCAATTCATTTTCAGTAAACTCATTATCCAAATCTGGTGATAGCAAAATTAATCCAATTTACATACCAAATTTACATAGTATAGTAAAGGGATTTACTTTCCTCAAGCATACTTTTGTTTTGGTTATTTAAAAAGAACATTATTTGATTAATCAATTTAAACTGTGCCTATAGTTTAGATTTAATATAGCAAAAGTTGTAAACTGAATCGTCATCATTATTGCCAAAAAAATGGCATTCTGGCGTTTATAAACTTTCTATTTATTTAAGCATATCATTGTGCAGATTATTTTACTAATATTTATTTTTGGCATAATGTATTTCTTAAGTACTAGAAAGTACTTACAGTTTATAGATGATATTGCTGTAATATCTCTGTTGATTTCATCTTCCGAAAATGGATTCAAAGAACTTGATTTGTCCGTGTTATAAACACTAAGATCAATCATCGAATGAGGGTTCAGTGTACCAGTATCTATTGCCAGATCAGTCGTAGAAGGAGGGTTCGTAGTACCAGTGTCTATTGCCAGATCAGTCTTAGAAGGATGGTTCGAAGTGCCAGTGTCTGTAGCCAGGTCATTCGAGTTAAACGGGATCGAAGTATCGGGATTCATAGGCAGGTCACAAATTGTACTGAATAACACAAACACGAGAAGAGATACGCCAGTAGCCAACGATTAGATCGAGACTGACCTGCCGTTGCATTTTTTACCACGTTTTTTTGTATGTAATAATAGATGCTCTCGGAAGCGACATTTACATGTACTCTTTTTCTAAGAAGGATTAATCTACAAAAAACTAAAAAAAAATGTCAACCCACTTCTTTATTTTTGAAAACAATAGGCAATGAACCGACCTCGTTCACTTTTATGATCGAAAGACAAAAGAATAGCGAGCGGCGAAAACCAAAAAAATATCCTTATCTATTTTTCAATGTTAACAATAGTGAAACGTACAGCTGCAAAAATTAATTGTATTGTGCGATTTTCAACATTCGAATATTTTTGAAATGTTTCTTTATAATTAACCGACACAGTCAATAAAATGTTTCAAAACATGTTTCGCTCGAACTAAAGAAGCACCGCTAAATAACCGCCTTATTTTTATTTCATTGAATACAAAATAGGTGACATGACGCTTGTTCAAATCTACGGTCACCTTTTTAATTACAAAAAGTCGAAAGCGTTTACCTCTTCAATCCTATAAGCAGCGTTAAGTACTTGCTTACAAGTCGCATTTTCCCCTGCACCTGGACAAAGTAGCACGCGCAGACCGAAAAATACACTTCCTCGAGCGCCATCGGGCGCAACGTATGTGCCCTGTTCCAAAATATACTAAATCACAATATAAAATTTTCAAAAAATTACAATGTATAGTTATATTAAATATATTAAATTCTGCATTTAAATAAAAATATTTAAATAAATAGAATTAGCTTTATCTCAAGTTAAACTTCAAGGGCTGATTCTATATAATAAATGTATGAAAAAAGTATAAAGCATGAATTAGAGCCTTTTAATCAAATCCTTGACCGTCTTTTTTCAGTAAAAATAATATTGTTATATCCTATTTAGTATGGTTTTTATCGAAAATAGCGCGAGCGCCAGCCGGCGTCCTCGGCGCCTGGGGATATGTTTTTAACGAGCGCAACGTATGCGCCCGTGGCGCTGAATGGGTTAAAGATATCTGCTTCAAAATTGAGTTGTAAGATTTCATCCGAACAATCATTCATACATACATTGCAATGCAATTTAAATAAATGCTTTTAAAAAACATAAATTGTTAATAAAAAAAAACATAAACAAAACGTTGTTTTTTATTTAATAAATCAACTAGCTTTCCCGCAAGATTTCTTCTGCGTAAAGTATTAGATGCAAAATAAAACCGGTAAGTATACTTATCGACATCTCGTTAATTGGTACGTAAGTAGTTGATTAACATCCCTAGCTGTCATACACATATCTCTATAGGTATGTATAGCTCATCTGTCTACACTGCGCACTGAGTGATTGACTGTATAGGCTTGTTCTTGTGTTATTATTATTCTGAGATAATAACCCAAAAAATTAATAAATGTTAACAAAAAAAAATTGTGGGTACCGTAGTAGGTACCCACCTACGCCGCCATTTTGAAAATTGGTGAAAATTTGGGAAAATTTTGACATATCTACCTACTTGCGAAATTAATTTGTTGAGCGGAAGGGCGAAGTTAGTTAATCAATTAATACATAGTATATAAAATAAAGTCGCTTTCCGTGTCTGTCCCTATGTATGCTTATTACATTAGTTTAGTTTACGGGCAAGTTTCCGCAATTTGCTTATTACTTTAAAACCATGCAACGGATGCATTTTTTTTAAGAATAGAGTGATTCAAGAGGAAGGTTTAATGTATAATTCATGCATAACATAGAAATATTATAATTTCTTATTATACTTTTACAATAAGGGAAAATATAATTGCGTTTCAGAATACAATATTATGTTGGCATACTTTTCTATTACTTACTTAAAAGTTTCGTTGAACTTCTCTAACACAGAGTTGGAATTTATGTAGGTAATCGCTTAAACAAAACTTATGAAACAAGTATTACTGCACTTTTAAACTAATTTAGAACAATTTTAGTTGACTAAAAAAATGCTCAATTTTTTTAAACGAATAAATTTGTATAAGATAAACCACGCAGATTATTGTTAATATAGTAGATTATGAGTAAGGCACCCATTTTTGTGATGTTTATAATCGATCCTATACTAAAAATTTAATATTTCGTTAATTCAGCAAAAAAATGCAAAATATAAAGTCCGTTTCGGTATTCAGTCAGCAACGCAGTAGTGCTAGCACAAGGCGCGTGAGAAACTTTTGTGAGTGAGTATTTACGCTCAGGTGCGAGTGTGAGCGGGACGGATGGACGCATTGTGCTAGTACGTGCGGCTTTCAGCTTCCATGCGGCGGCGGCGGCTTTGAAGTATTATTCTCAGCACGGGCATACTAATATTGTTTGAGCCACGAGTAGAACGCGGGCTCACCGCTGCGAGCGCGCGCGGGCGGCGGCGGGCGGGAAGGCGGGCGAGCGCGGCGTGTTGAGCGGCGTATTGAGCGGCGTGTTGAGCACGCCCTCCACGAGCGCCGGCGACGCGCACTCCTGCGCGCCCGGGCTGTCGCTCTCCAGCTCTATGTCATCAAAGTCTGGAATATTCCCTGTATACGACATGAGCTGATTTGTCCCCTCAGCTGAAAATTTACCCAACAAAATATTATTAGCATTACAAACTAATATAGCAAAACATTATTCTAACGCCAAATAAAAACTAACATTAAAACACTACAATATTTTTTATTAAACATATGTATATATCGTGGCAATATCGTAAAATTGGCCATTTCATGATATGGCCGGCCATATCATGAAATGTGATTTTTTTATGAAATGACCAATATTCGTTGGCCAGATCGTTTAAAATCTCAACGTTCAACGATTTGGCCAAGTGATCGTATGACTATTTCATGAAATGGCCAAACGTTAGCGATAATATCGTTGAATAGTTAAAAATTTCTCCGCTAGTGGCGCTGTTGTTGCGTGTGTTGTGACGCGCCATTACGGTTTACAATAATAAAATGAAAAAAGTGAATTTATGAGGAAAAAGACGATAAAACTAAGTACAGAAAAACTACGTTTTGATTCGCAGATTTGTGAGTTTTATGCAAACCAATCGATAAACGAAAGCAACTTCAAAAACCATGGAGTTCCGAACGATTTTTAAAGGTCCGTATTTAAATCATACATTACTCGAATTATAGTAAAATAAACTGTTTTTTTACTTGTTATTGGTGTTCTAAGTTAGATTATATTTAGCTAGTACGAGGAACTTTACAACTTAAATAATGAAATTTAAATGTTTAGGTTACACAACAACGATTTGGCCAAACGTGGTCGGCTAAATCGTTAAACATTAAGGTTTCGACGATCTGGCCGAAGGAATATTGGCAATTTCATGAAATGTGCACTTTTCATGAAATGGCCGGCCAGATCATGAAATGGCCAATTTTACGATTTGGCCACGATATATACACACTTAAAGAAACAAACTTACAGTGTATCTAGAACCCTTTAGCGCCAGCTTTTAAGCTAAATAGGACGCTTTTTCGCATTAAAAATGACATCGTAACTAAATTGTTAGACACGTAAAGAATGTATCTAAGTGATAATCATTATAATATTATGATTTTAATAATTATTAAAGTAATTGCCAATTGCTTGTTTAATTATGATAACATAATATAACAATAACTAAAATAAAAAGAAAAACATAACTGTCTAAAATTCTTATTAATTATTCTTATTAAAATAAAATAATTAATAAAATTATTGCTTCCAAAACAAAAAATGACAGACCTTAATTTGGGTCTGACGTAACATTAATCTAGCTGGTACACATATTATGTGTACTTACTAATGAAAATCTTAGCAATAAATAATGTAGTTTATGAAATGTACACTAAGGAATAATTATCCTAACTGTTTTGGTTGAATGAACTTACCTAACAATCTTAAATATCTATATCTAACAAAGATGCATGCAAAAATAGTTAAAAAGTGTACACACAAATGCAATAGAGCAGGATAGAGCAAAATAATTAAAAAAAAAATCGATATTGTAAAAATATACTTATACGTAATAATATACCTATAGCCTATAGTTAATTAACCTTACACCCATACAATGTCTAAAATATATCTACCATCAACTTATGAGTACTCAATTCGCAAGAGAGGCAGAAAAATGCATTGTAATGATATGTATTATCGAAACAGGTTTAGCCTTAGCAAAAATATTACAGAAACGTTAATTGAAGTAATTTATAAAAAAATACAATGCTAAAGTACTTGTGCGTATATGCAAATCACTATTGTGTTATTATGGTATCTAATGACTTAAACTATTTACTAAATACTTAATAAAATCCATGCGAGACAAAAATATAAAGAAACCTATTTTCTATTTGAGTTTTATGGACAACACTATTATCTGGAAAGATAATATGTCGTTTCATGTATCCGAACTAAAAAGGTCGCCTTTTTCACACATTGACCCCCAAATACTTGAAAGCCATGTTATTCTGGTCCTGTCTCTTAAATTTATAGTGGAATAAAAAGTCACAGGACTAATTTAACCGGGCCTTAAGAATATATAGTATTCAGCAGTCAGACTTTACACTCAAAAAAATAAGGTAGTGCTGAAGCAAATTAAAATTGTTACTAGGTATTAGATTTTAATCAAATTATCCAGAAAGAAAGTTACCCTCATCCTCTTCGAAATGATCTTGTACTCTCTCGTCATGGCCTACTTTCGCGATTTCACTTTTCTGCTTCTTTGCTTTAAAATTTAACAATAAAACATTGGTTACATATAACATTTATTTTAACATATAATTTGAATCCCCAGCGTATTCGAGACAGCCCAGGTGCACGGCAGTAAGAATTCTGCAATTCTAAAGATGTTATTAGAAGTATGCATAAATAATGCTTTCAGGGAAAGAGCGCGCTTTGCTGTCCACCTTTACTACTGTAGCGACGCTGCCAGGCGACCCTCATATCGCCACAGGATTTACCAAATATTCCAAATGCTGTCTTCGATATTGTGGTGATGGCGACAGGTTAGTTAGACTGTCGATGGTGCATCGCTGTTACGCACCAGCCAATCAAAATCAAGCATCGGATATTGTTTTGTGGCGGTATCTATAATTAACAGATGAGTCAGGTATCTCAAAAAATAAATATATGGAGTCGCTTTGGTAGGTAGGCAAATAAAATATTTAAATTTGATGGTTTAATGTAGTTGGTAACAATTCTTTAGTTATCCATTTATGTAGATAATTTAAGACGTGTTTCATTCAACACATTGGAAGAGGGTTATGTTTACTAAGACTCGTAAAATCATTTCTAGTACCTATCATGATATTGAATTTAAGAAAAATCCCTCAATATTTGACTAACCTTTTAATTTAATTCATTATAACAAAATAATGAGAGGAAATATATTTTATACTGTGTCAGAGTTTGATTTGATCTTACGGGTCCAAATAACAATTTAGTTAAAACGCATGCTAATGCAACTCTAATTGTAACTCACCATTGTTATTTCCCTTTGACCTATCGTCAGCCGGATTGAACGCCAGCCCGTAGAACGGGTCCTCTGAGCCGAATAACTGGAACAAAAGAAAATTAAGGTTTAAATGTAAGTTAAAAACAATTTAATTTCATTTCTTCTTTATTTCTTTTAGAAACCAAATCAACTAAAATAAAATATAGGTAGAATCCAAATAAATTATTGTTTTGAAAAAAAGGAAGTACTTACCTACAAATGCATAAGAAACTATGGTAGTTATTTTATTATAAAACATTACTGTTTACAACCTGCCTAAAAAACTAGTCGACATTTATTGAAGCGTCAAATATTTTATAAGTTCATAGGGTAAAATGGTTGGATTAATACCAAAATAAAGACGCTATATGAGTTTTTAAGGTTTTTTAGATCAAGTCATTCTCTTAATCTATAGGAGGTAAAGATCTGGAATTTTAATATAACCTTTTTGAGGATATAACAAAGTTTTTTATAATTGAGAATCACTAGTGGAATCAAAAAACCTCGATACATTATTTCGTCAAAGATAACCTTTCCAAAAAACGGGAATAGCTAATTCTTCGAAATTACTTACTAGTTTTTGTTAAAATTACCTAGGAATAACGATAATAAACAAAATCAAATTCTGGTGATTCAGATTTGATTTAAAAGTAATAATTTAAAAGATATTCAATAATTATTACTTTTTCCAATAAAATGTAGTAACCGATGTGGGCGACTGACATATGACTGGCCCTTTCCCTCAGTATGCTATATCAAAGAGATAGACTCTGTTCAATCAGTCGTTTGATTTATCTGTCGTATATCGTCTTAAAGGATGTTTTCTTCATAATATCGTGTAGACACTTAGCGACTCTTACCCTGTTATTCATAAAAAGTTAAAGAGCATTTTAGTTATTTGACGTATGTCAATTTAGACAGGACGCACGTATTTACCATACAACAAACCAGAGAAGCAGACCTTCAGTAAAGCTACATAAAACTTACTGTATCTTTATGAATAATACGGTTAAAATTAAATCTGTTATACAATAAAAATGCAATTTGTGTCGTTTTAAATCTTGTGACATAACAAAATGCGGCTGTCCGATTTTCAAGTCCACATAATCTATAATTTTCAGCCTACAGGCAGGACTAGTTGCAGTAAAATTATTATGTAGTGATCCCAAGGCAGTAAAGAATATCTAGCATACATCGTCGGCCTCCCACAGTACAGACGTAACAAGTTTTGAATTGAGAAAGTAGCAAGACTACGACGACGCGACGGGGCGCTCGGCTCCGGTGATCGGCTGGTGCCAATACGTTACGTAGGTAGCGGGAGGCCGGAGCGAGAGCGCTCGCTGGCCGAGCACGCGGCGCGGCACGCATAGGCCGCACGCCGCCTGCAACGTGACCACAGAACAAGGAAGATGCTCTCTCTCTCTAAATAGAAATCGCGAGTAGGCGGAGCCCGCGTGCCTATCATTAGCTCTGCAGTGCCTATTCGTAGTTTTTGACAGATTTGATAAGCTCAGTTGCTTTAAGCTTCTTGTAAACAAACCACCAGGAAAAATATGAAAAAAAAACCCACTAAAATGCCATATTGTGCTGTGTTGGAATGCAAAAATTAAATTTGGGGACTTAAAAGTACTAATTATGCCGTATCATTACATCGGTAAGTAATATTTCACTGTATTTTTAAATTAATTTGAAATTATACATGAACAAGAAAACAAAACCATAAGTGAGAAAATGAAAACACCCTAATTACGGAGCAGTAAAATTGAATTTTCATTGAAGCCTGTGAGTCCTGTGACTGTGACTGTACCTTCATAGCGTTCTTCTTTATCTATGGTATTGACTCATGACTTTTTCTAGAACATTTTGACAACAGTATAATGGAAATCAGTTAGAGATTGCTCAACATGATGAAAATCTATCGATAATTTTCTATGATAAAAATCTATCGATAATAATAATTTTCAGTGTAAAAAACAAATAGGTATTCGCTTCGACTTGAAAACCTCTACCTTTTTTCGGTTTAAAATGTGATTTACTTTAAAGTTAATTTCTTGAATACGAATGAAATTATATGAATCTTTCAACTTAGACTCTTGCGTATCAATGAAATTATATTAGCATCATCATCATATTACAATAATGTTGTAATATGTAAAAAATAAAGTCGTTTTCCGCATCAGTCCTTAGGTATGTTTAAATCTTTAAAAATACAGCGGATTTTAATGCGGATTTTTTTAATAGATAGAGTGATTCAAGAGGAAGGTTCATAAGTATAAAACATGCACGTTCTAATAATAGGTTAGGCGGTACGAAGTTTGCCGGGTCGACTAGTATTGTATAAAGACAAGTCGTCACTCTTATAGTGACGACTTGTCTTTATACAATACTAGTCGACCGATATTTTATTTTTCTTTTCATTTATTTACAGCCTGTGTTACTGGATCACCTTGGGCCAAGCTCAGAACCTAATACACTTAAGCATAAACTTGAAGATGGAGCCATCATGAAAGCTTCTTAAGCTAAGAGGAGTTTCAATAAACAATACCTAGAGAAGAAAAAATGCTAAATATTATGTATTAAAAAAACCAAGATTAGTTAAGAGTTTAAGGCAAGTAATAAATAAGCAAGTACTTCGATATTAAATAAGATAAAATAATATAAATATAAAACCCATCTTATTTTATTGGTCTATCTACCTACCCATCCACCTAAATTGTTTACTTTGGTTAAAATAAAGCTTCATTTAAAGTACAGTACTTACTCCAAAATTAATAATGCGCATGCAGATTCGCTATTGTCGATTTCACGGAAACACCTGAATCAAAAATCATAATTCTACTAAATTACGCATGCAGAAAATGCACTTAACCTCCTTAAATACATATCGTCTTACGTCGCTTGGGAATACGACCGTTGTCGAACAGTGACGAAGATTTCTATGCGCATTATAACTTTTGCAGTACTGTAGGTATATACAATTTTATAACTAAACACATTTTTATTTCTGAATCTCTATTTATGCGAAGCATAACTGTTGAATAAAAAACGACATTGGAAATAAATAAAAATTAAACTGTACACTAAAATAAACTTTGTTCTATGAGCGACTGGTTTTTTCATATGATAATCACAATACATCGCCAATCACCAAGAAGGCCGTTTGCGTAGAATACACATAGATTTTCGTAAAAAAAAAGTAATTGTTACCTGAAGCCATATGAAAGAAAGTTGTATATCGATAGGTTTTTCTCATCGACAAACTTTCTCCCGCAATATGTACATCCCTAGCTTAGTTTTTCATTTTTCGACGTAGCCACCTAGTGTTTAGTAGCGGTAGTACAAAAGCTGTAGTTCCATCTAGCGTCGAATAGTAAAACTAGGAACAATGCGTAAGGATTTTAAAGCAAAGAGGATGTATAGCTTTCTACCATGTCTTTGGAAAAACCTAATTTCATTCTTTTATCATATGTATGTCATCATTATCTTAAGTATTTCATAATTGTTATTTGATTTTGATCTTTGTTTATTTGTAAAAAAGGTTCATAGTCTACTTCAAAGTTTTGTGTTGTAGATCTTTTCGGCTTTGTCGTTAATCACCAATGGTAGCTTGGATTTCATAGTGAGCGTTTGGTTTATATGTGTGAGTTTGGACACACTGGTTTTAGTACTAAAATCTCATGATGCTATTTCTATTGTATTCTCTTGTTCTGTGAACGTGACCGCGGCGCGGCGGCGGCGGCGGCGGCGGCGGCGGCGGCGGCCGACGACCGCGCGGCACCGAACATGTTTACATCACGCACACCGCCTATGTGTGTGTAACTGACTTTACTATAAGCCGCGCAGATAAAGAACAGATTTTAAAATGGAGGACGTAGTAGGGTAGTACTCTTATTATACTGCGATCATACAATAATTCAAATTAGGTAAAAGTTTACTGAGTCAAACCTGTGATTATCATAACAAAATTAACAGTTGTTCAATGAAAAAAAAAATAAACAATTAATAAATTAAAGTACAAATAGTAAGTAAAGTAAGTAAATTAAGCATTCATAGCAAAAATGAACTCACCCCTAACAAGGTGTTGCTGTCCAAGGAATAAGAATCACTCCGGAGAAGCTCCCGGAGGGACTCCAGATCAGTTTGCATAGAATCCAGGTGGTCGTCTATGTCTCCACTGAAACAATTACTGCATTTGTACCACACGACCACATATAATAATTAAATTTGCTCATTTTATTGGGAACTAAGACTTAATAACTTTAATGCAAAATCATTTAAAATAAACAAAATACTAATAAGGATGTGTGTACGTAAATTATGTTGTGCGTAGAAGTGCGTCGAGTCTTCGCCAATTTCCGAATGTAAATATCGTTAAACCGCCCACATAAGTATCAGAAAATTCCGTTGAAACTAAATTATTTTGCCAAATCCAAAAGTAAGAAAATGGCTTATTTAAGCAGCCACAGATCAGACTATCAAGATAGATAATGCAATTAACTCTTCCACCTCCACCGCGATTTCAAAAAACACAACACGCCACGCCACCATACAAAGATTTCGTTCGCCGCGCAAGGCCGACAGTGCGGCGTCCCCTGGCGCTGCGCGAGCTGTAAAAATCACTTAAAAAGCTACCGATTTTGGCAGAAAAAATGGACGTGTTTAAGCAGAAAAATTCTTATTCAACAACCAAATGCTATACTTTAGTTTATTTTTTGACTGACTAAAGTAACAGTTATTAAATGTAGCTGCCAATTTATTTCTTATTTTAAGTACTTAAATAGGCTTGGTGTATTTTATCAGAAAAAGAGGTTTCGAATATTATATCTAATTGTTTTGCAACTTAATGATCTCACAATTTGTTAAAGTGTCTAGTCAGGTAGTCAGGACCGATATCATGATTAGGATTAGTCCTTAATATTTCACAAAACTTTGTCTCTGAGGACATAAAAATAAAATATTTATTGCCGTTTCGAACACGCCACCAAGTTCTGGAATAAAAAAATATTATTATGGTAAGATTAGGTCGATATTTGTCAACGCTGAATGGTGAAAACCAGAAATTTTTCGAAGCATAATTAAGGCAGAGTCGTAGGCGAGAGAACGACTATCAGCGATTTTCTCGCTCAAGACAGGAACAATACATAAAAATTCGGTGTAAAAGAAAGAGATGCACGTATTAATAGTTGCTCTCTGACTGTTCACACTGCCGCCGGCGACGACTAGCTTTTAAAAAAAAAGGGCTCGTTCAGCGATGCTCGCTCGCACTGACCGCAGCGACCACGGGCGAGTGGCGTAAGAAATCGCTCGTTGCCCGGAGACAAAACTATCCAAACTGCACAATCGCCTTCCACTGATCGTCAACTCATTTATAGTTTTTAGTTCTACTCGTTTCTCGTTCATCGTCGGCGGTCGGACCACTGCCTAAAGAAGTAATGAAGGTTTGATGGTGGCCGCGTGAACGATACAAGGAGAATGGCGCGGACATCGAGATATAAACTTGCAGACGGTTTGGAGACCCGTTAGGCTATTGCCTTTCACAATGAAAATAAGAATTAGAAACATTTTGACAAGTGATAAAGCATACATTGCGGGTTTACAGCTGAATCTCTTGTGTAGGTGCGTCTTTCCGTTCTATACAAGGCCAGTACGCAGCCATAGGAAACTGCTCACGTATACATTGTAGTGCTGTTTTAAAATCTGTTATTACAATGCATACAAGAGCAGTACGCAAATTCTCACGTATAGTTTGTAGTTACGTTGAAATTTATCTGGCTCCTTAATGTACAGCGCCAGTACGCATGCGAACTAATCGTGTATGTATCGTAGTAAGCGCTCCCAAACAATTTGTACGTGAGCAGTTGCATGCTCGCCATGACGCCATTTTGATGTATTGACCTCTCTTTTTATTTCACGATAATTCATATACGGGTGTCCTTTTTTACATCGCATCTTCCTTCGGCACCCGCAACTATTTTGATTAATAGGTTTTGTTGATTCTAACTATTACTACAATTGTATTCTTTAATCAAATACGAAAAATAGTTACCAAGGCCAGCATAGAACAGTTTTTACGCAATAGTTCTCCTACCAATTTTCTCTATTGACTGCTCCGTGGCTCAGTTAGCAGCACAGTATTGTGGACTGAGACGCGGGTGTACCGGGTTCGGTTCCCGGCGGGGGCAATTGTTATGATTTTGTTTGCCAGTCTGGGTGTATTGATCGTATGTGTATATGTAACGGGCACCGGGCACCCTAGATACAGGTTCTTCCTAGTTAGGGGCTCTGAGTGTGAAAAAAATAATTGTTAATAATGTTAACCAATAATGATGACCCTTTGTTTCCATCACATATAGTACTGACGGAAATTAAAGAAAAACTCAATAAATTTACACCCATTTTAGAAGCTCATTCATCTTTATCAAATTTAAAAGTTACTTATATTTTCAATAATACACTTAAACATGTCCTTATAATTAATTGTTGTTTAGATTTAGTCGTACCTAATATAATTTAACTCAATATTTAAGTAAATAAAAAAAAATAAAAAAACTCTTGTCGAGTGCAAGTGTAAGTAAATGGTGTAGTATAGTCCGGAACGAAGACGCGAGCATCCACGCTACAAACTATACACGGTCAGTACGCAAAATTCGTGTATGCATTGTAATAACAGATTTTAAAACAGCATTACAATGTAACGTGAGCAGTTTCATATGGCTGCGTACTGGCCTTGTATAGAACGGAAAGACGCTGTGTAGGTAGACAAAATGATTCACCTATATACCCGCAATGTATACTTATCTTATGTCAAACTGATTCTAATTTTCATTTTGAGCGGCAATAGATCCCCTGGCATTTATGTCAAAGCAAAGTGCAATTTGTCGAAATATGTGGAAGTAAGAAACAGGTTCGAAGCATTAATGTTTTTTAGTAAAAACAATAAAAACTCTTCAGTAAACAAAGTAAAGAAAAAATCTGTCGGTGATTTTAAAGATGTCGATGTGGTATCAAGTCCAACACGCTCCGTGAAAATGTTAACAGTTGAACTGATATGTGGATGCTCATGACTTCACTCTGGCGTTTCGAGGTCAACATCTTTATAATTCTTCAGCATTTTCATCTAAAATATTATTTTGCTGTTCGTTATTTAATGATTTTTCTATAAAATGTCATCTTCATTACATTCATTCACAGTCTGATGAATGATCCCAGATTCAGGTTCCGATAAATGAAGAGTTGCAACCACTAAGCCCGCCAATTCATTTTCAGTAAAGTCATCGTCTAAATCTGTTTATAGCAAAATCCAATTTACATACCAAATTTAAAAAGTATGTAAAAGGATTTATAGGATTCTCTGAATTAAGATAAGATGATTCAATTAGCAAATATGGACTGAACACATAGTCAATATTTAATATGGAAAACAGTTGTAAACCGGAAACGTTATCCTAATTAACAAAAAAAAAAAATTGTGGTGTTTACACACTTAAAATGATGTCTATTTAAGTACTAGGTACTACTTTCTTATGTACTAGAAAGTACTTACAGTTTATTGCGATAACATCTCTGTTGACTACTTACATGTTCTAAAAAGGGATTCAAAGAACTTAGTTTGTCTGTTTTATAGCCAGATCAATCATCAAATGAGGGTTCAGAGTACCAGTTTCAATTCCCATATCAATCGTAGTGCCAGTGTTCATTGTCAGATCAGTCTTAGGAGGGTTTGTAGTGCTAGTGTCCATAGCCAGGTCATTTGATTAAAATCGGAGTATCGGGATTTACCACCAGGTCACAAATTTTACAGAAATACAAACAAGCGAAGAGATACGCCGCAGTACCTAACGATTAGACCGAGGTTAACCTGCCGTTGCATTTACTACCACTTTTTTTTTTATAAGTAGGTGCTCTCGGAGGCAATATTTACGTGTACACTTTTTCTAAGAAGGATTAGCCTGCAAAAACCAAAAAAAATGTCACCACATTTCTTTATTTTTTAAAACAATAGGCAATGAACCGACGCTGTGCACTTTTATGATCGAAAGACAAAAGAATAATAGCGGTCGGCGACCACTCAAAAAATATCCTTATCTATTGTTCAATGTTAAAAACATTGAAACGCACAGCTGCAAAGATTATGTATTGTGTGATTTTCGGAATATTTTTGAAATGTTTCTTTATAATTAACCGTTAATAAAATTAAACAAAAAATGTTTCGCTTGAACTTAAAAGCACCGAAAAATTACCGCCTTATCTTTATTTCATTGAATACAAAATAGGTGATATGACGCTTGTTCAAATCTACGGTCACCTTTATAATTACAAAAAGTCGAAACAGTTTACCACTTCAATCCTAAAAGCAGCGTTAACTGCTTGCTTACAAAACACATTTTCCCCTGCACTTGGACAAAGTAGCACGAGCGAACCGAAAAATACACTTCCTCGAGCGCCATCGGGTGCAACGTATGTGCCCTGTTCCAATATATACTAAATCACGACATAAAAAAATCAAAAAAATACAATGTATAGTTCTATTAAAATTATTAAATTCTGCATTTAAATAAAAAAAAATGAGTAAATAGAATTAACTTTATCTCAAGTTGAACTTCAATGGCTATTTCTATATAATAAATGTATGAAAAAAGTATAAAGCATGAATTAGATCCTTTTAATCAAATCCTTGACTATCTTTTTTCAGTAAAAATAATATTGTAATATCCTATTTAGTATGATTTTTATTGAAAATAGTGCGAGCGCCAGCCGGCGTCCTCGGCGCCTGGGGATATGTTTTTAACGGACGCATACGTTGCGCCCGTGGCGCTGAATGGGTTAAGCGTAAAGGCGTGTAAATCATGTGGCTGTAGATCCAACAGATGGATATCATACTTAATAACAATATCATGGACAAAACTTGCATAAAATAATATTTGCTACCTGGTAAATTTTAAAATAATTTACATATCAAAAATATGAAACGCTTGTGCATGTCTTGATAGTTTTGTCTGCAACAAGCAATGCATGTGATTTCCATACGTTATTCTAAAAAATAATTTTGCTATCTAAATTTTCACACTAATCACAGGAAGATTGAGATATTATTTTTTATGTAAGTATAGTAGAAACTTAAATAGCAAATTTGAAATGCGATTATGGTTTTGATAGCATTGTGCGATGTAGTGTTGTGTAAATTAATTATAGTTCCACATGAGACAAGTATATTGAAAGCCAGAAGTAATTTCCCACCAATAAGCTTGTTATTTTGTAAAGACCTCGTTACGAG
The DNA here is from genome assembly GCA_951802225.1 of Euspilapteryx auroguttella. Classification (NCBI taxonomy): domain Eukaryota; kingdom Metazoa; phylum Arthropoda; class Insecta; order Lepidoptera; family Gracillariidae; genus Euspilapteryx; species Euspilapteryx auroguttella. The sequence continues at coordinate 8,660,016 of OX637646.1, forward strand.
TTCATTACTTCGGCTGGCATTTATAGGTATTCATAGAAAGAAGTTTGAAAATTAGTTTCGATTGACATACTTTTTTTCATTTGGTCCATAGAGGGAAG